>CM036760.1:67390687-67923187 GCA_020796225.1 Arion vulgaris
AGAAGAAGATCATCAAGTATGAACAAGAGAAGAAGAAGAAGAAGATCATCAAGTATGAACAAGAGAAGAAGAAGAAGAAGAAGATCATCAAGTACGAACAAGAGAAGAAGAAGAAGATCATCAAGTATGAACAAGAGAAGAAGAAGAAGATCATCAAGTATGAACAAGAGAAGAAGAAGAAGATCATCAAGTATGAACAAGAGAAGAAGAAGAAGATCATCAAGTATGAACAAGAGAAGAAGATCATCAAGTAAATGATCACAATTTACTATAGTTCAACCACGTTCTGTATGTTCACTGACAATATTTAGTTCGAGCTGGCCTCGAACCCTGGAATCTCCCCGGCATGTGGTAACTAGCGCAGCGTGTTATCAACTTTGCTATCGTCGACCTCCTCCCACCCTCGTCTCCGTCGCCGGATAAATATGTGCTTTCGTTTTCAGACTTCCTCACGGAAGCAGCCCTTCCAGCAGTCTTTAAGCGTCACTTATAATAATAATTCCTCTCGTATCGTTATACGTTACATAGGGCCTGCAAGCAATTTCTCCATATCGCTCTATCCTGGGCAACTTCGCTAATGCCGGTTCCAATCCCGGATGAAAATTAAGGAGGACCTGTGCGTGAGACCAGCTACCTCACCACAAGAAATTTAAAGAGCTACAGAAACTTGACAGAAAGGATTTATGAAATATTCTGAGATGCTATGGAATACCAGACAATATTCTCAGGTGCTATGGAATACCAGACAAAATAATATCAGGTGCTATGGAATACCAGACAAAATAATATCAAAAATAATATCAAACATTTTCAAACGTCATTTGCCTGTCAGAAATCTATTTCGGGATCCGTCTATATACACTATGTCAGATATAATCTCTTGTCATCAAATCACGGTGTGCAATGTTGCGTTCTCAACATGATGTACAAAAATTATCTCATATTTCATGAGGTCAACATTTGTGGTAAAGCGTCTTGTGAAACTAAGGTCTACTCTCGTGAGTTATGTGCATTGTAGTTGTGAGCCTATGAAGTTGCAGTATCTCTATGATATCTATCCATCAGCTTCTATATCCTTCTCTTGTTCTTACGCCAGATCTTACACTATTACATGTCCATAGAGGCAGCTCATGGTGGTCGGTTCTTAGAAGATACTCACACTATTTTACTATCTGTCTCTCGGTGTATTTGTTACTAGATGTTGCTCTTATAATATTCTTGCTGTTATCATTTTCTATTCTATCTCTGTTGAAACTAGCGGTTCTCAAACATCGTATCTCACATGTTGCAATATTTCTATTCTGTCAAGCCGTCTCATGAACCATGATTGGCTTTGATCGCAGAAGGTTACTTGGGAAATGTTACTTGATACCACAAGCTAAAATGTTGAATTGTGCTGCCAAGTCAGAGATCGGTTACTTGATTTATAAACGTGATACCACAAGCTAAAATGTTGAATTGTGCTGCCAAGTCAGAGATCGGTTACTTGATTCATAAACGTGATTCCACAAGCTAAAATGTTGAATTGTGCTGCCAAGTCAGAGATCGGTTACTTGATTCATAAACGTGATTCCACAAGCTAAATTGTTGAATTGTGCTGCCAAGTCAGAGATCGGTTACTTGATTTATAAACGTGATACCACAAGCTAAATTGTTGAATTGTGCTGCCAAGTCAGAGATCGGTTACTTGATTCCACAAGCTAAATTGTTGAATTGTGCTGCCAAGTCAGAGATCGGTTACTTGATTCATAAACTTGATTCCACAAGCTAAATTGTTGAATTGTGCTGCCAAGTCAGAGATCGGTTACTTGATTCATAAACTTGATTCCACAAGCTAAATTGTTGAATTGTGCTGCCAAGTCAGAGATCGGTTACTTGATTCATAAACGGTTAACTAGGCAAACAGCAAACTCAGATATGATTGTTTCCATGATGCAGCGCAGGAGGGTAGGTGGGGGTGTAAATGTCAAAAGGCGAAGGATTGACTTCATTGCAACCAGATTTTACTCCATATGGCTCGGTCCCTCTCCGCAGAAGTGAGACTTCATATGTCGAGAGTATTGCACAATCTCTGTAGCTTCGACAACATTCCTATACAGTGGACGGTGGGGGTGCTTTAAGGGTCTTGGTCAACGATCTTTCCTTATTATTCACACAAAATTAAATGTAGATTTCCAGACAAAATTCCCAACAGGTCAGCTGTACACCATATGCTAGTTTCACCTGACAACAGACTAGGCAATCGTACATACTAGGCAATCGTACAGACTAGGCAATCGTACAGACTAGGCCACCACACATACTAGGCCATCAGACATACTAGGCCATCGTACAGACTAGGCCACCGCACAGACTAGGCCATCGCACAGACTAGGCCACCACACAGACTAGGCAATCGCACAGACTAGGCCATCGCACAGACTAGGCCATCACACAGACTAGGCCATTGTACAGACTATAGCAGCTGATAACATTAACAAACACCAGTAGTTATTACATCATGTGATATTGATTTTATTACATTTAGACAATTGAAAGCAACAGAAACAGATGTATATGAGATATAAATGAGCATGTATGTGAGATATAAATGAGCATGTACACTAGATATAAATGAGCATGTACACTAGATATAAATGGCCATGTACACTAGATTTAAATGGCCATGTACACTAGATATAAATGGCCAGGTACACTGGATATAAATGAGCATATACACAAAATATAAATGAGCATATACACTAGATATAAATGGCCATGTACATGATATATAAATGAGCAGATAAAATATAAACATGAGAACATGATATAAACAAGCACGTACATGAGATATAAATGACTATTCATGCTTATGTATGACAAGTGGCATGAATAAACTCAATGAAACATATTTGCTTGAGTTTTCCATGACATTTTGTTGCTGATAATGATCCATCCTGCGATCTGACCAAACAGCATGGACAAAAATGCTAATGAAAACAATTAACAGGCTGATCATTACGCACATTTTATTTTGATATAAAATTTCTGAGAATATTTTGTGATATATATCATACAGACTATACACGATGCAATCCAAATACAATGTTAAATGTTGCCTCACTGAATTATCCTTATAGAGGACACAAGGCACGGGACAAGCATATCACATTACAAAATATTTCATGATTAAATGTTTCAAACATATTCTCACAAAAGTCAACAAGAATAGGAAGGGGTAGAGAAAGAGTTGTGAAGCAAAAAGAAAAAAAATATCAACAATGAATGTAAGATAACTAGATTCAACAAAAGCTCATTCTGAATGTTGATTTTTTCTTTCCTGTTGTTAGTAAGAAAATAATGAATATCTTCATTCTGATCACAAATTTGACAGCAATAAAATGGAAATTAATCATCAAGTGACACTAGAAGAAAAGAAAAAAAAGTTCTTCAAGAAAATTAATAAAACATCTGTACAATAAAATCAATATAACTCCCTTTTTGAGAAAATCAATTTAATTTCCTTTTTGAGAAAATCAATATATTATTTTATGAATACAATTCCTTTCATATTTTTTTTGGAGACAATTAATATAATTCCTTTTTTTAGGAAATTTATCCTTTTTTAATAAAATTTATATAATTTTTTTTAAAATGAAATTTATATAATTCCTTTCTTTATGGCATTTATATAATTCCTTTTATGAAATTTATATAATTCCTTTTTTAGAAATTAATAATTCCTTTTTTTTTAGGAAATTAATAATTCCTTTTTTTTTAGGAAATTAATATAATTCCTTTTTTTTTAATGAAATTTATATAACTTCTTTTTTGAGAACATCAATTTAATTCCCTTTTTATCAAATCAATAAATTTCTTTTATAATAGTTTTTTTTTAGAAAATCAATGAAATGCATTTACAAAATTGTCAATAAAATAGCTGTACAAGAAAATGAATAACAAAGTGCAGACAAGTAACAAAAAAACCAAACATCACAATCATTGCAATTACTGTCGGTTCTTAGTCAACATTCAAGATGACATACTTTTTCCATCTTCAAAAATACCCGCACATCATGGACATCTATCTAGATAGTTTCTATTTAGAATATGGACAGAATCTATGAAAAATGTTTGTGTGAACAAATATCACAGATTTGTCACTATTTCTAAACAAAGAATTTCTGGTCAAATGTTCATAAAATTACCAAAATTATTATCATTTAAGATTTAAAGTTATTCTCCTTCATTTTCCAATTAAAATAGTGAAATAGAATGTCCGTTTATAAAAACCCTGGCACAATGAGATCAACCCATTCATATTTTGGCTTTCCATTATTTTCTATTCCTGGTGGAAAATAAAACAGAAAGTGTCACTTTGTGCTTCCATAGATTCCTTTCCTAGGCTGTCTTCCACTTTGGTTTATCTGGTCATCATCTTATAGAGCAGTGGTTCCCAACCTTTTTCAGTTGATGGACCCTTTAGTATAAAAACAATAAAACACAAAATCCACTAAATGTTTATAATGTTGCCTGCCTCCCCTGATACTGCCTCACGACTCTCTGGGGGAGGCATATCTCCCTGGTTGAGAACCACTGTGCTAGATATTTATCAATAAGACTTTTGACATATCTGATCATCATATTCTAGATATTTACCCATAAACCTTATCTGAATTCATCTTCTACTGTTCCTCACCACATATTTTTCAAATATTAATTATAATTGTATAACCGATTCAAAGTGGAAGGAGTTCTGTTGTAAGCATAGTGTTCACTTATCAAACACAAGAGCGTTGTGGGTTCATAAGTGTTCACTTATCAAACACAGGCGTTGTGGGTTCATAAGTGTTCATATCAAACACAAGAGCGTTGTGGGTTCATAGAGTGTTCACTTATCAAACACAAGAGCATTGTGGGTTCAATCTCACACTCAACATTCTATATGTCAGGACAGAATGGGCCCTCCAACCTTCTGCTTACTCTGGTCTAAAAGGTTATGAGACATTAACATTTATTTTACTAATTCCACAACATGTTATATATTTAGTCATTATATTGTTGTACCTGAAGAACACTCAAGTATATTGTTGTACCTGAAGAACACCTACCAACTATATTGTTGTACCTACCAACTATATTTTGTACCTGAGAGCATCTACCAACTATATTGTTGTACCTCAGAGACCTCCCAACATATTTTTGTACTCAAAGACCTACCAACTATATTGTTGTACCTCAAGAGCACTACCAACTATTTGTTGTACCTCAAGAGCACCTACCAACTATATTTTTGTACCTGAAGAGCATCTACCAACTATATTGTTGTACCTGAAGAGCACCTACCAACTATATTGTTGTACCTCAAGAGCACCTACCAACTATATTTTTGTACCTGAAGAGCACCTACCAACTATATTGTTGTACCTAAGGCACCTACAACTATATTGTTGTACCTCAAGAGCACCTACCAACTATATTTTTGTCCTAAAGCTCTACATATTTTTGTACCTAAGGCACCTACCAACTATATTGTTGTACCTCAAGAGCACCTACCAACTATATTTTTGTACCTGAAGAGCATCTACCAACTATATTGTTGTACCTGAAGAGCACCTACCAACTATATTGTTGTACCTCAAGAGCACCTACCAACTATATTTTTGTACCTGAAGAGCACCTACCAACTATATTGTTGTACCTGAAGACACCTACCAACTATATTTTGTACCTGAAGACACCTACCAACTATATTGTTGTACCTGAAGAACATCTACCAACTATATTGTTGTACCTGAAGAGCACCTACCAACTATATTGTTGTACCTGAAGAACACCTACCAACTATATTGTTGTACCTGAAGAACACCTACCAACTATATTGTTGTACCTGAAGAACACCTACCAACTATATTGTTGTACCTGAAGAACACCTACCAACTATATTGTTGTACCTGAAGAACACCTACCAACTATATTGTTGTACCTGAAGAACACCTACCAACTATATTGTTGTACCCTGAAGACACTACCAACTATATTGTTGTACCTGAAGAACATCTACCAACTATATTGTTGTACCTGAAGAACATCTACCAACTATATTGTTGTACCTGAAGAACATCTACCAACTATATTGTTGTACCTGAAGAACATCTACCAACTATATTGTTGTACCTGAAGAGCACCTACCAACTATATTGTTGTACCTGAAGAACACCTACCAACTATATTGTTGTACCTGAAGAACACCTACCAACTATATTGTTGTACCTGAAGACACCTACCAACTATATTGTTGTACCTGAAGAACACTCTACCAACTATATTGTTGTACCTGAAGAACACCTACCAACTATATTGTTGTACCTGAAGAACATCTACCAACTATATTGTTGTACCTGAAGAACATCTACCAACTATATTGTTGTACCTGAAGAGCACCTACCAACTATATTGTTGTACCTGAAGAGCACCTACCAACTATATTGTTGTACCTGAAGAGCACCTACCAACTATATTGTTGTACCTGAAGAGCACCTACCAACTAACATTTTCTTTGAAAGTAAATCAGTGTAAACATTTACGAGTTCATGTTTTGTACACATTTTTATTTACATTTGTGACCGTGATTTATCAAAAATTACGTATCAATCTCAAACATACAAAACAAAATCACAATTTATGTCAAACAGAAGCGCATTATTACAAATACCAAAAGCCCAAATAAGTAACATAATTGTAATGGAAATCTACTTGATTCAATTTCAACATACAGTTTTAACAGAGAAAAAAATGCAATATTATATTGTTCTATATGGATGTGAAGCGTTTGAGACTTCACTGTACCAGATTTTAGTGAATGTTAGTTTCTTTTCTGGTTACAGCATTTTAAAGCCAAAATGGCTGTTTCTCATTTCAGTGTGCAAGTTTGGTGCATTATGCAAAGCTGCAGAATCTTTTGAAGAGAAACTTTGGGATCGGTTTGAAGGTAAGAGAGACAAGTGCAAACTCAGAAGTCGTCACAGTAAAACAACTGCCAAATGACCATCTGTAAATATAAACTGGCCCCACCTAACCAGGTGTCTATCCCACATACTCAGAATTAAGAGACATGTTTCCTAACAGCTTGGCCAATATGCTCTTATTAAATGGTATGAAATAATTTCTTATCAGTCTCTTGTGTTTTTTTTAAAGAGAAGAGTACTTGTTAGCTTCTTCGCAATAAGTATTTGAATATCTCATTCACTGTATCATGTTTGCAATTGTTATCCAAGGCATTCTAGCAAAAACTGATACCCGTCACTATTTACATCTTAAGACACTCAAAAGCTGCTGCTTTTCAATCTCTTCTGTTTGATTTCATTCCCAATGGAGCATAAAGCTGCAACTGTTTCTAACACTATGGCAGTTTTTCATTGCAATTTCTGTAACATTATATTTAGATTTGTTGACCCTAGCACAGCCAGTGATAAAATGAAAGAATATTATCCAATAGGAAATACATTTGTACAGATAAGTTACTGATATAATTTTACAGATATAAACACCCCGACTTTATTTGACTACATCTATTACTCAGTGCTGATAGATGTTCATGCTTCAATGCTTGTCTATTAACCCACCACTTGATATTATTACATCTATTGAGTTATACTGTAGCATGTTGGAGGATCTGATTGTGCATATTAGAGGCAGTCAGAGCTGATAGATGTTCATGCTTCAGCGCTTGCCTATTAAAAAAACTCAGAAACTTACGCTTCAATGCTTGACTTTTAAGAAACCACACATATGCAACATTGATAACACATATGAGAATTAGAGCACAGAATTATAAGCGGACACATGCATATTTGATTATTGAGTTATCTATAGCATTACTCAAAGCACAACTTGAAAGTATTCATGTCATAATTTTGGCAAACAGTGAGATGGTAAATCAGACTAAGTGCCATCTCCCCATCAAAGGCTGGTTGTACTGGACCTTTAAGGTTGTATCTCTATAACTATATTGGTACATTCAGGCTAACATCTATCTGACGTCTCAATAGCAAAGTGGTTAACACATTTGCCTGTGGTACTGAAGGTTGTAGGTTAGAATCCGGACCGATAGACACACATGCAATGTGTTCATGAGATCTCTAGGATTGTTGCCGGAGTTACAGAGTTCATGCTTTGTGCAACACTCTCGGCAGATGGTGTGCCATCTCTGCCAACAGGGACAAAGCCATATTGGGAAACCCAGTGCAATGAAGTCAACTCTTTCAAAGCTTTTGGACGCTTTTTTTCTACTACGTCGGAATTTTTTCCTGCGCACCTAGAGCATGTCTTTCTCTTTTCCTATGCACCTACATCATGTGTCTTTCTCTTTTCATCTAGTTTAGTATTTCATCTAGTTTAGTATTTCATCTAGTTTAGTATTTCATCTAGTTTAGTATTTCATCTAGTTTAGTTTACAACAGTGTCATGCCTGGGACATATCTACAATATAGATCCATACTGCTATACAACACAGTGCCATGTTCACAATAGAGTTCCACATTATACAACACAGTGTCATTTCTATTGTCAATAGAATTCCATGTTTGTATGTCTATTTTAAATAGACTCTCCCATTTATTTTCAACAAACTTTTGTGTTTGTATACAATAAAATATCCATGAACATTTTCAATAGACTTTCGCTTCTGTTTACAACAGAACACCATGTCTGTTTTAGAATGTCATGTGTCTCAAATATTTAATTTGTCAATTTAAATCAAAACATTTATCAATATTTATCTTTTCTTAATTTGTGTATTATCCCAGGGGTCTTGGTTTGTCTGCTTCTCTTTCTATGAATTCTTATAGATATCCTTTTCTCTACAGCTTTAATTTCTAGATGTTTGTTTATTGTCCATGTTAGTGAGACGTCATACTAATTTCCAGATGCTTGTTCATTGTCCATGTTAGTGAGACGTCATGCTACAATAATCTGTGTCACTATTGCCTATGTTAGGGATAGATTACACCATCATCATTGCACTTCTGTGTATAACGATCTGTGTTCTAACTTCTATCTTGCACCGGAAGATCTCAGTGTCGCAGCGCCAGCAGGTCCCTCCCGGTATCATTCTGAGGATGGTGCAATTAAAAATGTATTCATGCTAATTATTTTTGACAGGGCAGTAGCTTTCCAGCCTACTTTTATCAGTTTTATTCGTGTTAGTGAAAAGTTATACTACGGCAAGCCAAGGCGCGCCACCTTCTACAAAAATGAAAGCACTCACATAAACATACATAAGTGTTTAGCTGCCAAAGAGATTTATAATAGGACACTCAACAAGGGAAACACGCAGTCTCTTAATAACACAGTAGTTCATTGATAATACAAATGTGAAAAGTAACAACAAACCATCAAAAGAAAAACAAATGTTTCATTTAGCAATCAACAAATATTTTCACTCAAAGACTACCTATTATTACATGACTATTATCTGCATATTATTACAACACTCATTCTGGTTTTGTGAATTATGTATGCGACATTATTTTCTTGATTAAATTTCATTGATTTTATACACCTGTATTCTGTTCTGTGCTGTTGGAAGTTGAAATAGTTCTATTATCTGTGATCACAAATTAGTTTTGTTACCTTTAATTACCTAATAATTATGTATACCTGTGAATATAGGTAATTGTTACCTGTGATTATAAATGAATTAATACACATCAATATGTGTATCGTTTAATTATATTCTGTAGTGTCATGAACAAAAGCTTTGTTAAGTTGGAATATTTCAAACAAATTTAAAATCTCAAGTTTTCTGTCAGATATTTTAAAAAATGTATTATTATTTTATCCTGTCTTATTTCTTTCTACTCTAAATGTAACACAGACTGCTGTAAAGTTATCATGAATATTTATATAAGTGTTTCAATTCAGCGTTTGTAATAGAAACATAAGTCATGAAATTGTTTCCAACACTATCTCACTTTTTTTATTGCAGTTTCGGTAACAAAGTCAGTTTGATAGATCTGGGTTGTCCGCCCTAGTCCAACCGCTGATAACCTGAGTAGGAATATTGTTCAATAGAACACACATTTGTACAGATGGGTTGCTGATCAAATTTTAGTAACATACAACCTAACTTTATAGTACCACAACTACTGAGTTATACTGTAGCATGGTGTCAGATCTGATTGGTTATAGAGAAGGTCATCAAAATTGAAACAGGAGATATCTATGCTGTTTAGTATTTGTTGTATACGCATGTCCTGGTTTTTTTCACCAGAGTAAAAGCAAACATAATAATGTGCATATTTCTTCACACAATTTTACCAATTATTTATTCTGTAAAAAAGACAAAAGTACGAGACATAAACACAGATAACTAGACTCATTACAGCAAACAATGACCTGTTATTATTCAATGTTAGAATTAATCAATTGTCAGAAGTGATACAAATCTATGCTAAAATATGTCAAGAAACTATTGTCAAAATGTGCAAACAGATTTCAAAATTTGATTTTACTTTCATGTACAAACCAAGACGGACATGGTCGATATATTTTAAAACTAAGATCAATTAAAAATAAACAAAATATTTCAGCTTTAAATTTTATATTATGTGAGAATAATGTTTCGATCACTTAATAAGCAAAAACAACAAGGATATCATACAGTGGAGAAAGGAAAAGAGAAGACGGAACTAACTCTAATATAGACATTACAAATGTATCGAGAAATAATTCTGTTTCAATTCAGAACAGGCTGATGCAGATTACTGGGCCATCTCGGTTGGATTCAAATATCATACATACAAAATGTGTCTCTGGAACTAAAGTCTAGTCCATTAGCCTTATAGTACTTCAGATCAGTCTCTAGGACAATAGTTTAAGATGGCAGAGCTTGTCAATAAGTGTATAGCTAATTTATCCATATCAGGGAAGACTGCAGTAAAACTATGTAGCAATGATGTCTCTCTATAGTCTCCTATAAAGAAGACCCAGTAAAACTATGTAACAATGATGTCTCTCTATAGTCTCCCAATAAGAGAAGACTGCAGTAAAACTATGTAGCAATGATGTCTCTCTATAGTCTCCCTATAAGAGAAGACCGCAGTAAAACTATGTAACAATGGCGAAACACATTAAAACAAAGTATTGTAGTTTTACACCAAAGTACAAAAACAATATACAACAGGTTTCAACCAAAAGGCCTCCGCCAAAGCTAATTTAGAAACTTAATAGAACATACAACAGACTGCTAACTTTGTCCTGGTGACAGGCTGGAAAATATAGTATGACAAATGACATTGAAGTGTTGGCAACCATTTTTGAAGTGCCAATATCACTGACCTCACTAAACTTTAAGAGCACAATCTAAAAACAGAGATTCAACTATATTTGGTAATCTCTATATTGTCAATTATTCAGACTGAAAAAGGGCCCTTCTGGAAAATGCTGGAAGTTAGTTAGCGGAATTACTATTGTAAAATGGTGATTAAAGACAAACAGAATTGACGGCAGTAAAATAATAATAGTGAATAACAACCAATGGAGCAAGTTTTACAAAACAACAACACATGAGTCGACATTGAACCCCATAAGTCAAGCAACTATTGGACACACAAACCTGATGTTTTTGTGTGTGTCCATATTTATAAATGACCGTTATTCAAAATATGAATTCTGTTTTGTGCTACTTTGTATACCCCCCTTTGAGCATGGGGTTACAGCTCATGGTATTGAACACACAACAGAGGATAGAAACCTGCTGGGCTTGACAAAAATCTCTAGAGATACCACCACAAAATATGAAAGAAGAAGAAAAGCACAAAATATCTTCATGGGGACTGTCTAAAGTTGACGAGTTGTCTTCATATATCTTCATGAGGACTGTCTAAAGTTGACGAGCTGTCTTCATATATCTTCATGGGGACTGTCTAAAGTTGGCAGCTGTCTTCATATATCTTCATGGGGACTGTCTAAAGTTGACGAGCTGTCTTCATATATCTTCATGAGGACTGTCTAAAGTTGACGAGCTGTCTTCATATATCTTCATGGGGACTGTCTAAAGTTGACGAGTTGTCTTCATATATCTTCAAGGGGACTGTCTAAAGTTGTCTTCATTGCGCCGGCTTTACCCCATATGATTTGATCTCTCTCTCCAGAAATGGCACGCCACCTGCTGAGAGCATTGCGCAAAGCACAAACTTCGTAGCTCTGGCAACAATCTGAGGGGTTTCTAGAAAAAAATACACGGGAACTGTAAGAAACAATTATCACTTGATTTCTTTTCCAATAGAAAATCTATTTCAAAGATAAAATAGACATAACTAAATTACCTCAATTCAAAAAATTCTGCCAATCTTGATTTATATTGAAAAACATTGAATAAAACTAGACCAGGACACCAGGGCAACAAATATGATATTTACAAAACACACACATAGAGAAAAATGTGTTGCAGAAACTAATTGAAAATGATATGCTTTGAAAAAAACAATTTGAAATGTATAAGTGAGACTTCTAGCAGATTAAATTCATGAGACTAGGTGGGTAGTAGACAAACAGGGCTTGGATTATATTTCAAAACTGAAGCAGGTGGTAACTTTGTCATGTGAAAAATAAATGACACCAGCGCTGTAAATTTCAAATTGTTGCTTGCAATATTTGTGTCTTACTGTGTGAGGACAGTTACAATGATGGCTTGCATACCTTTGTGTGATCCCTAGAGCTTTGATGGCAAGAGCCCTGTGCTCCTGGTAGGTTCAACCTTGCCAAACAGATTGGGGATGAAAGGATAAGACACAGAGAGCAGAGCTTACCTTAGGTTTAGAAGGTTGGATTAGGGTAGCCTAGAAAAAAGGTTATCGTTACAGGAACTGCACAAAATGGCAGCTCTCGTCTTCCACTTGGAAAAAGAAAGGGTCTCTAGCAGTAGTAGTGTGAGAAAAAGATTATTGCTTAGTTTGTTCAAATAATATTATTGCTTGTGTGGGGGTATAATTATTGCTTGTGTGGGGGTATAATTATTGCTTGTGTGGGGGTATAATTATTGCTTGTGTGGGGGTATAATTATTGCTTGTGTGGGGGTATTATTATTGATAGTGTGGGGGTATTATTATTGCTTGTTTGGGGGTATAATTATTGCTTAGATAGTTAATACATTATTGGTTAGTGAATGGGGAGGGTATTATTGGTTAGTGTGTGTGGAAGGCAATATTATATGTTTGTGTGTGTGGGAGGCAATATTATTGGTTAGTGTGTGGGAGGCAATATTATTGGTTAGTGTGTGTGTGAGGCAATATTATTGGTTAGCATGTGTGTTAGGCGAAGATGTGATTCTATTCTCTAATCTGTTTTCTCTGACCTATGAGCAGATTTTAAGATTCATCAAACAAATATCAGGAAAAGAAGTGGAGGGACACAACATAAACATCGTCTTCATAGACCAATTGTTGCTGAAAAATTCTTAGAATGTCAGATAGAAATGAGCAAAAATATAGACATCCGAACAAACTAATGTCTCGGAAACGTGAATATTTCGACATCAACCGACATTTGTTTAGAGAAAGCAATAATGAAGGACACGGTTCCTGAATAGCAAGGCACAGGATGACACAAAAAGATGATGGCAACAAGGCATTTAAAATACCTTGAACATGATTGAGGAGATGAACTGACTAGATATCTAGTCTTCTAGGCTGGCTGTGAGGAGAGACTTTCTGCAAAGGATGTACTATTTTTAGTTTAGTTTAGTCGTCGGATCACCATCACTGCACGTCGAACAAATTTTAAAAAAAGGATGTACTATATGATAGGTAACAGATATATTTTCTAAATGTCTGATATCTTTCTGTCATTACTGCCTGTAATATCGCTTCTTTTTTACAGCGGTGTAGGACAGGGAGGGACATGAGCCTGTGAAATTTAATGACCGCATGACTAGTGCAGTTGCCACAAAGCTGTTCAGGTTATGATTTTTCTTTATGCCCCAACAGAAAATACTCTTTGACCTTACCGGTGATTGAACCCGGGCCTCCTGAATGGGAGCCCATGCTTTAATCTATAAGGTCATACCTCCCCTCTGATATCTTTCTAAAGCATGAAAATGAAAGAATAATTGAATGAAAGAGAAGAAATAAATAACTGGTTAAGTAATGAATGTTACTATCTCAATATGGTTGTCTGACACAAACTATAGTCAGCAAAGTAGTAACTATCACAGAGAACTTATCATGCACAACAGTAACATATATATACGGATGAAGTAACAATCTCTTCATATCGTTATAATACTCATTTGAACAAACATCACATAGTAACAGGAAAATAACAAAGTGAAGTCACAATTGCCAAATAATATCAATAAAATCCTACGTTTGGCATACAATTTCCCTCAACTGTTTCGCAGACTGGCATTGATCATAATGTCTCTATAACTTCGTATTCCTAATTCTGTTTTGATTTTTAAAATGTTATCATTCTTACATGCCACCATTTTAAAAGTTAACTTGTTTCTTGTCTAGCTACTATCGTTGATCATTTTTAGCAGAAATGTACGAACACTCCTTTCCCCCTCTAATCGGTAAACTGGGGGAATATTGTCCAAGAGGAGAAATTTGTGCACATAAGTCAGATTTTAAGAACATATTATTAAGAAATTTATAATACTACATCTACTGAATTATACTGTACTATTTTGTCAGAACTGATTGGTTATAGCGGTCAGCCCATGTCCAAATGTTATCACAGTGTGTGTTCTAACTTACACAAGACTGACAACGCAAAACTGAAGTCATTCTTCTATATACTGGAATATGGCTTGATCTGAAGTAACAGCACTCAGCGCAACCCCATGTGTGCTCAGCCCCTTTCAGTTAAAGTGCCAGATCGTTTACACAGTAGCTCTCACTGGTATTGCTATTTTCCCTATATCTCACAGTCAGATACTCATTTTCATATTGGTGAACTTTAAAGTCAATCCATTCAGTGATTCAGGAGTTAACTGTCATTAGACTCTAAGCCCTGCAATATTTAGTGTTACGGAATTGCAATAACGTAGCTATTAATAGTTTTTTCAAAGGTGTGTAGTCCCATGATAAAATTTCACAGTGGAAGTGGAATTGTATCTGGCCACATGACTCGCATGTTGAACCAGCCTCAACTGAGTACCAGAGAAACATTGAAAAGTAAAGCGGGAAAATGTGTGGGACTAACACTGTACTCTATCACAGAGTATGTATACACATGCTTTTCTTATTTTGGTGATAAAATCCAGTCTACTTAACCTTGTGTTTCAGCAACTTCACATCAGGTAGCATGTTTTCTTTAAACATTGGACTAGTTCATGCCCTATTAACTAATCGTCTTATGGTATTCTAAACATTCTTCTATTAACTAATCGTCTTATGGTATTCTAAACATTCTTCTATTAACTAATCGTCTTATGGTATTCTAAACATTCTTCTGTTAACTAATTGTCTTATGGTATTCTAAACATTCTTCTATTAAAAACAACATCTTCCTGGCATGCAGTGATCTTATTCTTGAAGTGCAACATATAAAAAAACATTATTGTGAAATGGGAACAAGTTAGGATTTATCACCAGATGCAGTTAGAAACATCAATGTTGTTTTATGAACGTGAAGCATGGACAATGATTACAATTTTAAAAATATAGATTGCTGCAATGGAAATGTGGTTTTGGAGAAGCATGTTACATATCTCATGGCCAGTATAGAAATCACTTTTTTTGTTAAACAAAACCATAAAAACGAATTAAAATCAAACAGAGGATAAGAATAAATTATTGGACACACATTTAAAATGAAAGGTTATACAAAATTGTCATAACTGAAGTCATTCTAGCTCTGAATTAGATCTACATTCTAGTCAACAGTGTTCACTTCTAGCAATAATTATTTCTTCAGTCACCCAGGCTGTAGATTGGTAACCAGATTTTCTGAGTAAGAAGAAAAATTGAGAATTGTTGCCAGAGCTACTATGGAAGTGTTCTGCTGCTTGCATGTAGTTATCGTCAACTGTAACAAACTGCGCAGCTATGGAGCTCGCACCCTGATTGAATAGATTTACCCAAGAACTGGAAATACAAAGGTAGCAGAGGAAACAAGAGAGGAAAAAAAGTTCTGAGATGGCATGACAAGATAGATGAGTGGAGAGAAATGTTCCATACCTTTGATTGTAATTCTCACACATTGGGTAAACCCATCCATTCTTCATTTTTTTAATACAACAACCATCTCAAATAAGATCAAATTGGAGAGAACATTGAACATCTCAAGAACTGAAATTCTCACGATAGCTGGTACTCTAACTTTAAAGAACAAAATTGCAGCTTTTGAAACAAGATGTCACAGGAAAGTTCTTAGAACATCATGAACAGAGAAGAGAAAAAAGAAAGACATCCTACAAGACCTGCATATCTAGGAGAGTTGGTTCATAAATAACAACAGGTTACGGAAGATAAAATATGTTGGCCGCGTTAAACGTCACAGTGGTTTGGAGAGTACGGTAGTGGAAGGCATGGTTCCTGGAGTACGAGGGAGGGACGACCATGCGAAGGTTGTAGCAGGACATCAAAGAAACATTGGTAGGGGACGATCATGACGAAGGTTGTAGCAGGACATCAAAGAAACATTGGTAGGAGACGACCATGACGAAGGTTGTAGCAGGACATCAAAGAAACATTGGTAGGAGACGACCATGACGAAGGTTGTAGCAGGACATCAAAGAAACATTGGTAGGAGACGACCATGACGAAGGTTGTAGCAGGACATCAAAGAAACATTATGCTGTAAGAAGTGAGAGAACTTACTGGAGGCAGTTTTTCAGGTGGGGCTGTCATGAAAGCAACATTTTGCAAGGGACATGCTGCTACTACTTGAGGTTGTTGTGCAAGGAATTGATCATTGAAGCTAACAGATGTCGATAAATTATTAATCTTTACAATCACTACACAGAAAAAACACAAACGTAACAAATGAACACAGATACTGTAACAAAACCAATATTTTAAAAAACTCAACTGTAAAATATGCAATAAAAACAAATCATCACCCCAAGTAATTGCATGGCTAATTTCGACAAACATCAAATTAGGTCATCGGAGTAAATAGTTACATCAACTAAATCACTAACTTTGAAACACATTAAACAGTGGGGGAAAAACAGAACTGATAAATGTGAAAGCAAAGAGTGGAAGTTTAGTTCAACCAACGGGTGGTTACAAATAAGAGTTCTCAACCAACCAGTGGTTTCAAATAAGAGTTCTCAAACAATTTATCACAAGTTGATATTCAAAAACAACTTCTTAATATATTTTTAAAAACCTGGATTAGAAATGAATGAGGAAAGACTATACATTTTTATTTTACTTATTTTGTTTTGCTCCAAAAGAGAAACAGACTCAGAATATCACAAAGCTGTGTTTGTGAAACAAATAGAAATCAGACTCAGAATATCACAAAGCTGTGTTTGTGAAACAAATACAAATCCACAATGGAGAATAATTCACAAAGTTATAAACAATACTGTTTATATTTGAAAACAAGAATTAAAAATCTAATGCCATAATAACATTTGGATTGGTTTAAAATATGGCAAAACACATCGTTGATCTATATCAAAATATATGTAGAGGTGAAAAAAGAACATTCTGGACTGTAATACAGACTAGTGTATTTATGAGCAGTAACAAAAGAGGGAAAACAACTGCTGCCCCCTTTTCAAGATAAAACAGTCAGATGAAGAATTATTTCTAAATATATCACACAGAATACAAAATGGTTGCAAAAATGTACAAGAATGGTGCTGTTCCATTGGCTAATCTTGGTTATACCAAAAACACAATTTGTTGGGGGTTTTTTTGTGCTTAATTGTTTGAAATGTAATTTTCTGAAAGACAAGAACAATAAAGTGTGTAGATGCTGACTAAAAATATGCTGATAAGTTTGTTAAAAAATAAACATGGCAACAATTATTTATAGATGAAGTGAGACGACTGGTGATAATAAGTTACATTTTATCCACTTGCTCATGCTGAAATCCTACCAAATGACACTCAATGGCTGACTCTTTAACTAAATGACACCTTCTGACTATATATCATTCTAAATGACTGTTTATGATAACTTGAATGAGACATCACCGCAACATTGCATTAATGTTCATTTTGTGAACAATGTCCAAGATCACAGGCAGTATTTGCAACACAATATCTCAGTTGTATAGTTCATCATAGTTGTTGTTACCGCCAGACATCAGCAGCAGACATGATTGTTATTATTCCAAACAAGTTTGCAACGTAAATAAATCTTTGTCATTGCATTTCAGTTGTTGATTTATTTCTTGGTTACTTCTCCGATGGAAAGACAAGCAGGATATAGACATTCTGTACCCTCCGCTAAAGGGGAGACATAATTACATCAGAAAATGCTCGCTGTTATTTTTAGCTGCCTTTATGGTGCTCGATTTTGCTGCCTGGGTAGAAACATCATTATCTGCTAATCTTGCTAAAAATTCTGCAAATCCAGGTTCATTTCGCAGGTTTGAAATATTGGAACGAGTTGCACTGACCAGTTCAACTTTGAGCAGGTGACATCGTTGCCTGTAAAAGTCCCGCTCTTTAACAGAAGTGTTCAGTTGTCGTTTCAAATCTGCTATTTTCTGCAACAAAGATTTATTAGTTGTTTCCAATTCACTTTTCTGCTGCATGCGCTTGGAACGACAGTTTTGGGCATATCCTCTATTTTTCAGAGTGCGCCGCCTCTGCTTAAGTCGCTGCACTTCACTTTTTGGGCAGCCCTGGAGACGTCTATTCAACTCTCGAACTGGCAATGACACTAATTCATCATCATCAATAATTGAACTTTGTGGCGATAAAGGAGGTTCCAGCGAGCATACAGAACTTCGTCTGGATCGTTTGAACGAAGTCATGGAACTACTTGTGACGCTTTTTGAATCATCCTCCTCCACATCTATTTCGTTATCGTCGTCATAATCCAGATCGAATTCATTGTTTCCTCGACCTGGTGCATCATGAGTTTCTGATTTGATCGAAGGAGATACTGGACTGTGATTGCCAAGTTTTGGCTCTAATGTTCTTAATATGTCGTTAAGAGCGTTGGACTCGATATCTTGTTTAATTGTTTGTGAATTGTTCACGCCTTCAGATGAACATTGCGATCCCAATTTTAAGAACCAGTCCTCGAAATATCCTCGGTCGCCGAAGGTGCTGCCAAAACTGGATAATGATCGGGTAGGAGATGGGAGTGATCTATGAGAGGAAGGTAAAGGAGTCGTGGGGGATGGAGGAATCGAATTAATGGGAGAACTATGACCACTGCTAAATGATCCAACATTCCCTGCAACAGCTGACAGTGTCGGGCTTTCTGCCACCTGAATTTGCCCGGTGACCTGACCTGTGACCTCAGAACTGGAGAATATCTGGTGCGACTGCGATGTTGCTGCTGCATGGTTGCAGAGCCCAAGCTCTGACTTCACCACCGAGTTGTGCAACTGGTGCATATCGTGGCCATCTTCCATAAACAGGTCGAAGCTTTCAATATAACTTTCTGCTAGCTCATCCATGTTTTTTTGCTACTTTACTATAACCTTCGATAGTAAATTTAACGGTTCACTTGTGATTCTGAGCTCGACGTTAAGCCTCGTTCCCTGCGTCTATCTGGGCCACCTACTACTACACTTTCCAGATGTCGAATGTACACACAAACACAGTTCTATTACTTACGTACATATAATTAAACAATATACCTATGAAGGCACAATGTATTTCACACTAATAGCCGAAACGAATGATAAAATTTCACGTTTCCTTGATTTTGTGTGAATTTATTACTGGTAAGAACATTCACGGCTCCACCGTGATGTACTTCTCATCTGCCGGCGAGAAACGAGACAGACACTGCGGGTATCCCCCGCCGGTTTATATATCACCGGTCACGTCACAGAAGCTATTTTAGGATCGATGAAACCGTTAGCCAATCGTTGGGCTCGCAAAACAATACTTTAGGCAGCTTGCTCAAGGCTTCATGTGAGACCGAGGCTAGGGTAGTTATGTATTTGTATATACTACAAGTGCCTGCACTTAATTAATAAAGCATGTTGTGCACCACCATGGTGAATTTGACCAAAATTGTTAATAAATAACACATCCACAACTCTAAAAGTAAAGTAACCGGATATAATGTGTTATAAATGAGATATTGCTAATTTGTCTAGCTCAGCTACTGATGATTGGGGAAGTCGATGTACGGACACCTACCAATCTGAGGTGGTCAGACCAGACCAGATCAGATCTGGAGAAAAGGGAACAAAAATAGAGGACGAGAGAGAGAAAATTATGGACAGTCTAGTTTCATTGCGACACGGAAGAATATGTTAGTATCCACAATGTTAGTAATCAGGAGATACGTGATCACTAACGCCAGCATCATTATGCGATCATTATCCAGATGGCTCCACGAGGGAGTGAACCTGGTACCTTTGGCACCTAACTTCTACGCCCTCCAAGAGCAATTCAAAATCGAGAAGAGCTAGAGCAAAATTCGTTCGGAAAAATAAAAATATAAAATTCCTACAAAAATATCTTCATCATCTTCCAAATTACATCAGGGACCCTCGCCGGTGCTACGAAGTATTTGTGATTGTATGTGATTTGAGCCTAAGAGTGACTGTACGTTGTGCCAGTTATGCACCTACAAGGGGGCAAGTACATCCGATTTCTGCGACGTCATTTTTTTCATATCACAGTTTTCCTTGTCCCAACCTTAGTCGCCTCTTACGACATGCCTTGTAGGTGGAAGTGTTACTATTATTTGCTCCCCTTGTGGATCCCGGCAACACGAGGGCAATATCTTGTTCTAGTAATTCTAAATGTGTGTCTTCTTCATTATTGGCTGTAATATAACAACTTTATGAAGAACTATTCTCTGTTTACTCTTATAGAATCACTTTGATTCCATATTCGCTTATTTTGGCTCAGGACATGCGATTTCGTTCTGCGCTCTTTTTCGGGATCGCTCTCCTGTTTGTTTCCTGATGTAGGATTTGGAAGAAATTTAAATCTTGATTTTTTAATAATTGTATATCTACTTTATATTCTACGTATCTAAGACCAAAGACACTGAAATCTTTACCATCGACGCATAATCAACCTACCTTGTCCAGAACATGGACCCATCCAAGTCTGCAAGATACTTTTGTCAATTTAGCTTGCATTTGTTAAATGCTTCCTTAGTTTCTATTTTCGACACCTCTAGAAACCCAAATAATAGATTATGACCTATACATTTGACTGTTTACTCTGGTCAGATCATGATTACGTCACATGTTTACTGTACTTTGTAAAAACTAACTCTAAAAATGTGTTATGAACTTCGCGGCATTCATCATTGACCACACAAGGGGAAATAACTCGACATATTTGATAAGGATAGTCTGAGACGGCACAGTTTTTTATTCTGTGGTGAAAATCTTTGAGAGCAAAATAGTTTTTTTAATAAAGATTTTAAAACCGAAGGATTGACCTCGTTGCACCGAATTTTACCCTATATGGCTCGGTCTCTCTCCATAGAAATGACACGTCACCTGGAGAGAACACAAATCACGAACTCCGTAGATCCGGCAACAATCTGGTCACTTGGAAAAATGCACTTGTGAACAGAACGGCATTGTCCGGGTTCGAACGCACGAATTTCGGAGCGCAAGACAAGGGTTTAACCACTTAACCACAGAGAGCCTCTAGAATATTCTACCAAATATTGATGTTGTCCAGTGCCATGTTTGCCAACAACTATTACATTCGAGATGACATTTGATCAAGTGACTACAATGCTTGAACTAGGGTAAGGCACCCATATAAAGGCAGGGGGAATTAACAACTAATACATGTGTAGGTTTTTTAGTGGGTCAAAGACTAGCATATATCTCAACATTACCCCTGGCTTTACATCTTCTCTTTCGATTTACAATTGACAATATTTGTTTGGGTATCTGTGGCGTAAAGATTATGTTAGTACAAGTTGAACACGTAAAGATTATGTTAGTACAAGTTGAACACGTAAAGATTATGTTAGTACAAGTTGAACACGTAAAGATTATGTTAGTACAAGTTGAACACGTAAAGATTATGTTAGTACAAGTTGAACACGTAAAGATTATGTTAGTACAAGTTGAACACGTAAAGATTATGTTAGTACAAGTTGAACACGTAAAGATTATGTTAGTACAAGTTGAACACGTAAAGATTATGTTAGTACAAGTTGAACACGTAAAGATTATGTTAGTACAAGTTGAACACGTAAAGATTATGTTAGTACAAGTTGAACACGTAAAGATTATGTTAGTACAAGTTGAACACGTAAAGGAACTCTTGGTAGTTCAAAATCGAGAAGAGCAGGCTGGAAAGCCGCTCCCTTGGCAAAATTCGTTTTAAAAAATTAATGCAAAAATATTTTTCCATCTTCTAAATTACATCGGGGACCCTGTGCGGTGCTACGGAGTTCATTCACTACCATTGAGATCTTCCTGTGCGGTGCTACAGAGTTCATGCACTACCATTGAGATCATCCTGTGTAAAAAAAATAGATGGGGTCACACATGGTTACTCCCGAAGTGCAATGTAAGAAATAGATGGGGTCACACATGGTTACTCCCGAAGTGCAATGTAAGAAATAGATGGGGTCACACATGGTTACTCCCGAAGTGCAATGTAAGAAATAGATGGGGTCACACATGGTTACTCCCGAAGTGCAATGTAAGAAATAGATGGGGTCACACATGGTTACTCCCGAAGTGCAATGTAAGAAATAGATGGGGTCACACATGGTTACTCCCGAAGTGCAATGTAAGAAATAGATGGGGTCACACATGGTTACTCCCGAAGTGCAATGTAAGAAATAGATGGGGTCACACATGGTTACTCCCGAAGTGCAATAATGATGGTCCTATCAATGAATCAAAAGTAGCCTATGCTTTACATCCTCTCTTTCGATTTACAATCACCAATATGCTTTACATCCTCTCTTTCGATTTACAACCACCAATATGCTTTACATCCTCTCTTTCGATTTACAACCACCAATATGCTTTACATCCTCTCTTTCGATTTACAACCACCAATGGGCTCTTTCGATAGTGTATACAGTCTACTAAAACAGAACATCAGGAAAGAGGAAGAACACGAAAAATATAGTTAATTGCATAGCAGAATCCTGTCAAAGAGCAAAAATAACTATCACCCAAGTCACCAGAACAGCACAAGACAAAAACAGAAAACAAAACCACGACACTGTGCAACAACCTGGTAGCAGTGTAACGACAAAAGAAGAAGAATGATTCTTTTACGTGTTCAACATGAACACGGAGCCCACTTTTCATCATCCGTCTCCGACAAGACTAGACACTGGATTTAATCTAACCTTAGACCAGAAACCACTGGCAAATATTCAGATGGTTACCCTTGAGACGCTATCCCAGAGTACATTAAGAATGAGAGAATAATAGCTACATCATCGTTACATCAACATTTACTTATAGTTCTAACAGTACCACGTTGCAGAAAGTATACGTGTTGTTTTTAGCAAAGAAAATCTAACTTTCATGATATCATAAATTGTTTTCTTATCTGATAGACGCCCGTACAGACAAACAAACATGCAGAAAACACAAAAGCAACACCAAAATTAATTGGTACATAGTGCAGTATTCGACCAAACTTTTGCAGCAATATACGAGCTCGATTACCCGATATTTGAGGCGCAGAGTATCAGTTCCTTGTCTAGGTCACACAAGATACATTTGACCTAGATTTTTTCTATTTGTTTGTTATTTAAGAATAGTGCGATGGCTAATGAAGCCGAAAAGTCCTATCATTGCACATACACACCCACGAACACAGATTATAAAAGACAAGGAATAAGAGAGAAACATAAGACTTTGCAAGCAACGAACTCGCAATAAGCGCCTAGCGATGCATGTTTTCACGTCGACAACTTTGCCAGTATTCGGATCGAGTTTTGCATTGAGTACAGTATCGAGACTACTCTGGTGTTTCTAGTTCATTCAGCCGTGCTATATTTGCAAATTTCATGCTTTCTTACCATTTCACTCCTTCCGTATTTCTCTCCCGAAACCACAAACAGAGAGAAGTTAATAGCATTTTAACAATCATGCTATGGTAAAAAGTCGACAGTTCTTGCTTAGTCGCTAGAGACGTTGTAAAAAAACACTTTTGTTGTGTAGGCACATCACTTGAAAAACAAAAACAGAATGCTTAACATTATTTTCAGGATATTTCTGCTCGCTGCTATCTTTCTTGGTGACATCTTCGTGTTTCATCAAAGTCGAACATCAACAAAGATATGTGGGGGTCAGAGTATGTGGGGGTCAGAGTATGTGGGGGTCAGAGAATGTGGGTGTCAGAGAAGTGGGCACTGATAGAGGTGTTCTCTTATCCTCTTTTGGCAGGTCTGTTTGATAGACATTCTTCTGTTGGTTCATGTAATGTCTGTCTGGATAGTTTTCTCTTGTTTCTTGCAATGTCTGTCTGGATAGTTTTCTCTTGTTTATTGCAATGTCTGTCTGGATAGTTTTCTCTTGTTTATTGCAATGTCTGTCTCGGCGTGCGTCTGTTGTTTCTTGCAATGTCTGTCTGGGCGTGCATCTGTTGTTTCTTGCAATGTTTGTCTGGGCGTGCATCTGTTAAATCTTGCAATGTCTGTCTGGGCGTGCATCTGTTATTTTTTGCAATGTCTGTCTGGGCGTGCATGTTATTTCTTGCAATGTCTGTCTGGGCGTGCATCTATTATTTATTGCAATGTCTGTCTCGGTGTGCGTCTGTTATTTCTTGCAATGTATGTCTCGGCGTGCTTCTGGTTTTTTTTGCAATGTCTGTCTCGGCGTGCTTCTGTTTTTCTTGCAATGTCTGTCTCGGCGTGCTTCTGTATTTCTTGCAATGTCTATCAAGACGTTATTCAGCTGTTTCTTGCAATGTCTATCTATACGTGCTTCTATTACTTCTGTCACATGTGTCTGAACGACATTCTATTATTTCAATCAAGTATATCTTGTCATGATTACACGTTCTCAATGCACATGTTGTGATGTCTTGATATGCTTACACGTTCTCAATGCACATGTTGTGATGTCTTGTCACACTTACACGTTCTCAATGCACATGTTGTGATGTCTTGACATGCTTACACGTTCTCAATGCACATGTTGTGATGTCTTGTCACGCTTACACGTTCTCAATGCACATGTGATGTCTTGTCACGCTTACACGTTCTCAATGCACATGTTGTGACATCTTGTCACGATTACACGTTCTCAATGCACTTGTTGTGATGTCTTGATATGCTTACACGTTCTCAATGCACACGTTGCAATGACATTGATAATGAAGAAGATCTTAGTGTAATGTAATAATTTATAAGAATTGTCTACATATCTTTGTACAGAGCTAAAATGGACAATGAGCAACGCACAGTTGCAAAACGTAACTACATGCGAAATGCGATGCCTACGAAAAGTTACCAACAGTACCAGAAAAGACCGTCACCAACATCAGCAATAAGAAAAAAGTTGGCACAGAACCTTGCTTGCATTACATTGAGAAACAAAGAATGAAGTGGTTCGGCTACTTAATAAGAATGCAACAAAAAGGCATTCTGTATAGAGTCTTCTACGCCAGAACATCGGGAAAGAAGGCGAGAGGAAGATCACAAGATCACGAAGAAGATGCTTAAAGGGCATAGCAGAATCCTGGCAAAAAGCAAATATAACTATCACACAAGCCACTAGAGCAGAGTAAGACAAAAACCGAAAACCATGATACTGTGCAACAACCAGGCAACCGTGTAACGACTAAAGAAGATCTACGTATCAGCTACTTGTTGGTCTGTATGTTCTTCTGGGCATCGTTTGCACGGGTTTTTGGGAGGTGGATATGTCCATTATTTTATGTTAACTAATCATTTTGTGTTCTCTTCACACTCTTTTCACACTCCTCCAACAATCCCATTTCTCCTATTTTCATTTCAATCTTAGTTCCCGAAACAGTTATTTCCATCACATTCTACAAGGGAAATAATAACATAAATAAGTTTATTCCTACAAGGGAAATAATAACATAAATAAGTTTATTTCTACAAGGGAAATAATAACATAAATAAGTTTATTTCTACAAGGGAAATAATAACATAAATAAGTTTATTTCTACAAGGGAAATAATAACATAAAAAAGTTTATTTCTACAAGGGAAATAATAACATAAATAAGTTTATTTCTACAAGGGAAATAATAACATAAATAAGTTTATTTCTACAAGGGAAATAATAACATAAATAAGTTTATTTCTACAAGGGAAATAATAACATAAATAAGTTTATTTCTACAAGGGAAATAATAACATAAATAAGTTTATTTCTACAAGGGAAATTTTTCATTTTTCTTTTCTTTTGTCCTTCTCTGCTTTTTTGCCGCTAGGCGTAGCAGGTTTAACTGATGATCAGTTTCCGAGATAATGCACGCTCGGTCGCTTGATATAGTGTGGTATTGTGGAGTTTTAAGATGTCTGTAACTCCATCAACCCATCTTTTCTTGGTCTGCCCTTTCCTCTTGATGATTCCATTTTCAGGTTGTACGCTCTTGCAACTGGTGGTAGGGTTCATTCTGACCAAGTGGCCAAACCATTTGAGTCTCTGTTTTCAATAAATCTAATAGCAGGTGTTGTTCCGACTGTTCTTCTAATTTCCTCATTTCTTATATGGTCTCTTCTTGTTTTATTTACTGCTTTCCTCAGGCATCTCATTTCGCATGTGGTAATTTTCCTTTCTTGTTCTTTTGTCAGTGCCCATGTTTGGCTCTGGTAGCACAGTGTTGGTATAAAGATTGAATTTATAATCTGTCTTTTAGTCACTACTGGAATTGCTGGGTGTTTCAAAATTGGGGTAAGCTGGTATGTAATGTTGTTGGCTTGCTGGATTCTAGTTTCAATCTCTCTATCCAGTCTACTATCAGATGTGAAGATACTTCCAAGGTATTTGAATTCTCTCACCTGCTTTAGCGTTTGGTCATTTATTTGAATGTTGATATCTTTATGTTCTCTGCTTATAGTCATGACTTCTGTCTTTTGAATGTTGAACTTCATGTTGTATTTGAGGCAGCTATTGTTGAGTAAGTTTATGTGTTCTTGAAGCTGTTCAATATTATTATGGAATAAACACTGGTCGTCAGCAAAGAGCAGTTCATTTTGTTGGTCTGCGTTGAGTGATGCTTCATCTATTTTGGTGATACTATCCATGTATATAATAAAGAGGAGAGGTGATAAAACACATCCTTGCCGTACTCCTGATGTTACTGGAAACCAATTTGTGAGTCCGGCGCTTGTTCGTATGGCACTTTCACTTTCTATATATATGGCTCTAACACAGTCTAGCAGTGTTCCTTTTATTCCGTAGTTTTCGAGAACATCCCATAATATGTCTCTGTTAACCCTATCAAATGCCTTCTCTTGGTCTATGAAGGTTATATTCATTTGATTTTTGTGTTCTATAGTCTTTTCACTAATTTGTCTTAGGGCAAATATTGCATCTGTGCACCCATTTCCTTTTCTAAACCCAAACTGTTGTGGGCTGAGTGTTGGATCCACAATTGGTCTTATTCGTTGCTCCAGAACTCTTGCAAACATTTTTCCCACATGGCTTAGGAGGGAGATGCCTCTATATGTACCACAGTCTTTACAAGGGAAATAATAACATAAATAAGTTTATTCCTACAAGGCTAAACATGTTTCCTTGTTACGTCCCCTGAGTTTACAAAAGGGTAACAAGGTAGATGTAAACCTCTATCAAAGATGTAAGGCGTCTCTTTCCCTCCGTTGGTCTACGGGACACCCTTGGGCAAGGTAGAGTACCCGTTTAGCCTCACCCCCACCCGGCAGGGTCACGTGGAAGCCATGGGAGCAGATGGTGGATGAGTGAGGGAGCAGCCGACAGTGTCAAATAGTGCATATCCTTTACAGAACTTTGCGAATCAACCCCAGCTTTTTAATGCTGTTTGTGATTTTTCTAGGTATTATTACGTTCAGTAGTTTGCCATTGCTTTCTGAACGGGTGGTGCCATCGTCCTTTTGTTAAAATTCACGCGAATCAATTTGCAACCAAACTGTCCGCAGCGTGATTCGAACTCAGAACGTCGAGGTTAATAGACCGAGTCCCTAACCCCCAGGCCACAGGCGCCACCCTAGAGGAGTAAACCATACACAAAACTGGACGGCAGTCAATGGTAATGGTCTCAAAACTCACGAGGGTAGGCAGAGGATCTCTGTAATAGAAACAATGGCTACGGTCATGGACCAGTATGGTCACTGCCGGGAAGGAAAGCAATGGCAGACTACCTTCCAAGACAATGCCTAGAAAGCAATGGCAGGCTACCTTCCAAGACAATGCCTAGAAAGCAATGGCAGACTACCTTCCAAGACAATGCCTAGAAAGCAATGGCAGACTACCGTCCAAGAAAATGCCTAGAAAGCAATGGCAGACTACCTTTCAAGACAATGCCTAGAAAGCAATGGCAGACTACCTTCCAAGACAATGCCTAGAAAGCAATGGCAGATTACCGTCCAAGACAATGCCTAGAAAGCAATGGCAGACTACCTTCCAAGACAATGTCTAGAAAGCAATGGCAGACTACCTTTAAAGACAATGCCTAGAAAGCAATGGCAGACTACCTTCCAAGACAATGCCTAGAAAGCAATGGCAGACTACCTTCCAAGACAATGCCTAGAAAGCAATGGCAGGCTACCTTCCAAGACAATGCCTAGAAAGCAATGGCAGACTACCTTTCAAGACAATGCCTAGAAAGCAATGGCAGACTACCGTCCAAGAAAATGCCTAGAAAGCAATGGCAGACTACCTTTCAAGACAATGCCTAGAAAGTAATAACAAATAAATAACTGTTGGGGTGGCAAGGTTCTGCTTAGGACAAGATATTTGATGATGAGTTTACAATATTCATTTTCATCAACATTGGCCTCTTTGTCATAATTGGTACATAAGATGGTCTCTCTGCCCTCTCGTTTGTCTCCATAGATGACGACGCTTTTCTTCTTGTCTTGTTTTGAGCCACCCCTCACTGCCTCTCATTTCTGATCTATTCAGTCATATATATTAAGATCTATTCAGTCATATATATTAAGATCTATTCAGTCATATATATTAAGATCTATTCAGTCATATATATTAAGATCTATTCAGTCATATATATTAAGATCTATTCAGTCATATATATTAAGATCTAATCTGCAAAAGTCTATGTCCGACCCAACCCAATTTGCTGAATTATGACTACATTTGATGTGTATATAACGAACAACGTGGGTGATTAGACGGTAGTCTTGTGGTAATCATGGATATATACTTGTAGGGTCTGACGTACATGTTCTGAAACATAGTGCAACAATTCTAGCCATCAAAGAAGCAGCAATCCAGTTCACCAGGCAAGTATTATTCCCACATTTTAGCAATGAGAGTATTATGATTGAAACGTCCATTTTGTTATACGCATACTCCATGTCAATGACCACAGTCTCTTGTTTAGAGTGGAAGCAAATAATCATAACACTGTGACCTACAAGGCATGTCGTAAGAGGCGACTGATGTAGGACCTAGGAAGCTACCCTAGTAAATAAAAAGCGTCGCAGAAATCGAATGTGCTGGTCTGCTTGTATGCGCATAACTGGCACAATATACAATCGCTCTTACTTAGGCTCGGATCAAATACAAATCACAAAGAGTGGTTGACAAGTGGTCAATATGGAACGTTCAAAGAAGAATTGATGTAGATACTTGTCACAACAGACTTGGGTAATGTAGAGACTTGTCACAACAGACTTGCGTAATGTAGAGACTTGTCACAACATACTTGGGTAATGTAGAGACTTGTCACAACAGACTTGCGTAATGTAGAGACTTGTCACAACATACTTGGGTAATGAAAGCCTTACACAACTGTACGGTATGCTTCATTGACCAATTATTTGAAATAATCAGTAGCTTTGCGTTGGGCATCAAAATTCTCAGCCAGACCACATACATTTCTTGGTCCTTTCTTTCTTGTTCTTTGCCATGACTTTGTGGCAGCCTCTTGTGTCGAAGATGATTTTAATATATTTTCTCAATAACTTAATGCCATTTGTCATTTGTTAGACTCCTCCCAGTCCCAACTTCTTCAACGTCTACGACTTCTCACTTCTAACAATATGCTACTTTACTCCCTTATTCGTTTCATTATCCATGTACTTAACAGACAACTGTATGAATGTCTTTGTACCCATCACCAACAGAAACTTAACCTTCTTCGCCCTGTACCTTTTACCACTCCTTCCAATTATCTACTACGATCTTCTCCTCCCACACAGGTGGTTTGCATTCCTCCCATTATCCGACAACGAGAGACATGTTTTAAGTAAGGGTCTTAAGTTTGTTCCTCTCCGACCCACCATTGACCTCTACTCAACTCTTCAAGATGTGAATCGTTGTCACCGTTGTTTGCGACTGAAATTTCACTTTCAGAACCAGGTTGACACTGACCAATGTCCTGGGGCAAACCCGCCTTTTATATGCTCCCCAAAATTCATAAACTCCACAATCCTGGTAGGCTTATCGTTTCTGCTTTCTCTTGCCCTACGGAACATATCTCCGAATTCCTTGATAGTATCTTTAATTCCATATTCACCACACTCCCGTCATTTTTGAAAGATACGAACCCCGCTTTGTCTGTCTTTTCTTCCGTTGAGTTGCTATCCGAGAGAACCTACCGTCTCTTCCTCCTTGATGTGTGCTCATTGTACACTTCTATACCTCATCCTGACGGCCTTAAAGCTCTCCAGTTCTTTCTCAATAGGAGAACTAATCCACTTGTGTCAACTTCTGCTCTCCTTCGTCTTGCGGAACTAGTTCTCACTCCCAACTCCTTTCAGTTTAATGACCAATTCTTTGAACAGATCAGTGGGGTTGCCATGGGTACTAAAATGAGACCTAGTTATGCTTGTCTATTCATGGGTTATCTTGAACACCTAGTATGGACTACATATGATGGTCCCCTTCCGTCTGTCTTTCACAGATACATTGATGACTGTATTGGCATTACTGATATGCTTGAAGCCGATTTGTCCCGCTTCAAAATTTCATTAATGTTTTCAACCCTTCTATTTGTTTTACTTCTCACATCTCCACTACTTGTGTCAACTTTCTTGACATTACTATCTCCATACGCCTATCCACTATCACTACATCAGTACATTACAAGCCTACTAATGCACATAGTTTTCTCCTCTATACTTCTTCCCATCCCCAGGCTTGTCGTGACTCTTTGCCATTTTCGCAGCTCTTGCACCTTCCTCGCCTTTGTAGCGAGGACGATGATTTTCTTGAGAGAGCTCGCGAGATGCTTGATTTCTTCCACAAGCGCCTATCCCCGGAGAAGGTGCTTGTCTCGGCTATGCATCGAGTTCAGAAAATCATTCGCCAGCAGGCCCTTACCAGCCACTTAGGACTACTAACTCTGACAGAGTAAAACTTATCTTAACTTTCCACCCCATAGTTCACTGGTGAAAATGTTTTATTCCGTCATCTGTCTATCCTTAAGTCAGATCCTGAGACCCGTTCTGTCTTCCCCAACTATCCTTTGGTGGCTTACAGACGGGACAGAAGTCTTAAGGATATGTTGGTATACATTTGCCTTAAGTCCAATATCCAGACTCATTTTGGCACTGTTCAGTGTGGCCGTCGGCGTTGCAACACGTGTGCTTATGTGATACAGACGCGTACTGTATCTTTTCCTTTAGCCACGTTTCTTATTGACGATGGTTTCACATGCGAGTCCCGTAATCTTATCTATGTCATTATCTGTAAGCGGTGTAACAAGGCTTATATCGGCGAGACAGGCAAGAGGCTCAATGACCGATTCGCCCAACACTTGCGCGACATACGCCAATGCTCTGTGACCCCTGTACCCAGGTCACAGCCATCCGATCATGTTCCTCGGATGAAAGCAGTCGATTTGCTCTGGAGAATCGGTTGATTTCGTTGTATGGTACCTTGCGACCACGTGGGCTCAACGTATTACATTCCTATGCTTCTTACTACTTTCTCTTCCCATGCCTTGTAATCTATATGGGTATATGTTGCGTGTATTCAAGTTACATATTTACTAGATTTTTCATTGTTTCTCTTCCTTTCTATTTCTAGTTTTTATGTGTGTTTTTGTGTTACATTTATTTCGTTATTCGTTTTTATTCCCAGATTTTCATTAGAAACGTTTGTATGTAGTCGTCCATATGTTTTTTTAAATTTGTCACTCCTGTTGTTCGTTTGCTTGATAAAGGCCTTGTTGGTCGAAACGTTGCTGTGTTTCGTCATTGTTTTTGTAATTTGTAAAACTACAGTACTTTGTGATTACATGTTTTGTCATTTGTTATTTGCATTATAATAGAATTATCAATATAAGTAAAAGCAGATCTATACTTGTGCTTTATAGACTACACCAAGGCGTTTGACAATGTACACCATCAAGAACTTTCCAAAATGTTAGAGAGCTTAAACATCGACAGCAAAGATCTAAGAATCATTCAGAACATATATTGGCAGCAAACAGCAGCTATAAGAATAGACAAAAAGATTGGAACTTTCCAGAAGATCAAAAAGGTGTTAGACAAGGATGCGTATTATCACCAGACCTGTTCTCACTGTATTGTGAAAGCATTTTTAGGTCTATAAAAGATTTTCCTGGAATAGCTGTGGGAGGACATATCATAAATAACCTGAGATACGCTGATGATACTGTCTTAATAGCAAGAAATGAAATGGTGCTACAGAAATTAATTGATAAAGTTGTGACAGAAAGTAACAACAAAGGACTCAGTTTGAATATTAAGAAGACAGAAGTTATGATAATATCAAAAAGCAGATTTTGCCAAAATGTACCATCACAGTAAATGGGACTGATCTAAGACAAGTGCAGCAATTTAAATACCTCGAGTCCTGGTAACATCAGATGGCAGATGCCGATCAGAAATAAAGAGCAGAATAGAACAAGCGAAAACATCATTCCTGAAATGAGAATCATTATCTGCAACAAGTCCTTGTCAATCCCGATCAGATTGCGAGTTATTCAGTGCTACATAGAACCAATACTGACATACGGATGCGAGTCATGGACAATGAACACACAGATCGAAAAATCTCTGAGGGCCACAGAAATGTGTTTGTATAGAAGAATCCCATGGACTGCTAAAATGACCAATGTTGAGGTGCTGAATGAGATCAAGACACAGAGAAAGCTTATCATCAATATAAGAAAGAGGCAGTCATCATTTTTGGGCATGTGATGAGGAGGGAGGTTTAGAACACATTGTGACAACCGGTAAAATCGAGGGTAGACGAGACAGGGGAAGACAGAGAGAGAAATGTTGGATAGCCTGACTTCATGGCACGGTAGAGCGTCAACATCTGAGTTGATAGTAAACACCAACGACAGAGATTTGTGGAGATCCATGATCGCCTACGCCAGCCGGCACGGCACCTGATGATTCTACGCTCGCACCCCCGCTCCCCACCCTCCATGTCTACAGATCTGCATGACAACTGTGAAGATAACATATATAATATCTTGTATCATAATTATAGAAATGTGAACATCACATGTGCTTTAAATGGCGACATTTATTATAAACAGAAGGAAAGTGGTCTACCTTACAAAACTGTAGAAAGGTTTGAAGTTACAGAATTCAAACAATATAAAAACGTCCACAGTTTTAACTAAAACAAAATATATAAATGCTCTTTTCTCTTCTCTTAAAAAAAAATTTAGAATCTTACTAAATAATATCTAAATTTTTAATGTTTTGAACTAATTTTAACATTATCAAATGCAAACAAAAATGTAATATCCTACATTTGTTTTAATTTTAATTCGGAAACTTTTACTGATTTATTTGAACAAGTGCAGACAATTCTTGTTTCCAATAGTTGCAAGGGACGCTAATAATAAATAATGGTGGTTTCTAATATAAGAAGAACACATCCGCCTAGGTTTTTAGCACATCTTATTACATATAGACTGTCTTATATGCTCGTTTTGAGATAGGTAATATCTGTCAGTTGCACTTTATATTTACAAAACGTGTTCTTGATAATGTCAGTTGTTTCACGCTCCATTGTAAGTTGTCCATATTAAAACTGCACCGGTGTCAGCTATGATTACACTCACACTGTGATACAATATTAAAATATAGCAGCTTTTATTTTAAAATATCATGTTACGACTTGTTGTCATAGTAATTGACATCAGATTTACTTCACATTATTTCGAAAATAAATGTGTCGTTGATGTTAAAATGTTAACAATTTTTGTGTTATTTATTTGCCAGGCCTCTAAAATTCAAATGAGTTTAGAGTAAAGAAAAAATTTTCAACGAGGGAATTCCCTCCTCCAGCATAAAAAATAATGGATGACCAAATACCTACCAAAGACACCAGCAACAACGCCCTCAGGAATTTGACTGCTGAAGGTAAATAGATTGTCAATGTGGAAAATGCGTCAAAATTATGTTTAAAATGTTTTAATCTTTTTATCTTTAAAGTTTAATTTGTAAAAGTAATAATTAATAAATGAACAGCAGACAAAAAGTAAATTGAAAATTGTAGATTAGACAATAGGGAAAAAAATAATATTAAATGTCTTCATATTGCTTGTGCATATTTTGATTTGTTAGTCTGAATGGCAAAAAATGTTAACACACTTATTATTTTGTAGTTTGTTAGACGAGTAACCATGGTGACCAATTCTTGAGTACAGTATCCTGTTTTTAAAACATTGTTTTAAATATTGATTGTGTTTTTTATTTTAGGTACTAATTAACAACATTCTGATATCATGCATAATTATGTGTGGTCTACAGAATAGGAGTTCATACTTTATGATTGTCTAGCATTAAATGACCTGCAGTTGTACCTGACCAGAGGGTGCGGGATCGAGGTGAAAACTATGAAGCTGCTGCAAAGACCCAGAAAAAAACTGGACTATCATCATTAAAACTGAGAATCTAGAGGGAACAATTTAGCTGAATGCAAAAGAGAAATAAGAAAACGTGTGTTCATATGCATTTGTGACAGATAATAACTAAATTTAATTTTGGATTGTTTAATTTTTTATTCTGTGTGGTATCTAAATTTTGTTCTTATGCACAGAAAAACAAATAAAAAGAGACTGGTTTAGTACTGAAGACATCAGGAAAAAAGTGGGTACACCATCAGTACTGAATTTTATTAAGAAACAACAAATAAAATGGCTTGGCCACACAAGCAGATTACCAACAGACAGTGCACCTCAAAGAACAATGAAACTAGGATACAGCGGATACAAAGCAAAAGGTCATCCACACAAAAGGTGGACCATAGAAATAACAGACGCAGTGAATGACACTATTTTTCAAGCGCATGCAAAAACTTGTACTCGCAATCACCGCCCAATGTACCAGATCTTCCCATAAATTCTATTCATGTGGAAATCTGATTCATGCAGCCTTAGCATTGGTGTGTTTTACGTCACATCTTCAGCACCATTTGGAACTCTGGTGCTTATCCTTTGGCGATGTGTCCAGTTTCAGCCAGCATTTGCTCGGTTCGCTCTCCGTTCTGTAGCCATCTAGTGTTTTTACGGTGTGGGGTAGCTTGCGTGGCAGGTAACAGTGGTTCTATTCTTTACACCCCAATTTGGGCCCCGGCAACCACTCAGTAAAAAAAGCTAGTACTAAAAATCTCTTCTTATCCTGATGCTGTAAGGCAAAAAGGATTAAAGAAGAGAAAATAAGAAGCTAAGTATTGCAACTTATGTGACTGACAAAGACTAAATATAAATCTTACTTTCAACGAGCAGTCACATGACCATACTGTCCTTGAGAATTTTTGCAGTCTTTCTGTTGCTTTTTTTGGTTATTGAACTAATAGTTTTAATTTGTTTATTCCTGGCAAGCTGCTCAACAAAGACGTCAGGTGAGCAGATTAACTAAAGATGAATTGGAGGACAAGTACTTGCGCATGTATGAGGAATACATTATACTCAAGAAACATGCAAGGAAACAGGAAGACAGAATTAAAAGGTTGGATTATTTTTTACTAACTGTGACTTAATTATTAATGGCTTAATTGGAAGTTGTAACAAATGTTTTTTACTCTTTTCTTTTATGAAAAGATCTACAACAATGTGGGGAATCTAGAGCTGAATGAAGGTGCCAGCTGTTAAGCCGTTTAACTTGTTTTCTGAAGGTCGTAGGTTCGAACCGTGCCATTCTATTCATAATTGCATTTTTTCAGGAGATTATTAGGATTTTTGCTGGTGCTATGGAGTTTGTGCAATACTCTCGACAGATTATATGCCATTTCTGCGGAGAGGGATCGAACCATATGAGGAAACACAGTGCAGTGAAGTCAGTCCTTCGTCTTTATAGCTGACTGCTACCATTGTCACAGCTACTATTGTGGAATTCTTTTTTTCTAGCATAACCACTTATAAGCAATCCCTTGTGATGTTTTCAGTGTACGTATATTGTTTTATGTTTGCAGTAAAACTGTGACTTGTGACTGGGCTATTTTATATTTAACTTAAATCAAGAAACAACAAATTAACTGGTTCAACCACATAAGTTGATTACCAACAGACAATGCGCTTTAAAAGGCAATGCTATTAAGATACAGAGGATACAAGGCAAAAGGGCGATCAAGCAAAATGTGGATCACAGATAACAGAGGCAGTGCAATACACCATTTACGAAGCGCATTCAAGACTCATTATAGAAATCTCTTCTTATCCTGTCTGTTTGAGGCAAAATAGGATTAGAGGGAAGAAAGTGTGCGATTCAATATTCTCATATTTCAATTATCATTATCTATAGAATAAAGCATCTTTGTTGAGTTTGAAATCTACAGGAAACATTTAACCCCTTGTTTACCTGAGGTTATAGGTCGAACCGCACAGCGCATCCCAATCGTTTTTCTGCATTTCTACCAACTTATTTGAAAATTTAATAACTCTATTATATTTTGGAATATTTGTTTGAAATTTTGTATTTTGAAATAAAATATGTATGTGTATGTTTTGATAATAAAAATTTGTATTTGTACTGCTCTATGTACTAGTGAGAGCCGCTGTAGCGTAGTTGTTAGTGAACTCGCTCGCAAGGCTGGTGGTCTGGGTTCAGCTCCGCAATGTGCGTGGAATTTTTCCCGACCGCGACGGCTCTCAGGTCGACCCAGCCTCAACTGGGTACCAGACATGCTCTGGGAAAGTAAAGGCGGCCGGCGTGATGCTGACCACATCACCCATCGTGTGCCGAAGGTCAATGAAAAATACAGGCCTAACACTGTATTGACCTATATACCACGAGGTATGAAAAGGTTCCTTTACTTTTTTTACTTACTATGTACTAGTAGTACTTGCTATTTGCTCAGTACTAGTACTTGCGACAGGGTCAGTTCTAGAACGCTTGCTTGGACGTAAATCACATTCATGAGTATCACTATTTTCGTCATCAGTGTCGCTCACCTGTACAGAATTTTCAGAATCTGAGTGAACAGATTCACTTAATGAGAATATATCATCATCTCCGCTATCTTCATCGTTAAATATGTCGTCAGCACCATATGACAACAACGCCAAAGCTTTTTCTGTCAGTGTAATCGTCCTGATAGATTTCCTACACGCCATTTTGCTTGAAAAATTTTTGACAAAGAGATCACGCTTTCAAAGATATAAATAACCTTCATACGACGCGAAAAATTGACCAATGACAATGTTTTATATAAGGGAAGATGTCCTCAATGCTACAAATAGACTATTGTAGCAGTAGTTCCCCGTTACGGATATTTTGGCGATGAGTTTACTACGTGAAGGTCACGTAGTTGGGATACTCCAGACGCATTCCTACTACGTCACCCTCACGTAGTTGGTAAAGAAGGGGTTAACATCTTCTCTGTACAGAAATAGAGATATTTCACATTGTTTCTTTTCTTCCAGAATGGCAACAAAACTTCTCCGACTTGTCAGTGACAAGAAAAAGTTAGAGAAGGAAGGTAAACAAACACTTAATTTTATTGTTTAGAAATTTTTACTTTATTGTAGAATGAAAAGTATGATTTCAACATATGATGAGAAGTGAGTAACACTACTTGACAGAAGCTTTAACAGAAAGAAATGGAGATATTTTATCTTGAAGTACAGATAAAGTTAATCCTATGGTATGAGGTGTTTTCAGAAACTAAGTACAGTTTAGCTTTTTTACATGAATCTACATGTATTAAACTGTATTTCCCCGTAATCACTGCCATTAATGTGGCAGATACTGTTACTTAATAAACCACTCCATACTCTATTTAAGAGATATGTGCAAATAGTTTTTCTGTACAGCCTAATATACATGTATAATGTTGTAGGGCTGTGAAGTGCTAAGAGACCTGACGATACTAGGGCTTAACATTTACAAATGAAATTACAATTTTTCTTCCTTGCCAGTGCCATCAACAAGCCAGGTGCCAAATAACAATTCAAGTCAACTGTAATATGCTTGCACAAAGGACAGATCTCTATTGAAAATTAAATATTTTGTTTTGATGAAACACAATTTTGTTTCTTGGAAATAATGTTGATGATCAAGTTAAAGAAATCTCAAGAAATCTTTCATTTTTCAAGTATATACTGTAACAGTCGGTTGTAGAATCCCAACAGATATGGTGATCAATTCTAAGCAGGTCTGTAGCATAGTTGAATATGGACACACAGAAGAGCTGTATATGGGATTAGTAAAGATCATCATCACGTCACTCTGGAGAGGTCCATAGGTGCTCCGATCTTGTCCCCTATCATCATCACGTCACTCTGGAGAGGTCTATAGGTGCTCCGATCTTGTCCCCTATATTTTTACTTATTTCAGTTTGGAATATCTTCATTGCACTCGGACATGTCCATAGGTGCTCCGATCTCCTTCGCAATATCTCCAACAGCGTCCAATGACTGATCGTACCAGTTCGATTTTGATTGATGAGCCTACTCACGTACCTGTTATGCTGTTATTTTCTTGCTACTCCAATCTTCAAACCCCAGCTCCTGCAATCCAGTAGTTGACGTGGATTGGTTTACATGAAAATCTTCTTTGCAGCCACACTCTATGAGGGCGTTAAAAATATCAGCTCTATCCATTGGCTGGCCCTCTGATATGGTGGCAGAGCCAGCCAGCCTGTCTGCTCTCTCATTGCCAATGACACCCATGTGCCCCAGAACGAAGATAAGTGTGATTCTGCAAATTGTTGACGCTTGTAGTGATTTACTCCATTGTCTGCGCACCAAACCAGCCTCTACCTTGCGGATTATACTCAATGAACCACTAAGAATGCATGCATGAGTGTAGTTTTGTGACTCCAGCCAACGTAAAGCATTAGTCACCACCAGTACCTCCATTGTCATACTGCTTGTTGTCATATGAAATGCACCACTGGCCTCATGAACCATTCTGCCACATGAGCTTGCAGAGAAGGCCCATGCAGACTTTTCGTGACGAACTACAGATCCATCTGTGTGAATCACAACGGCACCTTCATTACAGTTTTCATCAATGATAGCTTTAACATCTGCATCCAGCGCCATGGATTCCCTCTCTTTGCAACTTTTATCAAATTTAATGATGGTGAAAAAAAGTGTTCCCGTAAATTGAAGGCATCGGTATCCATTCTTCCCCATAATCGATATTTGTGAGCCCGCATACCAGCTGAACAGTATCTGCAGCACGGCCAACCCACAACTTGCCCTGCTTTAATTGATTTCTTCCACTGGTGCTGAGCAGCTCGTGCAATGGGTGATCCTTTTAAGCACTTATTTTACTTGTATATAACGACTAATCACACCCATTCTGTGTTGATTAATCAAATGTCTCATATCTCTAACAAAGTGTTCATGTCTGGCAGTTCCCATTTTTATTCCTATCTTCTTCAATCTGGATAGGGATGCAGACTTATAAACATTTTCATAGTCATCTATACAACCTGCTTCTTTTATGGCATTGATGATATCTACACTATCCATTGAATGTCTTTCCCTGACCACTACTGTATCAGCCAGGGAATCTGCAACTCTTAATTCCTTGTCAGTCTCTACAAAAATAAAGGTTAAATGGACCATTCAGGATGTGCTCAATGGGACAAGATGTCTTCAATTGGACAAGTCATATAAGTTTCATAGCTGAACCAAACAAATGTACGGATATCAATATAATGTGAAGGTATCTTGTACAATGTGTATGTTGCTTACATATTTGCTTCATTTCATTTCTGTAGGTAAGGGTGGTGCAAGCATTGAAGTTCAAGAGAAATTTGAAGAGTTTGGTTCAAAGATCAGAGAGATGGAGAAACAGAATAATCACTTGAAAGAGAAGGTAACAATCATTTATACGACATTTGCCATAGTTGACATTTGTCATAGTTTCTGTCAATCTTAACTAGAAATTATACATTTCTTCTTCTGATCACTATTTCTCTGTTTCAGAATGATGTAGCCACAAATTTAACTGGTACCTCTGCAGGAATCCAATGCTGCAATACTTGACATACTTTATAGATCAGTTTTATTTATGCCCTTCGTAGGTAGGTGAGCCCGAATAAAAAAGCATGCAGAAACCGGATTTACTGGTCTACAGGTATGTAGACAACTATAAGGCACAACATACTGGGCATTCTAAGATGCAAATCACATGCAGATCACAAAGATTGATTTAACAACAAGTGGTTGATGTAGCGTGAACGAGGAATAACAAGTTGTTACTGCAACAGTATGGTCTATATGGACAAAATCTACCCCAAACATAAAGCAGAGAATGGATATTACCAACTGTTCAGAAGACACCAGGTAGTCATACTTCACCACAGAACAGAACACAACAAAGTGAGACACCAGATAGTCATACTTCACCACAGAACAGAACAAAGTGAGACACCAGGTAGTCATACTTCACCACAGAACACAACAAAGTGAGACACCAGGTAGTCATACTTCACCACAGAACAGAACACAACAAAGTGAGACACCAGGTAGTCATACTTCACCACAGAACAGAACACAACAAAGTGAGACACCAGGTAGTCATACTTCACCACAGAACAGAACACAACAAAGTGAGACACCAGGTAGTCATACTTCACCACAGAACACAACAAAGTGAGACACCAGGTAGTCATACTTCACCACAGAACACAACAAAGTGAGACACCAGGTAGTCATACTTCACCACAGAACAGAACAAAGTGAGACACCAGGTAGTCATACTTCACCACAGAACACAACAAAGTGAGACACCAGGTAGTCATACTTCACCACAGAACACAACAAAGTGAGACACCAGGTAGTCATACTTCACCACAGAACACAACAAAGTGAGACACCAGGTAGTCATACTTCACCACAGAACACAACAAAGTGAGACACCAAATTCAAGATTGGCATCTGTATGTGCTGTCACTTGCTTTAAAATCTGAAGTTATAGATGCTCTTCTTTTAATCTCCAAGTTTGTTGTTTATTTTTATTCATTTTTATCAACCAAGGTAACCACTTTTTGGGATCTGTGGAGTTTGCGCCGGGATTGTGAGAACATTGTGCCTCATTTAGGTATCTACGGCATGTAAGACGGATGCATCCAAGTTTCGGCCAAACTACCTTCATTGTGTCTCCATTGTTAATGAAAATCTTCTAGATATGATCATTAATAAAGAGAATAATAATAATGTCATAACAACTTACAGACAAGAAGAAGAAATAATCATTGATATTTTCTGTTGAGCAAAATCATTGCTCAATTATTTGTCTCTGGAAAGATTGGGTGTTGAAATAAATATACTTGACATAACAAAATAAATATACTTGACATAACAAAATAAATATACTTGACATAACAAAATAAATATACTTGACATAACAAAATAAATATACTTGACATAACAAAATAAATATACTTGACATAATAAAATAAATATACTTGACATAGCAAAATAAATATACTTGACATAGCAAAATAAATTTTGCATAAATATTTTCAGCTGATGCTAGCCAAACAACAGCTGGCTTCTGTAGGACCAAAGCGAAGCACCTACCATCATGTTCATGCAAGAATCAACACGGTAACTCATCTTGTTAGAACACTTATAACTTGATTACCAGGAAGGATGGTACTACATGAATGATTATCTGCATCATCATGTGCCACACCCTGATTGGCATAGACCATAATGGATCTTAACAGACATCTTTGCTGATTACTAACCATCAGTTCGGATGTTGACATATGTTCATACTGTGTTGTTAGGCTCTGTGGAAGACACTTTCAAGTGTCAGTAGACAAACATTTGTGTGGAACCAAGAGAACTGGAAAGTGATTGTCCCAAACATACAGGAAGACAGAGTTTTCTTGAGGTACTGAAGGATGCTGGATTATCCTGGGAAGCTAACAGCCAGAGACCGGGACAAGGGCAGAACAACTGTTGAGACAAAGAATACAAGATAAGCAAAAAAACAGATGATGAAGTTAGATTAGGACCATCCCCTGTTTTCAGTTTGTCTTGTATCCATTACTTGATAAAAGCCTTTTAGTCAAAACGCTACTGTTTCTTGTTTTTGTACTACTACCTCATTTTATGTTTCCATGTTTCAACTTTGGATAATAGCCAATGTTTTGTTATTCACATATATTTTGAGTTTTTAAATGTCTGCAAGAACATTGCGTAGTTAAATCCCAGACCTTACAAATTCTTGTCCGACATCCACTTGATTGAAAGAAACTGGTGATCTAAGCACTCTGAAACCTATTGATCCCTGGTGGGCCGCAGTAAATTAAGCGCATGACCTGAGATCACTGAAGAAGAAGAAGAAACCTGTCGATCCATGTTTATTCCTCACATGATGAAACTAAACAATTTTGATTTCACTTTCATAAGCATTTTTTTTTTCAATTCAATAACAGGGTCTTCCTCCTGGCAAGCAACATCCTCAAATTAATGAAGTATACCAGAGAAGCAGTAAAAATCTCAGAGTTTTGGGCCCAGCAATTCCAAGCTCCAATCATCAGTTGCTTATGAGGTTAGCTATGCTTTTTATAATTTCTAACTGTTGTTTATGTGAACAATTGTAGCGTGACTAGAATGAGAGAATTCCAGAAGTCCTGAGTTGCACTAGAGATTCTCTTCTTCTTCTGCTGTGTCCGTCTGTTATGAATTCAGGCGTAGTCACTGCACCTGGTATGGCGCTTCTGACTGATTTTTGCGGGAATGTCGGTTTTTCCTTATTGTCAGTGTCCCCTGCCATACAGATGTACCTTCTTTGACTTCAGAGGTAGCTAGAGATACTCTCATTCTGATACTGGTTCTTTCCACCATTGACTATGCAATGGCCATCCTCACTGTCAGCAAAACGCAAATTGAAAGACTGGAGAGAATACAGAACAAAACTATGCGCATCATCCTCGGTTGCTCAAGGGATACACCCTGCATGGCGATGAGGTTTCTCCTGAATTTTCCGACCATGGAGTATCGACTCAATACAGCTAGAGCATGTGCCTATCTCAAAATAAGTAACAAAAAGGATCACCCATTGCATGACCAGCTCAGCACAAGTGGTGGAAATCGGTTAAAACGGGGCAAGTCATGGGTTGGCCGTGCCGCAGATACTGTCAGCTGGTATGCAGGCTCAACAATATTGACTATGGGGAAGAATAGATACCGATGCCTTCAATATATGAGAACACTTTTTCAACAATCATTAAATTTAACAAAGGTTGCAGAGAGGGAAATCCTGTGACGTTGGATGCAGACGTCAAATCCATCATCGATGAAAGCTGCAATGCAGGCGACATTGTGATTTACACGGATGGATCGGAAGTTCGTCACGAAAAGTCCACATGGGCCTTCTCTGCAAGCTCATGTGGCAGAATGGTCAAAGAAGCCAGTGGTGCATTTAGTATGACAAGCAGCATAACAATGGAGGTACTGGCGGTTACCAATGCACTACTCTGGCTGGAGTCACAAAACTACACTCATGCTTGCATTCTGAGTGACTCATTGAGTATGATCCGAAAGGTGGAGTTTGGTGCGCAGGCAATGGACTGAATCACTGCAGGTGTCAACAATTTGCAGAATTACACTTGTCTTCGTTCCGGGGCACATGGGTGTCGTTGGCAATGAGCGAGCTGACAGGCTGGCTGGCTCTGCCGCTATATCATATTGGTGTGACTAGAAAAGAACAGTATGACAGGTGTACGAGTAGGCTCATCAATCAAAATCGAACTGGTACGGTCAGTCGCTGAACGCTGTTGGAGATATTGCGAAGGAGATCGGAACACCTATGGACATGTTTGGAGTGCAATGAAGATATTCCAAATTGAAACTGAAACTTTCATTCTAGTGATGAGGTACACACTGAAACTTCTTGCAGTAAACTGCAGGCATGCTTTGACTCAAAGGTCACTTTATACAAGAGACGCCCTCTGTACAGGAACATTGCAGTTATCAAGACAGTCAATGGCTAACACAACTTATAGATCGATATAAAATTTCTTTACCTCGTTTGCTCAATCTGTGGTTATCCTTTGCTAGGTTCCCCACTGAACATCTTATCTGCTGCACTATTCTCTTCTTCCAGGTTGACTTTGGTCTGCCTCTCTTGTACTTTTCCTCTATAGCTCATGGTATGGCAGATCTTGTGATGGTCTCTGGATCACTTTTAAGTATGTGTCCTATCCAACTCCAACACCTGTCATATACTACACTGTGTACATGTTCTCTTTGTTTCTTGTTGATTATTATATATAGGTATTTATAAATATCTTTATTCTTATTATTACTTTTTTAGCCACAAATATCAACACAAGACGACCTACTATAATATGAGCAGATTTGAACAAGTTGTCATTCTGCGCCTTAAAACAGAACACAATTGACTCCACAGCCACATGTATGTAATATTCAAGATTGGCATTTCAGTCATGTGGACAGGCACATCAGACTGCAGAATACATACTTCAAGACTGCCCCGAATATGATTTACTGAGGCAAACTCACTGGCCTAACGAAACAACACTCGACAGAAAACTACACGGACCTCTGTGTGAGCTACAAAAGACAGTGAAGTTTATGCAAGAGACAACATTGAATATATAGACAATATTTCAAGCAAACGAAAGGAAGGAAGGATACAAGAGACAACATTGAATATGTAGACAATATTTCAAGCGAATGAAAGGAAGGAAGGATACAAGAGACAACATTGAATATATAGACAATATTTCAAGCAAACAAAAGGAAGGAAGGAAGGATACAAGAGACAACATTGAATACATAGACAATATTTCAAGCAAAGGAAAGGAAGGAAGGATACAAGAGACAACATTGAATATGTAGACAATATTTCAAGCGAATGAAAGGAAGGAAGGATACAAGAGACAACATTGAATATATAGACAATATTTCAAGCAAAGGAAAGGAAGGAAGGATACAAGAGACAACATTGAATATATAGACAATATTTCAAGCAAAGGAAAGGAAGGAAGGATACAAGAGACAACATTGAATATGTAGACAATATTTCAAGCGAATGAAAGGAAGGAAGGATACAAGAGACAACATTGAATATATAGACAATATTTCAAGCAAACAAAAGGAAGGAAGGAAGGATACAAGAGACAACATTGAATACATAGACAATATTTCAAGCAAACGAAAGGAAGGAAGGATACAAGAGACAACATTGAATATATAGACAATATTTCAAGCAAAGGAAAGGAAGGAAGGATACAAGAGACAACATTGAATATGTAGACAATATTTCAAGCGAATGAAAGGAAGGAAGGATACAAGAGACAACATTGAATATATAGACAATATTTCAAGCAAAGGAAAGGAAGGAAGGATACAAGAGACAACATTGAATATATAGACAATATTTCAAGCAAAGGAAAGGAAGGAAGGATACAAGAGACAACATTGAATATATAGACAATATTTCAAGCAAAGGAAAGGAAGGAAGGATACAAGAGACAACATTGAATATGTAGACAATATTTCAAGCAAACGAAAGTAAGGAAGGATACAAGAGACAACATTGAATATATAGACAATATTTCAAGCAAAGGAAAGGAAGGAAGGATACAAGAGACAACATTGAATATGTAGACAATATTTCAAGCGAATGAAAGGAAGGAAGGATACAAGAGACAACATTGAATATATAGACAATATTTCAAGCAAAGGAAAGGAAGGAAGGATACAAGAGACAACATTGAATATATAGACAATATTTCAAGCAAAGGAAAGGAAGGAAGGATACAAGAGACAACATTGAATATATAGACAATATTTCAAGCAAAGGAAAGGAAGGAAGGATACAAGAGACAACATTGAATATGTAGACAATATTTCAAGCAAACGAAAGGAAGGAAGGATTACTTGTTTACACTTCATCGTTTACTCATATATATGGGGTCTCTGTGACTAAGTCGTTAAACTCTTTGCCTTGCGTTCCAAAGGTCATGGATTTGAATCACAAGTTCTGTTCACGAGTGCATTTTTTCAGAAGATCCCTAGGATTATTGCCAGAGTCTAGGAGTTTGTGCTTTGGGTAATACTTTTGGCATGTGATGGACCATATCTGCGGAGAGGACCGAGTCATATGAGGAAACTTGGTGCGATTAAACCAGTCCTTTGTCTTTATTCTTGATATCCTTTAAGTTGAGCTATATTTGATAACAGTTCTATAGTTTACTGTTTGTTGTTGTTTTTCAGTTCACCTGCTCCTCATTATGGCAGCAGTCCAGCAGATGTGAGTCAATCTTCTGTGCCCCGCTACAGTCACACTATGCAGGAAGTGGTTCGTGTAGACAGGAGCAGACTGTAAGTTGTGATTACTCATATTTGTAGGTGTATGTTTCTGTCAGATTCATTTTGCTTAAGAAAGAGCAAAACTAAAACTTGTAAACAATCTAATATTAAAACATCAAGTAAAACAAGTTTATCACATATAATAACATGCTCAAACAGTGTTTGATCAAGATGTCATGTTTAATAGACGCAGATACCCAGCATTGGAAATGGGAAACAGTTAATGGTTGAGTTGTAAGTCTTATCAGAACTGGACGATAAAAGCTAGGTCCTGTGTTCAAGTTGAGCACGTAAAAGAACTCTTGGCTGTTAAAAATCAAAAAGAGGAGATTGTAAAGCCACTTCTTCTTCTACACCCGTTGCCCCTATAGATCCGTAACCAAGGCCTTCCAAGCCCGCCTCTCCAAGGCCATCTTTTTCAGATCTCTCCACTCTCTACCAATTTTCTTGCATTCTGTCTCCTTCCATCTCCAGGTGTTCCTGGGCCCTTACCTCTAGGTTGCAAAGTCACTACCCGGACACAAATTAATTAAAAAAGATTTAGATAATAAAATTATCATTTTCAAAATTATATTGGGCACCATTGCTGGTGCTACGGAGTTTGTGCATTGCCACTGAGATCTTCCTGTACGAGAAAGAGATCAGAACACACCTGGTTATTCATTGAGGTGCAATGATGATGGTCCAATCAATCAATCAAACACAGAATAAAACTACTACTATGAAAATCCTCCCTGGATTCTTGAAGACAACTCATCTCTCTCTGTTTAAATTTCTATGGATGAGAAACTGATCGCAGAAGATGAATATGAATTCTAGTGATATTAATTTATATACACATTTTGTTTTCCAGTGGTGATCTGAATGCATCCATGAGAGAACAGATCCAAGTTTATGAGATGGAAATCGAGAATCTGAAGGAACAACTCAAACTACGAGATGCAGAATATGAGGAGGACATTCTTAAAATTAAGCAACAAATTACTTCAGAACAGAAGTAAGTATTTGTTCATGACTGATGTTCAGTTCTATCTAATGATGATTGCTCTTCAGTTCTATCTAATGATGATTGCTGTTCAGTTCTATCTAATAATGGCTGCTGTTCAGTTCTATCTAATGACTGCTGTTCAGTTCTATCTAGTGATGACTGCTGTTCAGTTCTATCTAATAATGACTGCTGTTCAGTTCTGTCTAGTGATGACTGCTGTTCAGTTCTATCTATTAATTTTTATTTGAGTTTAACAAAATTTGAGAAGATAGATTTTCTACTTTGTCATGATTGATGCAAAAAATAATATCTATTGTCAAATTTAACCAACAACTTCTTCTACCAACTGGTAAATTTAACCAACAACTTCTTCTACCAACTGGTAAATTTAACCAACAACTTCTTCTACCAACTGGTAAATTTAACCAACAACTTCTTCTACCAACTGGTAAAAGGGTGTAAAGACAAAGTATGAACTTTATTTCACAAAGTTTTGCCCATATGGCTCAGTCTTTCTCTGTAGAAATGACATGCCATCTGCAGAAAGTATTGTACAAAGTATGAACTCCATAGCTCTGACAACAATCCTAGAGATTTTGTGAAAACATTCACTCGTGAACCGTGCTGTCTAGATTCGGTCCCATTACATTTGGAGCACAAGGCAATGGTTTAGCCACAAAAAGCCACCGTAAAAGTAATCTTATAACCTAATGCTGTAGGAGTGACAAGTTTTAAAGACCTCACAATACTAGATTTTCTTACCTCTGGAGTCAGAGTAAGGCATGTCTGAATGGTGAGGGGACACTGGTGATAAGGAAAACAAGCCTCCACGCAAAATTTGTCATTGTCGCCATATTAGGCATCATGACTATGTCTAATTTCATAGCAGGTGGAAAAAACAACTAACATTTGACAATGATGTAACCAGTTTTCTTCCTTGCTATCTTCTCTCTCCAACTCAACGAGTCAGCGACTTAGTACAGCTTCATTGACTAGATTCTTTCTGCTCTGGAGAACGTTCCTAGTTTTTTTTTTTATTGAAAACAATAAACATTTGTATTATCTGTTGACAATAAGTAAAAGAGATCTTTGTGTTATTAGTTGGGTTCTAAAACAAATGATAAAGTGACCTTCTGTGTCCTTGCTTCTAGAATCAACTTGCAGGAGAATATTGACATGATAAAACTGCAGAGAGAGGTCAAGGAGAAATCCACAATGTTGATTGCTCTACAGGGAAGATACCAACAGCTGGAAGATGTAAGTATGTTTGTACAAGTCAGGGGTAGAAGAAAGAAATTGTTTGTACAAGTCAGGGTTAGAAGAAAGAAAGTGTTTGTACAAGTCAGGGGTAGAAGAAAGAAATTGTGCTTTATAGTTGACTACACTGTCACCGTGATTCTCTAGTGATAGAAGTGATTTATTTATTCAAATATATTGGTAGAAATTATTTATATATTGGAATAATTTTTAGTACAAATAACTTATTTACTGAAATTAATTGATAAAAATGATGTATTGATCGGAATTTGTTGGTAGTAATGATTTTTCTTTACTAAAATATATTTTTAGAAATTATTTATTGATATGAATCTATTGGCACAAATGATTTATTTACAGAATTTATTAAGCGTTTAGTAATCAACAAGTATTGTTTATTGTTCTCAGTCATTCCTCATATACACAAAAATATTTGTTTTTGTTGCATATTTATATTTTAATGAAACTGACTTCAATTGCAGAACACAAGAGATATGAAGCAGAGCCATGATCAGATTCTCAGGGAAATGGAACATCTGAACCTGCAGTTGCAAGAGGAAGAAAACCGTAACCTGAGCCTGCAACATGAGCTCAAACAGACGGGAACGGAACGAAAGAAAGTGCTTGAAGTAAGTCATGTAATTCTCTTGTTTAAAGAAGTTGTGATTATAAACTCCCACAATCCTCTACTAGAAGTACCTCTACTAAACTACCGGGGCCTGCAAGGGAAGCAAAGAATAATAACATTGCGGCCTACAAGGCATGTTATAAGAGGCGACTGAGGTAGGCGCCTAGGGAAGCTACCCTAGTAAATAAAAAGCTTTGCGGAAATTGGATGTGCTGGCCTACTTGTAGGCGCATAACGTACAATCCCTCTAATGCTTAGATCACATACAAATCACAAAGAGTGGTTAACAAGTGGTCGATATGGAGCGTCGAAGAAGAAGAAGTAGTTATTCTAGAGTGAATGATGATGATAACCCAAAAAAATTGTTGTTATATAAAATCTTGTTTGAAAGTAAATTGTTGTTTATATATAAAATCTTGTTTGAAAATAAATTATTGTTATATAAAATCTTGTTTGAAAATAAATTGTTGTTATATAAAATCTTGTTTGAAAAAAAATTGTTGTTATATAAAATCTTGTTTGAAAATAAATTGTTATATAAAATCTTGTTTGAAAGTAAATTGTTGTTATATATAAAATCTTGTTTGAAAATAAATTGTTGTTATATAAAATCTTGTTTTAAAATAAATTGTTGTTATATATAAAATCTTGTTTGAAAATAAATTGTTGTTATATATAAAATATTGTTTGAAAGTAAATTGTTGTTTTGTTTATTACCAGATGCAAGAACAGTTGCATGATCTTAAGAAAGAATGTGATGTTCTCAAAGAAGCTAACCAGAACCTCGTCAGCAGGTACTGTCAAATATCTTGTAAATTTACAAGTATATGCCTTTTCTAGAATACCAGGTTGGCATTTGTAGCTTTAATTAAATTATTGAGAATAAGTCATTGTTCCAGATACTACTTTTTTATATCACCTGTCCTTATTTGTTCTAGTAGCTCCACCATTGCCAGCCATTTCCATTTTCTAATTATTTTGTTTTGAATCTTCGTCCTTTGTATGTCATCGTCATTTTAAAATGCTGTCTGCTTCAGCCTTTCCTTGTTCTGAATAGTTAACCTTTCAAAGAAGTCAGAGATGGACATGTTGTTAAACATCTGTTTTTGTGGAGTCAGTATGTTTAGTCATTTTCCACCTGTGTGTTTCCGGGGCTCACAAGGGGAGCAAAGAATAGTTACACTGCGACCTACGAGGCATGTCGTAAGAGGCAACTAAGGTAGGAGCGTAGGAAGCTACCCTAGTAAATAAAAAGTGTCACAGAAATTGGATGTGCTGGCTTACTTGTAGGCGCATAACTGGCACAACATACAATTGCTCTTATTCTTAGATCACATACAAGTCACAAAGAGTGGTTTAACAAGTTGTCGATATGGATCGTTCAAACAAGAAGAGGAGACAACTTCTACTTTAGTTCTTATCTTATTTAAAGGTTTACTAGATTCTTTACTGTAAACTTTGAGAATAAGTCATTTTTATTTCTACTTTAGTTCTTATCTTATTTAAAGGTTTACTAGATTCTTTACTGTAAACTTTGAGAATAAGTCATTTTTATTTCTACTTTAGTTCTTATCTTATTTAAAGGTTTACTAGATTCTTTACTGCAAACTTTGAGAATAAGTCATTTTTTCCTGATACTACTTTTTTATCATCTGTTCTTATTTGTTCTAGTAGCTCCACCATTGCCAGTCCCAAGTCCAGGAGAAATGTACTTCCTACAATAACAACCCATCTCATCACTAATAAAGGCATGCATAAGTGATACAATCAGAGAAATGTCTAATCAACCAGTAGTAACAACTGTTATAAGAAGAAGATGGAAATATGTTGAGCATACCTTGAGAAGAAATAATCAAAGAATACCAAAGGAGGCACTTCTTCTTCTTTGCGTTCGTTCTTTATTACCAATTTTAATCACTCTTTGTGATATGTTTGATCTTTGCCAAGAGCGTGTATACGTTGCACATTGGTTTGGTTATTCCCTAAACGCATAGATTTCTACAAGTTTAGGACACGTGCATCCGATTTCAGCCAAACCTCCTTAGTCGCCTCTTACGACATGCGTGGCAGGTAACAGTGGTTCTATTCTTTACACCCCAAATTTGGGCCGGTAACCACTCGGGCGCAAAGGATGCACTGAAGTGAGAGGAGGCACTGAAGTGGGAGGAGGCACTGAAGTGGGAAGAGGCACTGAAGTGGGAGGCACAGAGGTCAAGAAAGAAAGGACACCCTAGGGAAACCCTGAAATGACTCAATTCCATAGAAAAGATTGAGCGAGTTGCCCAGGACAGAGTGGTGTGGAGAAATTACTTGCAGGCCCTATGTAACGTTTAACGGTACAAGAGGAGTATATACAAGTTATAAAACCATTAAGATGTTACAGATTAACTGCTAATGAACCCCGCCTGAGTGGTTACCAGGGCCCGCCCGAGTGGTTACCGGGCCCAAATTTGGGGTGTAAAGAATAGAACCACTGTTACCTGCCACGCATGTCGTAAGAGACGACCTGTCCGAGTGGTTACCAGGGCCCAAATTTGGGGTGTAAAGAATAGAACCACTGTTACCTGCCACGCATGTCGTAGAGGCGACTAAGGAGGTTGGGCTGAAATCGGATGCACATGTCCTAAACGTGTAGAAGTCTATGCATTTAGGGTTTGCTACCAAACCAATGTGCAACGTATACACGTTCTTGGCAAAGATCAAGCATATCACAAAGAGTGATTAAAATTGGTGGTAAAGAACAACGCAAAGAAGAAGAAGAAGACTGCTAATGAGACAATGACAGTAATTTTCCTATATTCATTTCATTCACACAGTGCCTTTGACTTAGAAAGAGAACGAGAGTGGCGACAGAGGGAGAATACATTAAAAGTTCAGATTGCACAGCTGGAAGCTACCTTGAAATCTGATTTAGGAGAAAAAGGCAGTATTATAGACAGATATTCATTTGAAAGAGGTACTGTTGTTTTCTGTTTCTTTACTCATGACTTAACCCTTTCGTTCTACTCAGCCGATATACTAGCTGACAGTATTTGTTTAGATGTCGTCAAGTCTGTATACTGGCTAATTTAGTGTATAGAGAAGAATGTGTCCAGAGTTAAAGTAAATGAAGGAGTTAAGGGTTAACAAATTGTTCAATATATGATTTATTATTCTATGGAGAGATTTAAAAACATGTTGTTTTACAGTGATGTATTTTGGGAAATATGACATTAGATCTGCATTTTGCCTGTGTTTTACAGTGATGCATATTGGGAAATATGACATTAGATCTGCATTTTGTCTGTGTATTGCCGGGGCCAGTAAGGGGAACAAAGAATAGTAACACTGCAACCTACAAGCATGTTGTAAGAGGTGACTGAGGTAGGGGCCTAGGGATGCTACACTAGTAAATAAAAAGAATCGCAGAAATCAGATGCGATGGCCTACTTGTAGACGCATAACTGGCACAATGCACAATCGCTCTTAGGCTCAGATCACCTACAAATCACAGAGTGGTTTAACAAGTGGTCGATATGTAGCGTTCAAAGAAGATGAAGACCTGCAACCAGTGGTGCACAATGGATAATGGGTCAACATCACGCCGGCCGCCTTAACTTTCCAGCATTTTTCTGGTACCCGATTGAGGCTGGGTTGACCTGAGGGCTGTACAATCAGATGGAGAAATAACATGAAAAAAAGTATTTCCGGAAATAATTAATCAAATAAAGAAGTGATCAACTAAACAAAAAAACCAACAAGACGACTTCCTTTTATAAAAACGATTGAGAAGTTTGCAGTAAGGGAGGTGGGTATCTAGAGTCAAAGGATTGACTTCAATGCACCGTCTTTAATCCCATATGGCTCACTGCCTCTCTGCAGAAATGGCACTCCATCTGCCGAGAGTATTGCACAAAGTACAAACTCTGTAGCTCCTGCAACAATCGTGGAGTCTCTGAAAAAAATACACCTGTGAACAGAAAGTCGCAGCCCGGACTCGAACCCCACACCTTCGGAATGCGAGGCAAGGGCGTAACCACTTGGCCACAGAGAGCCTCTTGCAGTAAAACTATATATCAAAGGTGAAATATAAAGAGAAAAATGTAAATCATTTTACCAGTTACAAAAATAGACTACAACAACTTTTCAACCAAAAGATCCTTCATCAAGCAAAGAATACAAGTTAACACAAACACAAACAAGTCTAATCTAACCATAACTGCAAGTATGTGAATGAAAATCATGACATAATCCTTTATAGGACTGAACCATCAACTCCAATTGAGTCGTCGATTTTCTAGGCACCACTTATACTTTCAGCAGTTTACCATTGCTTTCTGAATGATGAAGTCTATTATTGCAGTTCTTTTCCTTGGGAATGAATTTGCTTGGAAACTGCCCACCTCAGAGTTTGAACTCGGTACGCTTGGGTTATGATCGAGTTCACTACCGCTTAAGCTACAGACACCCACATGTTTGTATATTAACATAATAATAGAAACACATACAAGTCTAATCTAACCATAACTAAGTTTCCTTTGCTCACTCTCTTTCTCTTTACCTGCTTAGATGCCCATGAAAAGCTGCAGACGGAGCACAGAGAACTCCGTGTGGAGTACTACACACTCAAGGAACAAATGGATGATTTAAATCACAAAATGAAGTTCTTTACCAAGGTCAGTAATGTCCTTCACCTTCCCCATCAATTCCTTGTCCTAGCATATTTGTTTCAGTCAGAAGTTACTTGACACATTTTTGGTTCAGTGGTCACTATTCATTCTGTACTTGTAAATTGCAGTTGTAGAAATGTACACTTCTCTGTACAACCTTCTTTTTTTCCTAGATAAGATCTTATGATGTTTTAAAATACGAAGATTATTCTCTGCAATTTATTATATATTTTGGAAGTACCTGAATAATCTCATATTCATCTTGAATTCTGTGACATCATCATTATCTGTTATTCACTCTGTTTCAGTTACTATAAGACTGTTATACACTCTGTTTCAGTTACTATAAGACTGTTATTCACTCTGTTTCAGTTACTATAAGACTGTTATACACTCTGTTTCAGTTACTATAAGACTGTTATACGCTCTGTTTCAGTTACTATAAGACTGTTATACACTCTGTTTCAGTTACTATAAGACTTATACACTCTGTTTCAGTTACTATAAGACTGTTATACGCTCTGTTTCAGTTACTATAAGACTGTTATACACTCTGTTTCAGTTACTATAAGACTTTTATACGCTCTGTTTCAGTTACTATAAGACTGTTATATGCTCTGTTTCAGTTACTATAAGACTGTTATACGCTCTGTTTCAGTTACTATAAGACTGGCATACGCTCTGTTTCAGTTACTATAAGACTGTTATACACTCTGTTTCAGTTATATAAGACTGTTATTCACTCTGTTTCAGTTAATATAAGACTGTTATACCCACAGTTGAAGCTATATAATAGTGCAATAAATTTGTAACCGGAAATATTTGAAGCACCTCATGTTCAGGTTTCAACTTTAAGTATCTTTCTTCGCAGTTATTCATTACTTCTTTGTTACAGTTACTATTTTTGTCGCCATAAGTTAGTATAAATTACATCTGGTATACTCAATTTGAGTTGCCAGCTAGAAACCATGCAAATACCCACACATTAGTTTCGTAATTACTGTTACTTTTTCCCTAGGAATCAATGAAGTGAAAATTGTATTTTTATTTGGTACACATTAGACTGAAGCGGCTACTGTATTCTTATAATTAATGGCCATTTTATATATTCGAAGGTTATTTATAAGATACAGCAGAACCTGGTACTCATAGAATGAATATTTACTATATGAACATGACTATGAGATAAAATGAGATCTTGTGTGATGGAAGCTGAACTTTGCCAAGATCTTGTGTGATGGAAGCTGAACTTTGCCAAGATCTTGTGAAATTAATGGGAAATATATTTAAGGAGTCTAAGGAGCAAAATGAGGAGTGTGTTTAACCAGTGAGTCACAGGAACCATCAGCATGCATATTCTTGTACATATGGAGACAAAGTATCTATCGGTCTACCTGAAGTGTTATACTGTTGGTTCAGTAACTAATAACTAATGATACAAAGTAACTAGTACTAAGTAACTAGTAATTTGATGCAAAACTAGCAAAATAGATTAGTTACATGAAAGTAACTGAAACACACATCATGATGTACAGATATCACTGCAGGACAGTACTGATTTTGTTTTCAGTATTGAAGAGTGTGTATTGATTATTTTCTTTTCACAAAACAGGAGAGTGCAGTTGATTTTAGTGAGATTGAAGAGGCACTGGTTCTAATCAAACAGAAACGACAGAGAGAGCAAAAACCTCCTGACTTTTTACTGGCTGTGGATGATGAACTCAACAAAGGTAGCGTGTATTTGATAGATCACTGGAGTGTGCACGATAGGTCACTGGAGTGTATTTGATAGGTCATGAGTGTGTATTTGATAGGTCACTGGAGTGTATTTGATAGGTCATGAGTGTGTATGATAGGTCACACTGGAGTGTGTTTGATAGGTCATGAGTGTGTATGATAGGTCACACTGGAGTGTGTATGATAGGTCACACTGGAGTGTGTTTGATAGGTCATGAGTGTGTATGATAGGTCATGAGTGTGTATGATAGATCACACTGGAGTATGTTTGATAGGTCATGAGTGTGTATTATAGGTCACACTGGAGTGTGTATGATAGGTCACACTGGAGTGTGTATGATAGGTCATGAGTGTGTATGATAGGTCACACTGGAGTGTGTATGATAGGTCATGAGTGTGTATGATAGGTCACACTGGAGTGTGTATGAAAGGTCACATATTTTGATAGAAAACTGTCAGAGAGTTACAAATGTATTATCTTTAATTGTTTCTGCTACTTGGGACATTAGATATCATTTGATGTTTATGTTTCTCATTCTAAATTGTAATATATGTGTGTGTCATGGTAGAGAAATATCATTGTGGAGTGTTGTCATTGTGCAGTGGCAGCATTGTGAAACGTCCCTGTGGTGTTTATAATCTGCGTTGATTATTGGCATCAGGCTTGAGATGCCCATGAAGAAGATTTAACAAGAACATGTTGTTAGAACAAACCAACTTCAATCATCCAAAGAACAGGAAATTATTCAAATAACCAAACATTATAGAGACAGATGTTACACTTCTATCTATATCCTCTTCCTGTCCCGTTTGACACGTAAGACATCAAGATGAGATTTGTTGCCGTTCTGCCACCTTTCTTACAATTATTTCCTACATCAGGTCACAATCTTTCAACTCTCTTTCCACCGTTCTTCTCCATGATTCCTTAGACCACCAGGTCTTCTTTTTCCATCTGCTGACCATCGGAGAGATGTCCTAGCCAATACCCCTATTGGCATACAACAAACAGGCCCAATTCACAGATGTCACACATACCCTGAGTATTAAGGCTACCTCTGTGATGTTTATAATGTTTACAAAATGTGAATCATTGTAAAATGTGTCCAGTATGAACTGTAGAAACTAGTCTCAATCAATCATTCCAACAACTACTGTGTCTATGCCATTCTAGATCACAAGAAGGCGCTGGTGGAGCTACAGGCTGAGTATGCAGAGACTGTCTATGAACTAGAGAAGACTAGGAATATGCTGGTAGTTCAGCACAAGATTAACAAGGACTACCAAGTGGAGGTAATCTCTTACTGAAACTGACATTACTTATAATAGACCTAGAGTTACTTTATCTTTACATATAGAACAATTAGTTAGTGTCTTTTTTGTTTCTACGATCTCACTAGATTAGGATCCCAGATTCTCTGATAAAGGCTGCCGTCTGCTTCCAGTTTTCAGCCACGCCACACAGTTTGTCTTTGACATTGGTGTGTGTGGGCCACCTCTTTCTTCTCAGGTCTGCTGGCAGTTCCGTAGGGCATGCTCTGTTGTCATACTTGCCAGGCCACAGTAGCACAGGCTGTTGGTACATATTTTGAATTTAGTTTACAGGTGGTGTCTTATTTTGTTATAACCAGTCTAAAGACAAAGTTTAACATTCTGATCCCTTTTGAACAGTTGGCATTATTCATCATTCATTTTGCTGTGTTTTGGATGTTCTTTTTTCCACTTTGTTTTATAGTACCTTCTGGTGATGGTTTTTGCTTCATCATGGCTGACCAGGTTTTCATTTTGATACAACACTCCTCTTTAGTCAGTCTGTCAGCATCGAGTTTACATTGTGAGGGTATCCACTGCAGTACTACCCTCTTGAAATTGTAGGACAACTGAGTTAAGATGGTTTGATATCATTCAGTTCTGTGTTCTTTTCATATTTCAGTATCAAGATAACAATGTATCAGTCAAAAGGGCTATTTTCCTATGTATCTGTTACTTTGTATCTGTTAGTTTCCTGATGTATACAATTTGTGATTTGTTACTTTCTTTCTGTGTAGAGTTAGTGAGCTATTACTTTCTTTTTGGGTACATTTTGTAAGTTGCACATTTAGAATTATGATTCTAAACTGTTGTCTACATTGCAGGTTAACTTAGCCTCAGGTAAGATGGAGGAAATGAAGAAGGAGTTTGATATGAAGCTTGATGAGTATGCTCGACTGTTGGACATAAGGGCAGGAAGAATCAAGGTTTGTCATAGAGATCAATCATACCAAATATATCAACAGATATGTTTATCTTATATGAACATGTTTCAACTTCCAATTTCATTGCATGTGAACTGATTTTTGTATTTTATTCCATATTTTTTATGGTAGTCAGTTCTGTCTAAATAATATGATAAGATCACTTGATGTGAAACTCTTGGATAGAGTTGAACAAAAACCAGTGCAACAAGAACTGAAGAAAAGATGCTGGTGTTGGATAGAAACATGGTCCTTGATAACAAAAGGCCAGCGAGCTCAGGTAAAAATGTTCAGAGATCTGACTACTCATGTCTTGTGACCCTCGCCATCTAGTATTATTAGATAGAATGAATTCATTTTAAAAACAACATAACATGTCACAAATTAAGTTATATCATGTCACAAATTAAGTTATATCATGTCACAAATTAAGTTATATCATGTCACAAATTAAATTATATCATGTCACAAATTAAGTTATATCATGTCACAAATTAAGTTATATCATGTCACAAATTAAGTTATATCATGTCACAAATTAAATTATATCATGTCACAAATTAAATTATATCATGTCACAAATTAAGTTATATCATGTCACAAATTAAATTATATCATGTCACAAATTAAATTATATCATGTCACAAATTAAGTTATATCATGTCACAAATTAAATTATATCATGTCACAAATTAAATTATATCATGTCACAAATTAAGTTATATCATGTCACAAATTAAATTATATCATGTCACAAATTAAATTATATCATGTCACAAATTAAGTTATATCATGTCACAAATTAAATTATATCATGTCACAAATTAAATTATATCATGTCACAAATTAAGTTATATCATGTCACAAATTAAATTATATCATGTCACAAATTAAGTTATATCATGTCACAAATTAAGTTATATCATGTCACAAATTAAATTATATCATGTCACAAATTAAGTTATATCATGTCACAAATTAAGTTATATCATGTCACAAATTAAATTATATCATGTCACAAATTAAGTTATATCATGTCACAAATTAAGTTATATCATGTCACAAATTAAATTATATCATGTCACAAATTAAGTTATATCATGTCACAAATTAAGTTATATCATGTCACAAATTAAGTTATATCATGTCACAAATTAAATTATATCATGTCACAAATTAAATTATATCATGTCACAAATTAAGTTATATCATGTCACAAATTAAGTTATATCATGTCACAAATTAAATTATATCATGTCACAAATTAAGTTATATCATGTCACAAATTAAATTATATCATGTCACAAATTAAGTTATATCATGTCACAAATTAAGTTATATCATGTCACAAATTAAATGTAACATTAAGGAATGTTTGTAACATTATCTTTTGTCATCAATAAAAAAGCCATGGACTAATAGAATGACTAATAGAACTGCAATAAAGCATATAGTGTTCTATCAAATATATATAAATGTCAGCCCACATCAAACAGGACATTTTCAATTTCCTGACTCAACTAGTTGGCCTTATTTAGCATTGGCCACATATAGAACATACTTTAAGAAATTCAACTGTTAGTATAGCTAACATGAAAATGATAGCACAAGACAGAAAATAATTGTTGAAGACCTGGGCTCCAGATGATTATTATTATATAAGTTATGTCTTTCTCAAAGAATGCATGTTTATAATCATGGAGGACTTCTCATTACAATTAACATTGCAGATGAAAGTTCAGATTTATTAGGCCTGTGTAATTAGCTCTTTACTATATGGCTTAGAAACATGGACAACTTACTCAATACTAGAGTGGAGACTTAACTCTTTCCACGCTTTAAGCCGCACACTGCGCCATGGCGGAAGTCCGTTGACGCTTTAAGCCGCACACTGCGCCATAGAGTTACTTCCCTTATAAGAAGTCTTTCTAGTTTTACTTCTACTATTTTACTTCTACTACTTTTTAACCTTGTTATTCTATTGGGTTGTCCAGTTTTCTTCAATTTAGTATATAATAAGATATATATGTTTATTTATTGACAAGTAGTTGGGATCGTAATTTTTTGGACATTTTTTTTTACTTCCCTTGAATTAACTGCTTAAAAATTGAGGAAATAAATGGGCGTGGAAAGAGTTAATATCTTTCACCTTTGATGTCTCCGCAAGATTATGAACAGCAGGTGGTATGACAAGATAACCAACTCTGAAGTACTGCAACGCGCAAACTTGCTATCCATTATGGGAATGCTCAGCAGCAGACAACTAAGATGGCTAGGGCATGTGGGAAGACTGGACAATAGCCACATGCCACAACAAGTGTTGTTCTTTGAACTTTTGGAAGGGAAGAGGCTCCAAGACAGACCCCTACTCAAATTTAGGGATATCTACAAGGCCACAATGAAGAACTTCTATCGATCCCAACAAGTGGGCAAAAACTAGCTATTGACCAAGCTATATGGAAAACAGCATTACTCAAAGATACAGAATCTTTTGAAGAGAAACTTAGAAATGAGCTTGAAGACAAGAGAAACAAACGCAAACTCATAAGTCGTCACAGTTAAACACTTGCTAAATGATCAGTAAGACGTTACAGTTAAATACTTGCTAAATGATCAGTAAGACGTTACAGTTAAATACTTGCTAAATGATCAGTAAGACGTTACAGTTAAATACTTGCTAAATGATCAGTAAGACGTTACAGTTAAATACTTGCTAAATGATCAGTAAGACGTTACAGTTAAACATGTCACAGTTAAACATTTGCTAAATGATCAGTGAGACGTCACAGTTAAGCACATCGCAGTTAAATGCGTCACAGTTAAACATGTCACGGTTAAACACGTCACAGTTAAACACTTGCTAAATGATCAGTAAGACTTCACAGTTAAACACGTCACAGTTAAACACATCACAGTTAAACACATCACAGTTAAACACATCACAGTTAAACACGTCACAATTAAACACGTCACAGTTAAACATGTCACAGTTAAACACGTCACAGTTAAACACTTGCTAAATGATCATCTGTAAATACGGAAAAATCCATCTATTCTCTATTTTATTTTGTTCATTAATGTGTGTGTGTGTGTGTTGTTGATATCTTTCTTCTGCATAGAAACTTGAATCACAACTTCGTGATGTTGCTTACGGCACTAGGCAGTATCGGCTTCCTCTACCTGATGATGATGTAAGTATTTCTTTGTTATAGCAAAATATAATGACAAAATTACTAAACTCTTAGTGAACCAGGGCAAATTTATTTTCAGAGTTAAAAAAAACCCTTTAGTATGGCGTTTAGTCCACAAGGAGTTAATCTTATTGTCAATTCCAATGAAAATTTGTACAAATTCCTGCAGGACAATTCAGAATACACTGGACAAAGAATAGAAAAAATCTAGACATCTTACAAGAACTGATCATCGAGGAACATTGGCTCATAAATAACATCATATCTTTGAAACTGAAATATTTTCATCACATTAAACATATGGATGTGAATTGTGAACCATAACACAAACATTAAGCAACAAAATTGAAGCTTTTGAAAGTAGGTGCTACAGACAAGTTCTTAGAACATCCTGGACAGAGAAAAAATAAAGACATCCTACAAGACCTGCATATCGAAAAGCATTGGCTCATAAATAACATCATGTCTCGGAAGATAACTTCACAGTGGTTTGGAGAGAGCGGTAATGGAAGACATGGTTCCTGGAGTACGAGGCAGGGAACGACCAAGATGAAGGTGGCAGCAGTACATCAAAGAAACCTTGTACATGACGCTGGAGGAGGAGGGAGAACTTACAAATGACAAGAGTTTTTCAGGGGAGGCTGTGAGAAAGTAACATTCCACAAGGGACATCCTAGAGCTATGAAGAAAGTGACATTCCACAAGGGACATCCTAGAGCTGTGAAGAAAGTGACATTCTACAAGGGACATCCTAGAGCTGTGAAGAAAGTGACATTCCACAAGGGACATCCTAGAGCTGTGGAGAAAGTGACATTCTACAAGGGACATCCTAGAGCTGTGAAGAAAGTGACATTCCACAAGGGACATCCTAGAGCTATGAAGAAAGTGACATTCTACAAGGGACATCCTAGAGCTGTGAAGAAAGTGACATTCTACAAGGGACATCCTAGAGCTGTGAAGAAGAAAGTGACATTCCACAAGGGACATCCTAGAGCTGTGAAGAAAGTGACATTCTACAAGGGACATCCTAGAGCTGTGAAGAAAGTGACATTCCACAAGGGACATCCTAGAGCTGTGAAGAAGAAAGTGACATTCCACAAGGGACATCCTAGAGCTGTGAAGAAAGTGACATTCCACAAGGGACATCCTAGAGCTATGAAGAAAGTGACATTCTACAAGGGACATCCTAGAGCTGTGAAGAAAGTGACATTCCACAAGGGACATCCTAGAGCTATGAAGAAAGTGACATTCTACAAGGGACATCCTAGAGCTGTGAAGAAAGTGACATTCCACAAGGGACATCCTAGAGCTGTGAAGAAGAAAGTGACATTCCACAAGGGACATCCTAGAGCTGTGAAGAAAGTGACATTCTACAAGGGACATCCTAGAGCTGTGAAGAAAGTGACATTCCACAAGGGACATCCTAGAGCTGTGAAGAAAGTGACATTCCACAAGGGACATCCTAGAGCTGTGAAGAAAGTGACATTCCACAAGGGACATCCTAGTGCTATGAAGAAAGTGACATTCTACAAGGGACATCCTAGAGCTGTGAAGAAAGTGACATTCCACAAGGGACATCCTAGAGCTGTGAAGAAAGTGACATTCCACAAGGGACATCCTAGAGCTGTGAAGAAAGTGACATTCCACAAGGGACATCCTAGAGCTGTGAAGAAAGTGACATTCCACAAGGGACATCCTAGAGCTGTGAAGAAAGTGACATTCCACAAGGGACATCCTACTACTTGACTTGAAACATCACAGTTGTTTAGAGAGAGAGAGAGAGAACACTAATGGAGGATGTGTTTCCTGGAAGATGTGGCAATGGACATCCAAAACAACAGTGGCAAAAGAACATTAAGAAAACCTTTAACATGATGATGGAGGAGGAAGAAGAACTGGTTATAAATCAAGAGTCTTTCAGACAGACTGATGGGAATGATTATCTAAAAAAAAGGATGGACATGCTACATGAAGTAATGCCAGTGATAGCGGCGATGGACATGCTACATGCAGTGATGCCAGTGATAGCGGCGATGGACATGCTACATGCAGTGATGCCAGTGATAGCGGCGATGGACATGCTACATGCAGTGATGCCAGTGATAGCGGCGATGGACATGCTACATGCAGTGATGCCAGTGATAGCGACAATGACATGCTACAGGAAGTGATGCCAGTGATAGCGACGATGGCATCCTGTTAATCTCCAGAGATTAGCTGTTGTTTGTAAAACATGTTTAGAAAAATGATCCTATTGATTACCTTAATGACTTTAGTTCTTAGATTTTGAATAAATTTGGTTGTGTATAATACCATCTACCCATCCAAGGTTGACTGTAACAAGTTCCTAACATTTTGCAAGACTTATTTGTCTATCTCAGGCTTCATGTCTACTTGTAGTATTGTCTTCCTCATGTCCACTTATAGTATTGTCTCCCTCATGTCCACTTATAGTATTGTTTCTCTCATGTCCACTTATAGTATTGTCTCTCTCATGTCCACTTATAGTATTGTCTCTCTCATGTCTACTTATAGTATTGTCTTCCTCATGTCTACTTATAGTATTGTCTTCCTCATGTCCACTTATAGTATTGTCTCTCTCATGTCTACTTATAGTATTGTCTCTCTCATGTCTACTTATAGTATTGTCTTCCTCATGTCTACTTATAGTATTGTCTCTCTCATGTCCACTTATAGTATTGTCTTCCTCATGTCCACTTATAGTATTGTCTCTCTCATGTCTACTTATAGTATTGTCTTCCTCATGTCTACTTATAGTATTGTCTCTCTCATGTCCACTTATAGTATTGTCTTCCTCATGTCTACTTATAGTATTGTCTCCCTCATGTCTACTTATAGTATTGTCTCTCTCATGTCTACTTATAGTATTGTCTCTCTCATGTCTACTTATAGTATTGTCTTCCTCATGTCCACTTATAGTATTGTCTCTCTCATGTCTACTTATAGTATTGTCTTCCTCATGTCTACTTATAGTATTGTCTCTCTCATGTCCACTTATAGTATTGTCTTCCTCATGTCTACTTATAGTATTGTCCCCCTCATGTCTACTTATAGTATTGTCTCTCTCATGTCTACTTATAGTATTGTCTCCCTCATGTCCACTTATAGTATTGTCTCTCTCATGTCCACTTATAGTATTGTCTCTCTCATGTCCACTTATAGTATTGTCTCCCTCATGTCTACTTATAGTATTGTCTCTCTCATGTCTACTTATAGTATTGTCTCTCTCATGTCCACTTATAGTATTGTCTTCCTCATGTCCACTTATAGTATTGTCTCTCTCATGTCCACTTATAGTATTGTCTCTCTCATGTCTACTTATAGTATTGTCTCTCTCATGTCTACTTATAGTATTGTCTTCCTCATGTCCACTTATAGTATTGTCTTCCTCATGTCTACTTATAGTATTTTCTTCCTCATGTCTACGTATAGTATTGTCTTCCTCATGTCTACTTATAGTATTGTCTTCCTCATGTCTACTTATAGTATTGTCTTCCTCATGTCCACTTATAGTATTGTCTCTCTCATGTCTACTTATAGTATTGTCTTCCTCATGTCTACTTATAGTATTGTCTTCCTCATGTCTACTTATAGTATTGTCTCTCTCATGTCTACTTATAGTATTGTCTCTCTCATGTCTACTTATAGTATTGTCTTCCTCATGTCTACTTATAGTATTGTCTCCCTCATGTCCACTTATAGTATTGTCTCTCTCATGTCTACTTATAGTATTGTCTCTCTCATGTCTACTTATAGTATTGTCTTCCTCATGTCCACTTATAGTATTGTCTTCCTCATGTCTACTTATAGTATTTTCTTCCTCATGTCTACGTATAGTATTGTCTTCCTCATGTCTACTTATAGTATTGTCTTCCTCATGTCTACTTATAGTATTGTCTTCCTCATGTCCACTTATAGTATTGTCTTCCTCATGTCTACTTATAGTATTGTCTTCCTCATGTCTACTTATAGTATTGTCTTCCTCATGTCTACTTATAGTATTGTCTCTCTCATGTCTACTTATAGTATTGTCTCTCTCATGTCTACTTATAGTATTGTCTTCCTCATGTCTACTTATAGTATTGTCTTCCTCATGTCTACTTATAGTATTGTCTCTCTCATGTCTACTTATAGTATTGTCTCTCTCATGTCCACTTATAGTATTGTCTCTCTCATGTCCACTTATAGTATTGTCTCTCTCATGTCCACTTATAGTATTGTCTCTCTCATGTCCACTTATAGTATTGTCTTCCTCATGTCCACTTATAGTATTGTCTCTCTCATGTCTACTTATAGTATTGTCTTCCTCATGTCTACTTATAGTATTGTCTTCCTCATGTCTACTTATAGTATTGTCTCTCTCATGTCTACTTATAGTATTGTCTCTCTCATGTCCACTTATAGTATTGTCTCTCTCATGTCCACTTATAGTATTGTCTCTCTCATGTCCACTTATAGTATTGTCTCTCTCATGTCCACTTATAGTATTGTCTCTCTCATGTCTACTTATAGTATTGTCTCTCTCATGTCCACTTATAGTATTGTCTCTCTCATGTCCACTTATAGTATTGTCTCCCTCATGTCTACTTATAGTCTCTCTCATGTCTACTTATAGTATTGTCTTCCTCATGTCCACTTATAGTATTGTCTTCCTCATGTCTACTTATAGTATTGTCTTCCTCATGTCTACTTATAGTATTGTCTCTCTCATGTCTACTTATAGTATTGTCTTCCTCATGTCTACTTATAGTATTGTCTCTCTCATGTCTACTTATAGTATTGTCTCTCTCATGTCTACTTATAGTATTGTCTCTCTCATGTCCACTTATAGTATTGTCTCTCTCATGTCCACTTATAGTATTGTCTCTCTCATGTCCACTTATAGTATTGTCTCTCTCATGTCCACTTATAGTATTGTCTCTCTCATGTCTACTTATAGTATTGTCTCTCTCATGTCCACTTATAGTATTGTCTCTCTCATGTCCACTTATAGTATTGTCTCCCTCATGTCTACTTATAGTATTATCTCTCTCATGTCTACTTATAGTATTGTCTTCCTCATGTCCACTTATAGTATTGTCTTCCTCATGTCTACTTATAGTATTGTCTTCCTCATGTCTACTTATAGTATTGTCTCTCTCATGTCTACTTTTAGTATTGTCTTCCTCATGTCTACTTATAGTATTGTCTCTCTCATGTCTACTTATAGTATTGTCTCTCTCATGTCTACTTATAGTATTGTCTTCCTCATGTCCACTTATAGTATTGTCTCTCTCATGTCTACTTATAGTATTTTCTTCCTCATGTCTACTTATAGTATTGTCTCTCTCATGTCTACTTATAGTATTGTCTTCCTCATGTCTACTTATAGTATTGTCTCTCTCATGTCTACTTATAGTATTGTCTTCCTCATGTCTACTTATAGTATTGTCTCTCTCATGTCTACTTATAGTATTGTCTTCCTCATGTCCACTTGTAGTATTGTCTTCCTCATGTCTACTTATAGTATTGTCTTCCTCATGTCTACTTATAGTATTGTCTTCCTCATGTCTACTTATAGTATTGTCTCTCTCATGTCCACTTATAGTATTGTCTTCCTCATGTCCACTTATAGTATTGTCTTCCTCATGTCTACTTATAGTATTTTCTTCCTCATGTCCACTTATAGTATTTTCTTCCTCATGTCTACTTATAGTATTTTCTTCCTCATGTCTACTTATAGTATTGTCTCTCTCATGTCTACTTATAGTATTGTCTCTCTCATGTCTACTTATAGTATTGTCTTCCTCATGTCTACTTATAGTATTGTCTCTCTCATGTCCACTTATTGTATTGTCTTCCTCGTGTCTACTTATAGTATTGTCTTCCTCATGTCTACTTATAGTATTGTCTCTCTCATGTCTACTTATAGTATTGTCTCTCTCATGTCTACTTATAGTATTGTCTTCCTCATGTCTACTTATAGTATTGTCTTCCTCATGTCTACTTATAGTATTGTCTCTCTCATGTCTACTTATAGTATTGTCTCTCTCATGTCTACTTATAGTATTGTCTTCCTCATGTCTACTTATAGTATTGTCTCTCTCATGTCTACTTATAGTATTGTCTCTCTCATGTCCACTTATAGTATTGTCTTCCTCATGTCTACTTATAGTATTGTCTTCCTCATGTCTACTTATAGTATTGTCTCTCTCATGTCTACTTATAGTATTGTCTTCCTCATGTCTACTTATAGTATTGTCTCTCTCATGTCTACTTATAGTATTGTCTTCCTCATGTCTACTTATAGTATTGTCTCTCTCATGTCTACTTATAGTATTGTCTTCCTCATGTCCACTTGTAGTATTGTCTTCCTCATGTCTACTTATAGTATTGTCTTCCTCATGTCTACTTATAGTATTGTCTCTCTCATGTCTACTTATAGTATTTTCTTCCTCATGTCTACTTATAGTATTGTCTCTCTCATGTCCACTTATAGTATTGTCTTCCTCATGTCTACTTATAGTATTGTCTCTCTCATGTCTACTTATAGTATTGTCTTCCTCATGTCTACTTATAGTATTGTCTTCCTCATGTCTACTTATAGTATTGTCTCTCTCATGTCTACTTATAGTATTGTCTCTCTCATGTCCACTTATAGTATTTTCTTCCTCATGTCTACTTATAGTATTGTCTTCCTCATGTCCACTTATAGTATTGTCTCTCTCATGTCCACTTATAGTATTGTCTTCCTCATGTCCACTTATAGTATTGTCTCTCTCATGTCTACTTATAGTATTGTCTCTCTCATGTCTACTTATAGTATTGTCTCTCTCATGTCCACTTATAGTATTGTCTTCCTCATGTCTACTTATAGTATTGTCTCTCTCATGTCTACTTATAGTATTGTCTCTCTCATGTCCACTTATAGTATTTTCTTCCTCATGTCCACTTATAGTATTGTCTTCCTCATGTCTACTTATAGTATTGTCTCTCTCATGTCTACTTATAGTATTGTCTCTCTCATGTCCACTTATAGTATTGTCTCCCTCATGTCCACTTGCCCTAAACTGTGTATTTCATCCCACATGTTTATATTTCCCAGGTTGACTCTACTGCTGACTTTGATGAAACAGTCAGTCTGGAGAGAGGACAAAACCTGTTTGAGATTCACATAGAACAGGTAGATAGATCATAGAGCAGGTAGATAGATCATAGAACAGGTAGATAGATCATAGAACAGGTATATACATCATATTCAGTATATATATATTGAACTGCAGTAAAACTATTTGATTGGCAAAACACGTAATTACAAAGTACTGTAGTTTTACAAATTACAAAAACAATGACAAAATACAGCAACGTTTCACCAACAAGGCCTTTATCAAGCAAACGAACAAACAGGAGTGACAAATTAAAATGAAACACAAATGGACGACCAAATACAAACGTATCTACCCGATACCCAATGAGTTGCTACCCGATACCCAATGAGTTGCTACCGAGAGAACCTACCGTCTCTTCCTCCTTGATGTGTGCTCATTGTACACTTCTATACCTCATCCTGACGGCCTTATAGCTCTCCAGTTCTTTCTCAATAGGAGAACTAATCCACTTGTGTCAACTTCTGCTCTCCTTCGTCTTGCGGAACTAGTTCTCACTATTAACTCCTTTCAGTTTAATGACCAATTCTTTGAGCAGATCAGTGGGGTTGCCATGGGTACTAAAATGGGACCTAGTTATGCTTGTCTTTTCATGGGTTATCTTGAACACCTAGTATGGACTACATATGATGGCCCCCTTCCATCTGTCTATCACACATACATTGATGACTGTATTGGCATCACTGATATGCCTGAAGCCGATTTGTCACGCTTCATTAATTTCATTAATGTTTTCAACCCTTCTATTCGTTTTACTTCTCACATCTCCACTACTTGTGTCAACTTTCTTGACATTACTATCACCTTACGCCTATCCGCTATCACTACATCAGTATATTACAAGCCTACTGATGCACATAGTTTTCTCCTCTATACTTCTTCCCATCCCGGGCTTGTCGTGACTCTTTGCCATTCTCGCAGCTCTTACGCCTTCGTCGCCTTTGTAGTGAGGACGATGATTTTCTTGAGAGAGCTCGCGAGATGCTTGATTTCTTTCGTAGGCGCCTATACCCGGAGAGGGTGCTTGTCTCGGCTATGCATCGAGTTCAGAAAATCACTCGCCAGCAGGCCCTTACCAGTCAGCATAGGACTACTAACTCTGACAGAGTAAAACTTATCTTAACTTACCACCCCCATAGTTCCCTGGTGAAAAATGTTTTATTCCGTCATCTGTCTCTCCTTAGATCAGATCCTGAGACCTGTTCTGTCTTCCCCAACTATCCTTTGGTGTCTTACAGACGGGACAGAAGTCTTAAGGATATGTTGGTACACAGTCGCCTTAAGTCCAATATTCAGACTCATTTTGGCACTGTCCAGTGTGGTCGTCGGCGTTGCAACACGTGTGCTTATGTGATACAGACGCGTACTGTATCTTTTCCTTTAGGCACGTTTCTTATTGACGATGGGTTCACATGCGAGTCCCGTAATCTTATCTATGCCATTATCTGTAAGCGGTGTAACAAGGCTTATATCGGCGAGACAGGCAAGAGGCTCAGTGACCGATTCGCCCAACACTTACACGACATACGCCAATGCTCTGTGACCCCTGTAGCCACCCATTTCAATGATACTGGCCATTTAGGTGCTCACGATGTCCAGGTCACAGCCATCCGATCATGTTCCTCGGATGATCGCAGTCGATTTGCTCTGGAGAATCGGTTGATTTCTTTGTATGGTACCTTGCGACCACGCGGCTCAACGTATTACATTCTTATGCTTCTTAGTACTTTCTCTTCCCATGCTTTGTAATCTATATGGGTATATGTTCCATGTATTCATGTTATATTCCATTCTTATGCTTCTTAGTACTTTCTCTTCCCATGCTTTGTAATCTATATGGGTATATGTTGCATGTATTCAAGTTATATATTTACTAGATGTTTCATTGTTTCTTTTCCTTTCTATTTCTAGTTTTTATGTGTGTTTTTGTGTTACATTTATTTCGTTATTCGTTTTTATTCCAGATTTTCCTTAGATACGTTTGTATTTGGTCGTCCATTTGTGTTTCATTTTAAGGGGGGATTCGGTCTTGAAAATCAAGAATCTATTTTCGTTGTTTTCATATTAATATAAAATTTGTATAAGCATTTTGAAAGAGTATGACTTAGAATAGTAAAAAAAAATTAGTAAAAAAAATGTCAAAGTGTTGCCATGGAAACAATACAAAATGGCCGCACAAATTTTCAAATCCTAAGGCTCTGAATCTAATGAATGTAAATGAATTCTGTTTTCACTCTAAGGTGCGCAATTGTAATATCTAAAATATATTACACATTCTTTTTAGGATATATTAAATATTTAATTTTTATAAATTTTTGGGTAAAATTCCCTCAAAATTTGGTCAAAAAAGCTGTTTTTGGAGGGTGTGTTTACACAAAATTCATAAAAATGTAATATTTAATATATCCTAAAAAGAATGTGTAATTTTCTAGATATTACAATTGCTCACCTTAGAGTGAAAACAGAATTCATTTATATTCATTAACTTCAGAGCCTTAGGGATTTGAAAATTTGTGCTTGTGGCCATTTTGTATTGTTTCCATGGCAACGCGTTGACTTTTTTTACTAATTTTTTCTACTATTCTAAGTCATAATCTTTCAAAATTGTTATACAAATTCTACATTAATACCAAAGCAACGAAAAAGTTTCAAGACCAGAGTCCCCCCTTAATTTGTCACTCCTGTTTGTTCGTTTGCTTGATAAAGGCCTTGTTGGTCGAAACGTTGCTGTATTTTGTCATTGTTTTGTAATTTGTAAAACTACAGTACTTTGTAATTACGTGTATATACATCATAGAACAGGTAGATAAGTCATAGAACAGGTAGATAAGTCATAGAACAGGTAGATAAGTCATAGAACAGGTAGATAAGTCATAGAACAGGTAGATAAGTCATAGAACAGGTAGATATATTGTAGGTACACTATAAAACAGGTATATTAACTTAGAACAGGTAGATGCACCATATAATCAGTGACCTGATCAAATATCTTGACCAAGGTTGGGATAGAAAATGATTACCTGAGAAGAAATAATTCAAATTAGAATTGTAAAATCTGAATGCTTTGAACAATTAAAATGAATAAATTTTGAAAAATAAATTTCTTTCTTTTAAAAAGTTATTCTAATCATCTGAAATATTGATTCCATCTTTGTGATTTTAAAAAAGTAAATATTCTGTGATTACTGTTTGCTGTAATAAGCTGCTAACTTTTGTTGTTCTACAATAAATATATGACAACTTATTTTCACAATCTTTCTCTTTGTTCTCTTTATCAAAGTTATGGCGAAACACAAATAAACAAAAGTGCTGTAGTTTTACAAAAACAATCAAAATGCCTTTATCAAGTTTGATAAAGACCTTTTGGTCGAAACGTTGATGTGTATTGTTTTTTAATTTTGTTCAACTACAGTACTTTGTTTTTATGTGTTTTGTCATTGCTACATAGTTTTACTGCAGTCTTCTCTTATATTGTTCCATTGCTACATAGTTTTACTGCAGTCTTCTCTTATATTGTTCCATTGCTACATAGTTTTACTGCAGTCTTCTCTTATATTGTTCCATTGCTACATAGTTTTACTGCAGTCTTCTCTTATATTGTTCCATTGCTACATAGTTTTACTGCAGTCTTCTCTTATATTGTTCCATTGCTACATAGTTTTACTGCAGTCTTCTCTATATTGTTCCATTGCTACATAGTTTTACTGCAGTCTTCTCTTATATTGTTCCATTGCTACATAGTTTTACTGCAGTCTTCTCTTATATGGATATATCAAAGTTATAACAAATGTACAATATTATTTAATGATGATCCAATCTATCAAGTACAACATCATTTAATGTTCGTCCAATCTATCGAGTACAATATTATTTAATGATGATCCAATCTATCAAGTACAACATCATTTAATGATGGTCCAATCTATCGAGTACAATATTATTTAATGATGATCCAATCTATCGAGTACAATATTATTTAATGATGGTCCAATCTATCGAGTACAATATTATTTAATGATGATCCAATCTATCGAGTACAATATTATTTACAGGTATCATTGTCTAAAGATGCACTAGAATTTATTGATGATCAGGAGCCATCTTTGTTTTGTACTTGGGAATTTTTTGAATTTGAGATCCAGTCTACTCCTGTTCTGCGTGGGCCACGGTAAGTGTGAATAGTTAAACATTTCGATAATTTTTGTAATGTTTGCATACAACCCTTAGTCCAACTCAGGGGTTCTGAAACCTTTTTGTGCTTTGTTTTATTTTTGTAGTCCATGAAAACCTTTTTGTGTTTGTTTTACTTTTGTAGTCTCATGAAAACCTTTTTTTTGTGCTTTGTTTTACTTTTGTAGTCTAATGAAAACCTTTTTTTGTGCTTTGTTTTACTTTTGTAGTCTCATGAAAACCTTTTTTTTGTGCTTTGTTTTACTTTTGTAGTCTAATGAAAACCTTTTTTTGTGCTTTGTTTTACTTTTGTAGTCTCATGAAAACCTTTGTGCTTTGTTTTACTTTGTACTTCATGAAAACCTTTTTTGTGCTTTGTTTTACTTTTGTAGTCTCATGAAAACCTTTTTTTTGTGCTTTGTTTTACTTTTGTAGTCTAATGAAAACCTTTTTTGTGCTTTGTTTTACTTTTGTAGTCTAATGAAAACCTTTTTGTGCTTTGTTTTACTTTTGTAGTCTATGAAAACCTTTTTGTGCTTTGTTTTACTTTTGTAGTCTCATGAAAACCTTTTTTTTGTGCTTTGTTTTACTTTTGTAGTCTCATGAAAACCTTTTTTTGTGCTTTGTTTTACTTTTGTAGTCTCATGAAAACCTTTTTTTTGTGCTTTGTTTTACTTTTGTAGTCTAATGAAAACCTTTTTTGTGCTTTGTTTTACTTTTGTAGTCTCATGAAAACCTTTTTTTGTGCTTTGTTTTACTTTTGTAGTCTCATCTTTTTTTGTGCTTTGTTTTACTTTTGTAGTCTCATGAAAACCTTTTTTTTGTGCTTTGTTTTACTTTTGTAGTCTCATGAAAACCTTTTTTTTGTGCTTTGTTTTACTTTTGTAGTCTCATGAAAACCTTTTTTTTGTGCTTTGTTTTACTTTTGTACTCTCATGAAAACCTTTTTTTGTGCTTTGTTTTACTTTTGTAGTCTAATGAAAACCTTTTTTTGTGCTTTGTTTTACTTTTGTAGTCTAATGAAAACCTTTTTTGTGCTTTGTTTTACTTTTGTAGTCTCATCTTTTTTTGTGCTTTGTTTTACTTTTGTAGTCTCATGAAAACCTTTTTTTGTGCTTTGTTTTACTTTTGTAGTCTCATGAAAACCTTTTTTTTGTGCTTTGTTTTACTTTTGTACTCTCATGAAAACCTTTATACCTATTCTTAGAATAATGTTTAGAATTTCTTCAAATAAAATTCATATGTCTGTGATCACTTTTGGTCCAGTTGGATCTAGTAGCAGCGTAGCGGTTCATTTAAATAATATTTCAAAATATCTTCAACAAGTGTAATTTGATATATAAAAATCTGTGATTTCTATCGATGACAAAGTCAGTGGTAATGCTTCTTTTTGGATCGCTATTTGAATTGATTATACCATCAGATGTGTTCTAATGATGAAGTCAACTCTTGTCTGGAGCTAATCTCTGGTTATACCATCATATGTGTTCTAATGATGAAGTCAACTCTTGTCTGGAGCTAAGCTCTGGTTATACCATAAGATGTGTTCTAATGATGAAGTCAACTCTTGTCTGGAGCTAATCTCTGGTTATACCATAAGATGTGTTCTAATGATGAAGTCAACTGTTGTCGGGAGCTCATCTCTGCACTGTAGTTTTGAATGTAGCGACCTAATTACGCAAGGCTAAGTAGGTCCATCAGCAGCATAAGTTTTATTGGACGATATAATCAGCATATATAAATGTTAAGTGCATGATACTATGTTTTCTGGTGCACCTTCTAGCCTAGTATCGTCGACTTGAGCACCTTTTCAGGGGAGAAAGGGCTCATCCCTGAACTTCCTTATTCATACTAAAGCGAACACTTCATGTCGACTATGGTCAGCATCGATTTATTGGATGTTATTCCCACTCCTGCATTGCCATCCACCGAAAATAATATTTCTACCAGGAACATACATATCCCACATGCAGAATTTGAAAAGATGAACTGCACAAAATACTGAAATAGGACTGAATAGTCTGATTTCATCACCACCAAGGTCTAGACACAGCCGCTCGCTGCCATCTTGAAACCAGAAGTCAGAAGTAATGATAATACTACTACTGTTTGTTATTAAAATTCTTAATTGAAGAATTGATACTTGTTGTTGGATAGATTTGTTTGTTATTTTCTCTGTTCATGCTTCTAAACATGTTTTCTCTGTTCATGCTTCTAAATATATTTTATCTTTTCATGCTTCTAAACATATTTTCTCTGTTCATGCTTCTAAACATGTTTTCTCTGTTCAATCTTCTAAAAATATTTTCTCTGTTCATGCTTCTAAACATGTTTTCTCTGTTCAATCTTCTAAACATATTTTCTCTGTTCATGCTTCTAAACATATTTTCTCTGTTCATGCTTCTAAACATATTTTATCTGTTCATGCTTCTAAACATATTTTCTCTGTTCATGCTTCTAAACATGTTTTCTCTGTTCAATCTTCTAAAAATATTTTCTCTGTTCATGCTTCTAAACATGTTTTCTCTGTTCAATCTTCTAAACATATTTTCTCTGTTCATGCTTCTAAACATATTTTATCTGTTCATGCTTCTAAACTTATTTTATCTGTTCATGCTTCTAAACATATTTTCTCTGTTCATGCTTCTAAACATATTTTCTCTGTTCATCTTCTAAACATATTTTCTCTGTTCATGCTCTGTTCATGCTTCTAAACATATTTTCTCTGTTCATGCATGCTTCTAAACATGTTTTATCTGTTCATGCTTCTAAACATGTTTTATCTGTTCATGCTTCTAAACACTTTTTCTCTGTTCATCTTCTAAACATATTTTCTCTGTTCATGCTTCTAAATATGTTTTCTTCTGTTCATGCTTCTAAACATTTTTTCAAACATCTAAAATGACAACTTTGGTATGATTGTTTATGTCATTTATGGATGCTTCCAGAATCTTTCAAATCTATCCAGGACATATATTTGCCTGATATAATGATCTCTCGCATGTGATCCCATATAATTATATAACAGGATGCCTTGCGACCACCTATAGTCATGTGTTGGATATGGATAAGCATGACATACTTCAGTTGCTGACCAATTGTCTGATCGATTGTTTGACAGATTGTCTGACCAATTGTCTATTGAATGATGGCACAACAATTGAAGAGCCAGACATGTTGTGTCCGCTTGAGATTGGAATCTTACTTAAGAGAGGGCACCTGCTTGACCTGAGGAGGAGTGTTAGAACCAGTTATTGATTATTTGTTACTGAACTGATGTCATAGCATTCTGTGCAGACCAATAGGTGCTCAGTCTTTCCTAGCAAACATTCAAACATTGCAGTGTATGCATGCTGATGGTTCCCATGTCTCACTGGTTAAACACACTTGTCATTCTTCCCCTCAGGCATGAAGTTCTACTTCTACAATATGTAATTTCAAACTCTTTAAATCACTGAATTTGAGGCAGAAATTCACTTGCAGTGGATTCCATCTCACTGTGGCATTGCAGGCAATGAGAGTGCTGATGTCTTAGCTAAGGAGGGCAGTGCCAAAGAGCAAATTTACCAACCCTTGTCTTTTCAAGAGGTCAAAACCCTCATACAGAGAAAATCTGCAGTAGACTGGAGGACAAACACTGGATATGATTATGGAAAAGACTCCCTCAAAGACCTAAGCAGAACAGACCAGGTCATTATATTTCGACTACGCACCGGACACTGCAGACTCAACAAACACTTATACAGACTAGGAATAAGTCAATCAGCTCTCTGCCAGTGTCAGCAGGCAGAACAGACACCAGAGCATATCCTTCAAGACTGTCCTCTTCTGTGTGAGCTGAGAAGCAACATGTGGCCACACCCAGTCGACCTGAAAACTAAGCTTTGGGGAAACCTGACAGACCTGAAGCTGTCTGCCCAGTTTGTGGTCCACAGTAAATTAAGCGCATGACCAGAGATCGCTGAAGAAGAAGAAGAAGAAGAAATCACTGAATAGATTTGATATCAATTTGAGTGTCTTCATCCAACAGGTGGTCGCCGTCCCTCCTTTCCATCAACTCCCCACCGATTGGTGCTGTTCATGCAAACCTGTCCGCTATGTGATTGCTGCGAACACCTTCATGTCCAGGACAGTAGATCTTAAGGTTAAAAACCTTGCTAGACGATATCCACTTTTATCACAACCTGCCATGTTGGACCTGAAACATTGATTGAGAGTCAGACAACAATGAGCCCAGTAAACAGACTGAGAGCCACTAGAGGGCAGCAGTAGTGGCTTCAGTATCTACCCTCATACTGGAAATATATGTAGTTGTTATATATGCTCTGTTCTGCCATCGACCTTACCATGTATCTGCACAGTTTTGAAGCATTACAAAAGGTGGTGTTGTATCATTCATAGAGGAGAGCACTAATTTCTACCTTACTCACTTTCATTTTTTATCAGAAGATATTGATAGATTCTTGTGCAGAACTGAAGCTGTTTACTTCTGCTCTGCTATAATTAGAGCAGAAATACTTGACTAGTAGACATTTTGTAATGTTATTTTTATATTACAGTCCAGTGTTTGACTTCACTTCTCAGTACATTGTGAAAGTGGATGATTTCTTTTTACATTACCTACAAAAGGTAACTAAAATGTATGTTTTTATGTGTGCTAATATTCAAACATATCAGTTTATTATAAGTAATGAAAGAAGTTTGAAGAAGACTAGCCATGGCTTTCTACAGCACAGTCAGCATGAGGAAACTATGGATGATACAAGCAAAGACACAAAAGTAAGATTTCTGAGAACATGCATATTCCCTCTGGCAACATATGGATGGGAATTGTGGACCATAACACAAACATTAAAGAACAAAATTGAGGCTTTTGAAACAAGGTGTTACAGAAAAGTTCTTAGAACATCCTGGACAGAGAAGAGAAAAACAAAGACATCCTACAAGACCTGCATATCAAGAAACATTGACTTATAAATAACATCATGTCCCTGAAGATGAAATATTTTGGTCATGTTAAACATCACAGTTCATCAACTGGTGTCTGCGCAGAATAGAGGGAATAAGATGGTATGATAGGGTCACAAATGAGGAACTTATGGAGAGAACAAGACAGATTCCAGTGAACGAACAGGTTAAAAAAGACGCTGGCGCTGGATAGGACACACTTTGCGAAAACCGGAGGGGAATATAACAAGAAGGGTCCTTGCCTGGAACCCGCAGTGACAGCGAAAGAAGGGGAGGTCGAGAAATACATGGAGACGAGATTTGGAGGCGGAGATCAACAATATAAAGAAGAGCTGAGGGAGCTGCAGGAGATAGCTAGAGATAGGAAGACTTGGCATGAGTTGGTTGAGGGCCTATGCCCCAACCCGGGTAAAAGGCAAAGAGAGAGAGAAACATCACAGTTGTTTGGGAAAGAACGATGATGAAAGGCATAGTTCCTGGATTAGAGTCAGGAGACAACCAAGACGAAAGTGGCAGCAGGACATCAAAGAAACCTTGAACATGAGACTGGAGGAGGCGAGAAAACATGCCAGAGACAGAGATTTTGAGGCAGGCTGTGATAAAAGCAACATTCCACAAAGGATATGCTCCTACTTGATAATTGATAATCAACGCTGCACTCTGAAAAAAAAAGAAAATACTGTAGATAGATAGTGCAAATATTTTGGAACATTCATACACCAAATAGCAGTGATATTCAATCAGCAAGTGTTTCCAGTTGTTTCTTTCACCAACTTTGACTGAATGCAAGACAATAGTGTTCACAGTTTGGGAGTATCCAAGTGGGAAACAAATAGGAAGTTCCCAGCTATGGAATTTTTTATGCCTCTGTATCTAAGCAGTGTGTAGGTTGCATATTTTAATGTTACCCCTGAAATAAAACGTCTGGACCTTATAGGGGTTAAAACTCGAGAAACTGACAGAAAATTCTGAATATAAACTATCAAAAAATACCCTGTACCTTAACATATAGACATTTCATGACAAAAAAATGTCCATAGAAGCAACAGTTCACAATATATCCCGTCTTGAATCATTGACGGATTTTCTTAGTGAAATGAACTGTTTAAGAAAAATCTGTCAATGTTACAAAAATGGGATATATTGAGAAATGTAAACATTAGAAATGTTGTTGGTATCACATCGTGCATCAAACATATTAGAAGAAAACAAATAAAATAGTTCGGTCACCTAATGAGAATGAAACCAGATCTACTACTAGCTCGTGCCTATAATAATGGGTAAACCAGATCTACTACTAGCTCGTGCCTATAATAATGGGCAAACCAGATCTACTACTAGCTCGTGCCTATAATAATGGGTAAACCAGATCTACTACTAGCTCGTGCCTATAATAATGGGTAAACCAGATCTACTACTAGCTCATGCCTATAACAATGGGCAAACCAGATCTACTACTAGCTCGTGCCTATAATAATGGGTAAACCAGATCTACTACTAGTTCGTGCCTATAATAATGGGTAAACCAGATCTACTACTAGCTCATGCCTATAACAATGGGCAAACCAGATCTACTACTAGCTCGTGCCTATAATAATGGGCAAACCAGACTCAAAGCTCAAGAAAGACCAAGAACCAAATGTATAGATAATATCACAGATATATCTTGTGACATCAAAGACAAACAACTACATATACAACATACCTGGCATAGGATAGAAAACTGAAGTTCCCTATGACACTACACTGCACATGTGGATAGAAAAACTAAAGTTCCCTATGACACTACACTGCACATGTGGATAGAAAAACTAAAGTTCCCTATGACACTACACTGCACATGTGGATAGAAAACTGAAGTTCCCTATGACACTACACTGCACATGTGGATAAGAGAAGTTAGTTAGTTAGTTTGTTCCTTTCGTGCCAAAGGCGGCACATACCGCAGAGGTTTTAGATCTCCATGTGATGCGGTTCATTGCAAGCAGTTGGAGATCTTGTATGGTTTTACATCCCAATAGTTTACTTTCTTGTTGGATGGTTCTTCGAAGAGTGGTCTTTGGTCTTCCACGTTTTCTTTTCCCAACTGGTGACCACATAAGGACTTGTCGATTTAGTCTCTTTTCGTCTGATCTAAGAACATGACCTAAATATTTCCACCTTCGTTTCCTTATAAGATTTGATACGGGTTGTTGCTGTGTTCTATCTCTCACTGTGTTGTTAGAAACGAAATCACTCCATTTGACTTTTAATAATTTTCGGAGGCATTTATTCTCAAAGCTGTCCAGTTTCTTATCAATTTTGTTTGTTGATTTCCAACTTTCACAACCGTAGGTCAGTACAGGAATCACACATGACTTAAATAATTTAACTTTTGTGCATATACTAAGGTTTTGAGATTGTCAGATATTTGTTAATTTAGTGAAGGCACTAGCTGCTATAGCAATACAAGAGTTTATTTCTTTCATCGTGTCTCCGTTGTTTGACACTTTACTACCCAAATATGTAAAATGTTCAACTTTCTCCAGTGTTTGGCCATTTATTACGATGTTGTCTGTCGAGTTTGTGAGGTCCATAATTTTGGTCTTGGCAGAATAAGAGAAGATAATCAGATAAATGACTCAAGAATAAGATATAAAAAATCTGAGATTTACGATGTGGAAAACCCAGATACAGTTGTCTCTCCAACTTCCACAACCCACCCAACAGAAAATGAGGACACAACATTTAAGTAGGGGAAAATTCTTAATCTCAGCCGAAGTATATCTTCTCATTTTGGCACTTTTAATGAGCTTAAAGAGACTATGCACCTTCATAATGGATGATGGAATCTTGAGTCCAGTCACATAGATTCTAGCTTTATTTTCTCGTTTTATTTTCATGGAAGAAAGTCAAGAACAGAATTGTTTAACAGCACTAAGGAGGAAAAGACATTGTGGAGCCACATAATCGCCAGTGTTACATCTTAAAGAGAGTTATTGTACAATAATTGCCTTTATTTGTTTCTGACTTCAGGAATCTTGCACGGTTGAACTTCACCAATCATTTGGTCAAGAGTATAAGACCATCGCTGCTTGTCAACTAGTTTTCAGGGAGATATTTGACAAGTCTCACGGGAGAATTCATGGGACTGCAACACTGACAGGTACCTTTTGTGACATGAGTCTTGATGTTTTTAACATGTTTATTCATACTATCAGTAATTGTCTTTACAGTGTTTGATTTATTGTCACTACATGGACTGATTACCATTATATTGATTGATTTATTGTCACTACATGGATTGATTACCATTATATTGATTGATTTATTGTCACTACATGGATTGATTACCATTATATTGATTGATTTATTGTCATTACATTGATTGATTGCCATAATATTTATTGATTGATTGATTGATTGATCGATTGATTGCCTGATAAATATTGTCAAAATTTCTAGCAGTAATCAATAGTAAAGTTGGTTAGATTTTACTTCTCTGCTTTCAGGGATATCGGTGCTCAGTACCTTTCTTCTAGCTGTAAGTCTCAACCGCATAACACTAACATTATAGCTCCTGCAAAGATTATGAATTGTTTCTAACTTAGAAAGTCTGGCTTCTCAATTCCAGTCTGGTAGAAATTGAACATCTTATGTTAGTAAAGGTGAACACAAATAGTGGCTGTGTTATTGTCTTCTTCTTTCTTACTATCTGTTTAATTTTAACAAAAACTAGCAGATAATTACATGGCTCAGATTTGTATCAATTGTCTCTCCTTCTTTTGTTTCAGGTGCGGACAATGGTGAGTCAGGCATCGGTTATGGCACCATTAACTACTGGGTCAGGCTAAGAGTGCCAATGGAACAAGCCTTGAGGTTGTATAAGGTACAGGCTATTCGTTTTATATCAAACTGACCAGTTTTATATATATTAACCATATTGACTGGTTATATGGCCATATATATTAGCCATATTAACCAGTTATATATATTAACCATATTGACTAGGTATATATATCAGCCATATTGACCGGTTATATGTATATATAAATTATCTATATGTTACCATCTATATTATTTTCAAAGAAAAATGACGGTGATCGCATCTATACCAAATTTATTTGAAATGCAAGTTCCAGAAGAGCTCTTTAATTTAAAAATTAATCATTATCTATCTCTTCCAGCTCCTTCCAGCTTTTCTGTATATCGTTAATCTCTGCCTCCAGTTCTCTTCTCCGTGTATGCCTAATTTCCTCTTTTTAACTTTCCCTGCAGGTTCCAGTAAAGGGCCCTTTTGCTATGTTCCTCTTGGGTTTTCTCAAGATGTCTTATCCAGCACCACCATCTTTAATTCAGCTCTTGGTTCACTGGGATCTGCCTCTTCTCTCCATAAGCTCCTCATTTGTGACCCTATCATACCATCTCAGTCTCTCCATAAGCTCCTCATTTGTGGCCCTATCATACCATCTCAGTCTCTCCATAAGCTCCTCATTTGTGACCCTATCATACCATCTCAGTCTCTCCATAAGCTCCTCATTTGTGACCCTATCATACCATCTCAGTCTCTCCATAAGCTCCTTATTTGTGACCCTATCATACCATCTCAGTCTCTCCATAAGCTCCTCATTTGTGACCCTATCATACCAAATAAGTCTCTCCATAAGCTCCTCATTTGTGACCCTATCATACCATCTCAGTCTCTCCATAAGCTCCTCATTTGTGACCCTATCATACCATCTCAGTCTCTCCATAAGCTCCTCATTTGTGACCCTATCATACCATCTCAGTCTCTCCATAAGCTCCTCATTTGTGACCCTATCATACCATCTCAGTCTCTCCATAAGCTCCTCATTTGTGACCCTATCATACCATCTCAGTCTCTCCATAAGCTCCTCATTTGTGACCCTATCATACCATCTCAGTCACTCCATAAGCTCCTCATTTGTGACCCTATCATACCATCTCAGTCTCTCCATAAGCTCCTCATTTGTGACCCTATCATACCATCTCAGTCTCTCCATAAGCTTTTCATTTGTGACCCTATCATACCATCTCCGTCTCTCCATAAGCTCCTCATTTGTGACCCTATCATACCATCTCAATCTCTCCATAAGCTCCTTATTTGTGACCCTATCATACCATCTCTCTCTCCATAAGCTCCTCATTTGTGACCCTATCATACCATCTCAATCTCTCCATAAGCTCCTTATTTGTGACCCTATCATACCATCTCTCTCTCCATAAGCTCCTCATTTGTGACAGTATCATACCATCTCAGTCTCTCCATAAGCTCCTCATTTGTGACCCTATCATACCATCTCAGTCTCTCCATAAGCTCCTCATTTGTGACCCTATCATACCATCTCAGTCTCTCCATAAGCTCCTCATTTGTGACAGTATCATACCATCTCAGTCCCTCCATAAGCTCCTCATTTGTGACCCTATCATACCATCTCAGTCTCTCCATAAGCTCCTCATTTTTGACCCTATCATACCAAATAAGTCTCTCCATAAGCTCCTCATTTGTGATCCTATCATACCATCTCTGTCTCTCCATAAGCTCCTCCTTTGTGACCCAATCATACCATCTCAGTCTCTCCATAAGCTCCTCATTTGTGACCCTATCATACCATCTCAGTCTCTCCATAAGCTCCTCATTTGTGACCCTATAATACCATCTCAGTCTCTCCATAAGCTCCTCATTTGTGACCCTATCATACCATCTCAGTCTCTCCATAAGCTCCGCATTTGTGACCCTATCATACCATCTCAGTCTCTCCATAAGCTCCTCATTTGTGACCCTATCATACCATCTCAGTCACTCCATAAGCTCCTCATTTGTGACCCTATCATACCATCTCAGTCACTCCATAAGCTCCTCATTTGTGACCCTATCATACCATCTCAGTCTCTCCATAAGCTCCTCATTTGTGACCCTATCATACCATCTCAGTCTCGCCATAAGCTCCTCATTTGTGACCCTATCATACCATCTCAGTCTCTCCATAAGCTCCTCATTTGTGACCCTATCATACCATCTCAGTCTCTCCATAAGCTCCTCATTTGTGACCCTATCATACCAAATAAGTCTCTCCATAAGCTCCTCATTTGTGACCCTATCATACCATCTCAGTCTCTCCATAAGCTCCTCATTTGTGACCCTATCATACCATATAAGTCTCTCCATAAACTCCTCATTTGTGACCCTATCATACCATCTCAGTCTCTCCATAAGCTCCTCATTTGTGACCCTATCATACCAAATAAGTCTCTCCATAAGCTCCTCATTTGTGACCCTATCATACCAAATAAGTCTCTCCATAAGCTCCTCATTTGTGACCCTATCATACCATCTCAGTCTCTCCATAAGCTCCTCATTTGTGACCCTATCATACCATCTTAGTCTCTCCATAAGCTCCTCATTTGTGACCCTATCATGCCATCTCTGTCTCTCCATAAGCTCCTTATTTGTGACCCTATCATACCATCTCAGTCTCTCCATAAGCTCCTCATTTGTGACCCTATCATACCATCTCTGTCTCTCCATAAGCTCCTCATTTGTGACCCTATCATACCATCTCAATCTCTACATAAGCTCCTCATTTGTGACCCTATCATACCATCTCAGTCTCTCCATAAGCTCCTCATTTGTGACCCTATCATACCAAATAAGTCTCTCCATAAGCTCCTCATTTGTGACCCTATTATACCATCTCAGTCTCTCCATAAGCTCCTCATTTGTGACCCTATCATACCATCTCAGTCTCTCCATAAGCTCCCCATTTGTGACCCTATCATACCATCTCAGTCTCTCCATAAGCTCCCCATTTGTGACCCTATCATACCATCTCAGTCTCTCCATAAGCTCCTCATTTGTGACCCTATCATACCATCTCAGTCTCTCCATAAGCTCCTCATTTGTGACCCTATCATACCATCTCAGTCTCTCCATAAGCTCCTCATTTGTGACCCTATCATACCATCTCAGTCTCTCCATAAGCTCCTCATTTGTGACCCTATCATACCATCTCAGTCTCTCCATAAGCTCCTCATTTGTGACGCTATCATACCATCTCTGTCTCTCCATAAGCTCCTCATTTGTGACCCTATCATACCATCTCTGTCTCTCCATAAGCTCCTCATTTGTGACCCTATCATACCATCTCAGTCTCTCCATAAGCTCCCCATTTGTGACCCTATCATACCATCTCAATCTGTCCATATGCTCCTCATTTGTGACCCTATCATACCAAATAAGTCTCTCCATAAGCTCCTCATTTGTGACCTTATCATACCATCTCGGTCTCTCCATAAGCTACTCATTTGTGACCCTATCATACCATCTCAGTTTCTCCATAAGCTCCTCATTTGTGACCCTATCATACCATCTCGGTCTCTGCATAAGCTACTCATTTGTGACCCTATCATACCATCTCAGTCTCTCCATAAGCTCCTCATTTGTGACCCTATCATACCATCTCTGTCTCTCCATAAGCTCCTCATTTGTGACACTATCATACCATCTCTGTCTCTCCATAAGCTCCTCATTTGTGACCCTATCATACCATCTCTGTCTCTCCATAAGCTCCTCATTTGTGACCCTATCATACCATCTCAGTCTCTCCATGAGCTCCTCATTTGTGACCCTATCATACCATCTCAGTCTCTCCATAAGCTCCTCATTTGTGACCCTATCATACCATCTCAGTCTCTCCATAAGCTCCTCATTTGTGACCCTATCATACCAAATAAGTCTCTCCTTAAGCTCCTCATTTGTGACCCTATCATACCATCTCAGTCTCTCCATATGCTCCTTATTTGTGATCCTATCATAATATCACAGTCTCTCCATAAGCTCCTCATTTGTGACTCTATCATACCATCTCAGTCTCTATTTTGCGCAGACACCAGTTAATGTATGCTTGCATGCCTGAGTGGTTACCGGGCCCAAATTTGGGGTGTAAAGAATAGAACCACTGTTACCTGCCATGCATGTCGTAAGAGGCGACTAAGGAGGTTTGGCTGAAATCGGATGCACATGTCCTAAACGTGTGGAAATCTATGCATTTAGGGGCCTACCAAACCAATGTGCACCTATACACGTTCTTGGCAAAGATCAAACATATCACAAAGAGTGATTAAAATTGGTCGTAAAGAACTACGCAAAGAAGAAGAAGAAAATATATGCTTGCAGTTTATGAGTTCTTATACTAGTCAATCTCCATGTTTCTCATCCTGAGAGCAGAACTGATTTAACAACGGAGTTAAGTTTTCTAATTTTTGGTTCTAGATTTGATGTATTTACACTTCCACAAATTGTCTAGTGCCATGAAAGCTCCAAAAATGTGGTTTATGTGCTGGTTAATACTAGAGCAAACAAAGAATAAGTTGTAGTTTTCTTAACTTGTTTTTCTATGTTTTGATCAGTCATGTTTTTTCTATGTTTAGTTCAGATTTGTTTCTTCTATGTTTTGTTCAGGAACGAACTAAAGCTCTTGGTTACATTATGACAAATGAACGTTTGGCAAGTCAAGCTTTGGAGGCATTGGATGAAGTTGCAGCAATGCGACCTCCAGACAACGTTAATGAGATGCATGTCAAGGTCATTAGATGCTCTAAACTTTTGTCTCGCAGACAAAGTGAGTACATTGTTTTAGCTGAATACCAGAAGATTTCAATAATGTCTCTGCATCAAGCAATGTTTGTTATTGATAATGTCTCTGCATCAAGCAATGTTTGTTATTGATAATGTCTCTGCATCAAGCAATGTTTGTTATTGATAATGTCTCTGCATCAAGCAATGTTGGTTATTGTTGATCAACATTTTCTGTATGTTTCCGTTGTCTTACACTTTGAGATGATGATATTGATCCTTGTCTTCATTTTTCCTTTCATCTTACATCTAAAATATGCAGCTTAATCCATGTTGACTGACTTAATTCTAAGTGTTTCATTAAGTATGATACAAAAGGTGAAGTCTGCATCGGTGTGCAAGCAATTGACTGATTCGCTACAAGCGTCAACAATTTGCAGAGTTACACTCATCTTCGCTAGGGGCACATGGGTGTCGATGAGAGAGCAGACAGGTTGGCCGGCTCTGCCACCATATCAAGTGATCAGTCATTGGTTGGAGCTGACATTCTGAACACCCTCATAGAGTGTGTCCACAAAGAAGATTTTCATTTAAACCAATCCACGTCAACTACTAGATTGTAAGAGTTGGGTTTGAAGATTGGAGTAGCAATCCACGTCAACTACTAGATTGTAAGAGTTGGGTTTGAAGATTGGAGTAGCAATCCACGTCAACTACTAGATTGTAAGAGTTGGGTTTGAAGATTGGAGTAGCAATCCACGTCAACTACTAGATTGTAAGAGTTGGGTTTGAAGATTGGAGTAGCAATCCACGTCAACTACTAGATTGTAAGAGTTGGGTTTGAAGATTGGAGTAGCAATCCACGTCAACTACTAGATTGTAAGAGTTGGGTTTGAAGATTGGAGTAGCAATCCACGTCAACTACTAGATTGTAAGAGTTGGGTTTGAAGATTGGAGTAGCAATCCACGTCAACTACTAGATTGTAAGAGTTGGGTTTGAAGATTGGAATAGCAATCCACGTCAACTACTAGATTGTAAGAGTTGGGTTTGAAGATTGGAGTAGCAATCCACGTCAACTACTAGATTGTAAGAGTTGGGTTTGAAGATTGGAGTAGCAATCCACGTCAACTACTAGATTGTAAGAGTTGGGTTTGAAGATTGGAGTAGCAATCCACGTCAACTACTAGATTGTAAGAGTTGGGTTTGAAGATTGGAGTAGCAATCCACGTCAACTACTAGATTGTAAGAGTTGGGTTTGAAGATTGGAGTAGCAATCCACGTCAACTACTAGATTGTAAGAGTTGGGTTTGAAGATTGGAGTAGCAATCCACGTCAACTACTAGATTGTAAGAGTTGGGTTTGAAGATTGGAGTAGCAATCCACGTCAACTACTAGATTGTAAGAGTTGGGTTTGAAGATTGGAGTAGCAATCCACGTCAACTACTAGATTGTAAGAGTTGGGTTTGAAGATTGGAATAGCAATCCACGTCAACTACTAGATTGTAAGAGTTGGGTTTGAAGATTGGAGTAGCAATCCACGTCAACTACTAGATTGTAAGAGTTGGGTTTGAAGATTGGAGTAGCAATCCACGTCAACTACTAGATTGTAAGAGTTGGGTTTGAAGATTGGAGTAGCAATCCACGTCAACTACTAGATTGTAAGAGTTGGGTTTGAAGATTGGAGTAGCAATCCACGTCAACTACTAGATTGTAAGAGTTGGGTTTGAAGATTGGAGTAGCAATCCACGTCAACTACTAGATTGTAAGAGTTGGGTTTGAAGATTGGAGTAGCAATCCACGTCAACTACTAGATTGTAAGAGTTGGGTTTGAAGATTGGAGTAGCAATCCATGTCAACTACTAGATTGTAAGAGTTGGGTTTGAAGATTGGAGTAGCAATCCACGTCAACTACTAGATTGTAAGAGTTGGGTTTGAAGATTGGAATAGCAATCCACGTCAACTACTAGATTGTAAGAGTTGGGTTTGAAGATTGGAGTAGCAATCCACGTCAACTACTAGATTGTAAGAGTTGGGTTTGAAGATTGGAGTAGCAATCCACGTCAACTACTAGATTGTAAGAGTTGGGTTTGAAGATTGGAGTAGCAATCCACGTCAACTACTAGATTGTAAGAGTTGGGTTTGAAGATTGGAGTAGCAATCCACGTCAACTACTAGATTGTAAGAGTTGGGTTTGAAGATTGGAGTAGCAATCCACGTCAACTACTAGATTGTAAGAGTTGGGTTTGAAGATTGGAGTAGCAATCCACGTCAACTACTAGATTGTAAGAGTTGGGTTTGAAGATTGGAGTAGCAATCCACGTCAACTACTAGATTGTAAGAGTTGGGTTTGAAGATTGGAGTAGCAATCCACGTCAACTACTAGATTGTAAGAGTTGGGTTTGAAGATTGGAGTAGCAATCCACGTCAACTACTAGATTGTAAGAGTTGGGTTTGAAGATTGGAGTAGCAATCCACGTCAACTACTAGATTGTAAGAGTTGGGTTTGAAGATTGGAGTAGCAATCCACGTCAACTACTAGATTGTAAGAGTTGGGTTTGAAGATTGGAGTAGCAATCCACGTCAACTACTAGATTGTAAGAGTTGGGTTTGAAGATTGGAGTAGCAATCCACGTCAACTACTAGATTGTAAGAGTTGGGTTTGAAGATTGGAGTAGCAATCCACGTCAACTACTAGATTGTAAGAGTTGGGTTTGAAGATTGGAGTAGCAATCCATGTCAACTACTAGATTGTAAGAGTTGGGTTTGAAGATTGGAGTAGCAATCCACGTCAACTACTAGATTGTAAGAGTTGGGTTTGAAGATTGGAGTAGCAATCCACGTCAACTACTAGATTGTAAGAGTTGGGTTTGAAGATTGGAGTAGCAATCCACGTCAACTACTAGATTGTAAGAGTTGGGTTTGAAGATTGGAGTAGCAATCCACGTCAACTACTAGATTGTAAGAGTTGGGTTTGAAGATTGGAGTAGCAATCCACGTCAACTACTAGATTGTAAGAGTTTGAATTAAAGATTGGAGTGGTCAGAAAAGAACAGCACAACAGGTATATGAATAGACTCATCAATCAACATCAAACTGGTACGGTTAGTAGCTGGATGCTGTTGGAGATATTGCGAAGGAGATCAGAACATCTATGGACATGTTTGGAGTGCAATGAAGATATCATGTCTACACTTGAATTCATAGCAGACGAATCCAAAAAAAAAGCACATGTATGCAACTTTGTTCATAATTCAAGTGTGAGTCAGCATATTATAACACCAGTAACTTCAATGAACTGTATGATTCACTTCAGTATAACAATAGAACTCAGTATGATTCACTTTAGTATAACTATAGAACTCCTCAGTATGATTCACTTTAGTATAACTATAGAACTCCTCTGTATGATTCACTTCAGTATAACAATAGAACTCAGTATGATTCACTTTAGTATAACTATAGAACTCCTCAGTATGATTCACTTTAGTATAACAATAGAACTCCTCAGTATGATTCACTTTAGTATAACAATAGAACTCCTCAGTATGATTCACTTTAGTATAACTATAGAACTCCTCAGTATGATTCACTTTAGTATAACTATAGAGCTCCTCAGTATGATTCACTTTAGTATAACTATAGAGCTCCTCAGTATGATTCACTTTAGTATAACAATAGAACTCCTCAGTATGATTCACTTTAGTATAACAATAGAACTCCTCAGTATGATTCACTTTAGTATAACAATAGAACTCAGTATGATTCACTTTAGTATAACTATAGAACTCCTCTGTATGATTCACTTTAGTATAACTGTAGAACTCCTCAGTATGATTCACTTTAGTATAACTGTAGAACTCCTCTGTATGATTCACTTTAGTATAACAATAGAACTCCTCTGTATGATTCACTTTAGTATAACTATAGAGCTCCTCAGTATGATTCACTTTAGTATAACAATAGAACTCCTCTGTATGATTCACTTTAGTATAACAATAGAACTCCTCTGTATGATTCACTTTAGTATAACTATAGAACTCCTCTGTATGATTCACTTTAGTATAACTATAGAACTCCTCAGTATGATTCACTTTAGTATAACTATAGAACTCCTCAGTATGATTCACTTTAGTATAACTATAGAACTCCTCAGTATGATTCACTTTAGTATAACTATAGAACTCCTCAGTATGATTCACTTTAGTATAACTATAGAACTCCTCAGTATGATTCACTTTAGTATAACTATAGAACTCCTCAGTATGATTCACTTTAGTATAACAATAGAGCTCCTCAGATTCTGAAATAGCACAGTCTTGGTAGACCATATTTTTCTGACTGTCTTCTCCATAGTTCTGACAAACTAAAAAGAATGTTCTATGTAACTTCTGTGCTCAGTTAACTATTGTACAACTCTCACAAATATTAAGCTATCTGTAAATATGACTACCTAGTCCATTCCTACATTCAATATGAGTCCATCATTTTGTGTATTTATGTCATTTTATTTATTATACCCAGTGTATCCTTATATAACGAAAATGACCTGGATATTTGATTTAACAAAGTATTCCTGGCCACATGAAGGCTTTGATTATGATCATAGTTTATTAAGTTTTATTAAATTTCCGACTTGCGATGTGGATAACTGCTGCCATCAGCTTTTCTATCATGGAAAGCTACTCTCTGAATAACTGCCAGTGGCTTAGTGGAGAGAAAGATATCAAGATTTTTTACTAAAGATCTTTTATAGTTATCAGTTATATGAAGCGATAAACATTTACACGTTGCATTTGTAGATCAGGAAAAAGCGTTCGAACGCGTAGATAGGCACAAGTTGTGGAAAATACTAACAACCTATGGGGTTAATGAACACCTAATCAACCTTTGCAAGAACATTTATACTGACAGCCAATGTACGATTAGAACAAATACAGGATTATCAGAAAAGTTTCACGTAGGATCAGGAGTAAGACAAGGTTGCGTACTATCCCGCTGCTATTCATCACGTACATTGACCACATTTGTAAAATAGCTAATACCAGCGAAGGAAACAACCTCGGAGAACTCTTAAATGAATTTCTTTTGCAGACGATCAGGCAATCATATCAACAACAGAAGAACAGCTACAACAACACATCAACAGACTCCAGTTAGCATGTAACGAATACAACATGAGAATTAACATCGACAAAACAGAAGTAATGACATTCGCCAGAGAGGAAAACACTACCAACATCTCCATCGATAATCATCTACTAAATCAAGTAAAAGATTTCACATACCTGGGGAGCATTTTTCAGCAAATGGAAGAATAACTAATGAAATTCAACACAGATGCAACAAAGCAAATCAAATGATAGGGCAAATGGCGCCAATTTTAAGATGCAAACACGTCACCATGAACACAAAAAGAGCAATGTTCAACACAATCTTTCTCCCACATTATGTTACCAGTGCCAAACCTGGACACTGACAACAAACGATAGAAGAAAACTTGTCACAACAGAGATGAAGTGTCTACGCAGAATGCTGGGTGTAACAAGAAGAGACCGTTGAGAAATGAAGACATCAGGAAAAAGTGGGTACAACATCAGTACTAGACTTCATCAAGAAACAACAAATTAAATGGTTCGGTCACGTAAGCAGATTACCATCAGACAGTGCACCCAAAGAGCAATGCTGCTCCGATACAATGGGTACAAAGCAAAAGGCCGGCCTCGCAAAAGATGGACCTCAGAGATAACAGAGGCGACAAAAGAGACTATCTACGAAGCGCATACTAGGGCCCGTTTTAGAAATCTCTTCCTGACCTGACGCTGTGAGGCATACAGGATTCGAGAAAGAAGAAGTTATATGAAGACTATCATCATAGCACTCTGGATATATCCATAAGTACTCCGTCTCATCAAATCCAGTAGCATCCAATGGCCCAACATGCCAGTTCGATGTTGATTAAACAATATTGTGTGCATATTTTATATGTTGTTATTTTCAGACTGTGTAAATATCGACCCTCAACTCTCTCAATCTGGTCAACGACTAGGATTTTATAGTTAATTTTTCTTATTCTTCTAGCACTCCATATCGAGCACTTCTTAACCACTCTTTGTGATTTGTCTTTGATCCGAGCCTAAGAGCAATTGCATGTTGTACTAGTTATGCGCCTACAAGTAGGCCAGCACATCTAATTTCTGCTACGCTTTTTATTTACTATGGTAGCTTCCCTAAGATCCTACCTCAGTCACCTCTAACAACATGCCTTGTAGGTCACAGTGTTACTATTCTTTGCTCCTCTTGCTGACCCTGGCAACACACAGGTGATTTTCCTGATTAAAATCACAGTAGGCCACAAGATGACTTTGTAAGAAACAAAACTATGGTACACCATAGAAACCTCCCGCTGTTGATTGCCTTTACGGGGGCATCTCTGTTTGTTTGTGTGTAGATTGCCTTTACGGGGGCATCTCTGTTTGTTTGTGTGTAGATTGCCTTTACGGGGGCATCTCTGTTTGTTTGTGTGTAGATTGCTTAACATGAGAAGCTGATCATCGAATAAGAAATTTGTCGTCTAATTGTGTCTTTATTGTACAGGGTGTTCAAGTTAAAAGTAACCCGATTGACAAATGAAAACTTGCCAATCGGGTTACTTTTATCTTGAACACCCTGTATAATGAAAACTAATACTGTGTTTAATTGTCTATTCCATATTCATGATCTCAGATGTACAACCATCACCATACTGCACTTATAAACTATTAGACTTCCCTGATCATGATACCATCATCATCCGGAGTTCCAATAATCCAGAATTTAACGATCACAAGATCTACAGTATACCAGTTACATTTGTTTTAGACCAGTATCTTCGTACAACAGTAAGTATTCAGGAAGATTTTCTTTCTTTATATGACAGTAAGTACTCAGTAACTTGAACTCTAACGATGAACTCAGAGTAAGAACTATGCAGATGCCAGTGGAAAAATAGCTAAGGAAGGAGCGATGGATAGGTCACACATTGAGAAGACTGGCTAGAAGCATTGCAAGACAAGCATTGTCTTGGAGTCCGCAGCAAAAAAGGAGTAGGGAAACGCATAGAAATACCTGGACAAGAGAGTTGGAGACAGATATTAAAAAGATAGACAAGACATGGACAGAATTGGAAGGGATAGCAAGAGAGAGGAAGGGCTGGAAGAAGTTTTTGAAGACCTGTGCTCTGTTGGAGTTGAAGTGAAAAGTAGAGTACTCCTGAAGATTTTCTTTCTTCATAAGTAAGGATTTTTTAATAAAGTGTACTCTGTAAGATTTTCTTTCTTCATACTAAAGTAAGTACTCCTGAAGATTTTCTTTCTTCATACTAAAGTAAGTACTCCTGAAGATTTTCTTTCTTCATACTAAAGTAAGTACTCTGTAAGATTTTCTTTCTTCATACTAAAGTAAGTACTCTGTAAGATTTTCTTTCTTCATACTAAAGTAAGTACTCTGTAAGATTTTCTTTCTTCATACTAAAGTAAGTACTCCGGAAGATTTTCTTTCTTCATACTAAAGTAAGTACTCCGGAAGATTTTCTTTCTTCATACTAAAGTAAGTACTCTGTAAGATTTTCTGTCTTCATACTAAAGTAAGTACTCTGTAAGATTTTCTTTCTTCATACTAAAGTAAGTACTCTGTAAGATTTTCTTTCTTCATACTAAAGTAAGTACTCCTGAAGATTTTCTTTCTTCATACTAAAGTAAGTACTCTGTAAGATTTTCTTTCTTCATACTAAAGTAAGTACTCCGGAAGATTTTCTTTCTTCATACTAAAGTAAGTACTCCGGAAGATTTTCTTTCTTCATACTAAAGTAAGTACTCTGTAAGATTTTCTTTCTTCATACTAAAGTAAGTACTCTGTAAGATTTTCTTTCTTCATACTAAAGTAAGTACTCCTGAAGATTTTCTTTCTTCATACTAAAGTAAGTACTCCGGAAGATTTTCTTTCTTCATACTAAAGTAAGTACTCTGTAAGATTTTCTTTCTTCATACTAAAGTAAGTACTCCTGAAGATTTTCTTTCTTCATACTAAAGTAAGTACTCCGGAAGATTTTCTTTCTTCATACTAAAGTAAGTACTCCGGAAGATTTTCTTTCTTCATACTAAAGTAAGTACTCCTGAAGATTTTCTTTCTTCATACTAAAGTAAGTACTCCGGAAGATTTTCTTTCTTCACACTAAAGTAAGTACTCCGGAAGATTTTCTTTCTTCATACTAAAGTAAGTACTCCGGAAGATTTTCTTTCTTCATTCTAAAGTAACTTCTCATTTGTGAGTTCCTCACATTTCTTCCGTTGAGCATATCCTGTATTTTTTTTATAGTCACCATTGCCACTCGATGACCCTACATTTTCTAGTGTGGGAGACACTTCTGTTTAATCCACGACTGCTTATTTGTCCAGTATGAAGCAAGCTTATATCACAGCTGATACACTTCTGAAGCTTGTCCCTCAACTCTGGACATGTCTGGTGAGGTTGGTCACGCCCATCTGCCACAAGGGGATAAATGCCTCAAGGCTAGATCCCTTCTCAGCCTATTGGCTAAGATCAAAGTGTAGCCAAAGGATGGAAGCCTTCCTAGAGCCAATAGGCAACTAATTACATTTAAACAAATTTAGAACAGCTCTCATTCGATAGAATGATGATGCTCTGAGTTTTTTCACGTACAACCGTAGCTGCGTCTACCTACTACGGCACTACCGGGTCTACCTACTATGGCACTACCGGGTCTACCCACTACGGCACTACCGGGTCTACCTACTATGGCACTACCGGGTCTACCTACTACGGCACTACCGGGTAAGGGCCAGAAGAAAAAAAACTAGATTGTTTACATCAGTGAGAGAAGATTGTTTACATCAGTGAGAGAAGATTGTTTACATCAGTGAGAGAAGATTGTTTACATCAGTGAGAGAAGATTGTTTACATCAGTGAGAGCAGATTGTTTACATCAGTGAGAGAAGAGACTTTGTATTCAATAATTTTTCTTAGTGATAACTTAGTAACTATATTCCATTTTGATGACTTCTGTGATTTTGTTATATCAAATCAAGACACATTAAATGACATCTATTTTGTGTGTTCAGACATACTGTTTTCTGCAAGGATTCAATGATACATTGTCTTCCACAGAAACTTCAAATTTTCATCTTTGATGATACTGACCCAGAAATGGATGCCTATCTAGGAGTAGCAGAGATACCTCTCTTGCCACTTGCCCACAACAAATCAATTGTTGGAGAGTTCCAGCTGACGAGAGGTGAAGGAAAAGCACCAGTTGGAGTTGTTGAAGTGGAGCTGCGCTGGCAGTATCATTATTTGCCACCAAAAGTAGCCAAACATGAACCCCAGGAGGTAATTTCATCATCTTTCCTTTATACTATTTCCTCTTCTTCGGCGATCATAGCTCATTTTAGACTGTGGCTCCAGCTTCTCTAGTATAGTATAACTGTCTGTTTCAAGATTTCAGTTCCACCACATAGTATTTCTTCAATGGTGGTGCTGTGTGTGAGCCACATTGTTTCTTCTTTTCTGCCAGTAATGGACAGTTTTGTAAGATATATTCTGATGTCATATCTGCAAATTCTCAATGATTTTTCATATTTCAATTTTAAAATGACATCTTTCCAATAAATGCAATTGTGACAATGATAAAGTGACAGCTGAGCAACTTGAGGATAAAAGCTTTCAGTCGCAAGCGATGATGAGAACAGTCTCAGATGTATGTTGTTGCACCTCTCTCATGTCTGCGGAGGTGACTGTAGAGTCCAATCCTGGAACATAGTTCTCTGCCACAGTACATGATCAATGTTGGAGATGTGGGTGTTGCATGTTCTGTTCTTATCATGCAGCTCATTTTCTCGGTACCTCAGCATGTTTATAACACATACCAGAGTAGTCGCATAGCAGAAGTTGATTGCAGAAGAAGACCATGATTATAAATATTTGTATTTTTTAGCTGGAAATGGCACCAGATGAACCTCCACAGAGACTGAAACCTGAAGGTAAGCCAAGCAGAGATGAGCTTGTCAAGACTGTTCGAACACCAAATGGCACCAAGAAACAGATGGGACCTACTGCTACTTCAACTCCCCTAGATGAAGAGAAGGTCAAGGCTGTTGAGAGACAAATCATCCAGGTTAGGGAATATAATTTGTTTACTAATATAACTTCTGAAAATAGCATATCTAGATTTATAAACAACATGGTGAGAAAGAGTTACTAAATATTGAAGAAAATATTCCTTTTGTTCGTTTGAAATATTGTCTCTGTATACAATGTTATCTTTTATATAAACTTCACTATCTTTTGTAGCTCCCACATAGGTCCACTTAGTTTTCTGTCTAGTGTTGTTTCACTAGTCTAGTGAGTTTGCCTCAGCATATCGTATTCAGGGCAGTCTTGAAGTATGAGCTCTGCAGTCTGATGTGCCTGTACATATGGCTGAATTGCAAATCTTGAATTTTGTATACATGTGGCTGCGGAGTCGATTGTGTTCTGTTCTGAGGCGCAGAACGATAACTTACTCTTATCTGCTCATAATATAATAGTTGTCCTGTGTTGGTATTGGTTTATTTTATCTAAAACATGAGAAATGTCTGCAAGTAAACCAACATTACCTTCCCGAGTGGTCCAATCATTGGATCTAGTGCTACCTATTTCCATTAACAAAACTCTGGGGAAAGACAAATATATGATGTCAACAAATCAGAAATCCTGAGTCTACTCTTGACTATGGGTGAAGTAACTCTACAGAAACATCTAGCATAGTAAGTCCTGCAAGAGATGCGGTTGATGCTGGGCGCACCAGCTTGTGGACAGATCCCTATCAGAGCTTTGCCCGGGTAACACACATTGACTGAAAAGAACAAAGATAAGGCTACCCTACAAATCTCTGATATATTGCAGACAGTTTTTGGATGTTTAATAATATTAGCAGGAAGATTCCATAAATTTCCCAACCAAAGATAGAACATCAGCAAGATAACAGGTGCATGCACTTAGCAATGGAAATGAGACATGTGCGGATCATACAGTTAACGACAATACTCAGAAATTTTACCCAAAATTGGACTGCCACCATGAATCTTCACTGGATTCATAAAGACAATTGATTTCTCTGTTTAAACTTCTGAACATGGGATACTGATCACAGAAATGTTGGATTCATTTAAACATTTGGTCTCTCTGTTTGAACATGGGATACTGATCATAGAAATGTTGGATTCATTTAAACATTTGGTCTCTCTGTTTGAACATGGGATACAGATCACAGAAGAAGAAGAAATAATAAGATTGAAGAAAATTATAAAGTTAAATCCTTGTCATTTGATTGCTGGTTACCCTAGCAGATGTTAAAGAGCGTGCAAGCTAATGGTTCCTGTGATTCAGTGGTTATGGTCTGTTGAAAATAAGTACCCTACTTAATTTGAAATTTGCTCCTGAACTGCTGTGTTCTGTGGTGCTGGCATGTGCAAAATGCTGAGGGGACTGAGCTCAGGAACTCCCTAAATGCATAGACATTGATAACAACCAATTTTACAAAATGAAATTTTGTAAGAGATTACTGCTCATTGTAAACATCTTATCTCAAGCTAAGTATAAAAAGTTCTCTTTGTGTGGGAGAAAGATAGAAAGTTCTCTTGTGAGGGAGCAGAGATAGAAAGTTATGTTGTGTGGGAGCAGAGATAGAAAGTTATGTGTGGGAGAAAGATAGAAAGTTCTCTTTGTGTGGGAGCAGAGATAGAAAGTTCTCTTTGTGTGGGAGCAGAGATAGAAAGTTCTGTTGTGCGGGAGAAAGATAGAAAGTTCTGTTGTGTGGGAGCAGAGATAGAAAGTTCTGTTGTGTGGGAGAAAGATAGAAAGTTCTCTTTGTGTGGGAGCAGAGATAGAAAGTTCTGTTGTGTGGGAGCAGAGATAGAAAGTTCTGTTGTGTGGGAGAAAGATAGAAAGTTCTCTTTGTGTGGGAGCAGAGATAGAAAGTTCTCTTTGTGTGGGAGCAGAGATAGAAAGTTCTCTTTGTGTGGGAGCAGAGATAGAAAGTTCTGTTGTGTGTGAGAAAAATAGAAAGTTCTCAGAAATCTGACTTTGGCAGTGACAAAATGACTTTGAAACAGCTTTGACAAAGTCCATCATAGAAGGAGCAGAGATAATTGATATGGACAATTATTGGTATCAATGTAGGACAAGTTCTTTGGAGATTTCAACAGCATGAGGCAGAACAGCCTTCTTACTTTGTAGATATTCAAGTTTAACATCTGAGAATGAACGAAAGAGAAATAGAAGAAGGAATATGAGATTCAGATTGCCCTTTGACATTCATAAACTAATAGGTGTTTCATAATATTTCACATGAATTTATGTTTGACATTCATAAACTAATAGGTGTTTCATAATATTTCACATGAATTTATGTTTGACCTTTGACATTCATAAACTAATAGGTGTTTCATAATATTTCACATGAATTTATGTTTGACATTCATAAACTAATAGGTGTTTCATAATATTTCACATGAATTTATGTTTGACATTCATAAACTAATAGGTGTTTCATAATATTTCACATGAATTTATGTTTGACATTCATAAACTAATAGGTGTTTCATAATATTTCACATGAATTTATGTTTGACATTCATAAACTAATAGGTGTTTCATAATATTTCACATGAATTTATGTTTGACATTCATAAACTAATAGGTGTTTCATAATATTTCACATGAATTTATGTTTGACCTATGACATACATAAACTAATAGGTGTTTCATAATATTTCACATGAATTTATGTTTGACCTTTGACATACATAAACTAATTTGGGACCTATGACCTACATAATCCAATTGTACCATGACAGTATATGGACATTCAATCTTTGCTTTGATCAAGCAGTCAAAACCAGCTTCAAGAAGAACGGTCACAATCTCAGACAAGCATCCGACCTACACTGATGGTGCTGGTGCACATGCTCTAGATCATATCATCTGTGACTGGTGAGTTCATACTTAGATCATATCATCAATGACTGGTGAGTTCATGCTTAGATCATATCATCAGTGACTGGTGAGTTCATACTTAGATCATATCATCATGACTGTGAGTCATACTTAGATCATATCATCAGTGACTGGTGAGTTCATACTAGATAATCATCTGTGACGGTGAGTTCATGCTTAGATCATATCATCAGTGACTCATGAGTCTACTTAGATCATACTTATCTTGACTGGAGTCCATATTTAGATCATATCACAGTGATGTGAGTTCATACTTAGATTATCATCTGTGATGGTGAGTTCATACTTAGATCATATCATCAGTGACTGGTGAGTTCATACTTAGATCATATCATCAATGACTGGTGAGTTCATACTTAGATCATATCAAAGTGACTAGAAGATTGATGCTTAGACTCATATCATAGTGACTGTGAGTTCATGCTTTAGATCATATCATCAGTGATAGAGTTCATACTTGATCATATCATTTGACTTGAGTTCATGCTTTAGATCATATCATCAGTGACTGATGAGTTATGCTTAGACTCATATCATCGTGATCTATGGTTCATACATTAGTTGCATTCATCAGTGATCATGAAGTTCATATTAGATCATATCATCAAGTGACTGTGAGTTCATCTAGATGCAATACAGTTGACTGTTGAGATTCATAACTAGATATATCATAAGTATGGTGAGTTCATGCTTTGACATATCATAAATGATAGGTGTTTCATAATTATCATCATCATTATGTTGACTTCTCATGCTTCAATCTATCATCATGGAATAGTGAGTTCATGCTTAGATCATATCATCAATGACTAGAGTTCAACTTAGACATATCATCAGACTAGGTAGTTCATGCTAGATCATATCATCAGTGACTGGAGTTCATACTAGATCATATCATCAATGACTGGTGAGTTCATACTTAGATCATATCATCAGTGACTGGTGAGTTATACTTAGATCATATCATCGTGACTGGAGTTCATGCAGATCATATATCTGTGACTGTGAGTTCATCTTAGATCATATCATCAGTGACTGTGAGTTCATATTAGATCATATCATCAGTGACTGGTGAGTTCATGCTAGATATATCATCAGTGACTGGTGAGTTCATACTTAGATCATATCATCAATGACTGGTGAGTTCATACTTAGATCATATCATCAATGACTGGTGAGTTCATGCTTAGATCATATCATCATGACTGGTGAGTTCATACATCTACCTGACGGATCATCTAGATACATCAGTGACTGGTGAGTTCATACTTAGATCATATCATCAGTGACTGGTGAGCATGTATCATATCACTGACTGGTGAGTCATAATCTATCATCAGTGACTGGTGAGTTCATACTTAGATCATATCATCAGTGACTGGTGAGTTCATACTTAGATCATATCATCAGTGACTGGGTCGACTAGCTTCATCATGACTGTTCATCTTAGATCATATCATCAGTGACTGGTGAGTTCATTAGACATATCATTGAGGTGATTCATACTTGATCATACATAGTGACTGGTGAGTTCATACTTAGATCATATCATCAGTGACTGGTGAGTTCACTAACATATCATCAGTACGTGGTTCTACTTGATCATATCTCAGACTGTGACTTCCATGCTTAGATCATATCATCATGACTGTAGTTCATCTTAGATCATATCATCGTGACTGGTGAGTTCATCTTAGATCATATCATCAGTGACTGGTGAGTTCATCTAGATCATATCATCATGACTGTGAGTTCATCTTAGATCATATCATCATGACTGGTGAGTTCATACTTAGATCATATCATCGTGACTGGTGAGTTCATACTAGATCATATCATCATGACTGGTGAGTTCATACTTAGACTATCATATCAATGACTGGTGAGTTCATCCTTAGATCATATCATCAGTGACTGGTGAGTTCATACTTAGATCATATCATCATGACTGGTGAGTTCAACTAGATCATCATCATGACTGGTGAGTTCATCTAGATCATATCATCAATGACTGGTGAGTTCATACTTAGATCATATCATCAATGACTGGTGAGTTCATCTTAGATCATATCATCATGACTGGTGAGTTCATACTAGATCATACATCAGTGACTGGTGAGTTCATACTTAGATCATATCATCATGACTGGTGAGTTCATACTTAGATCATATCATCTGACTGAGTTCATACTTAGATCATATCATCAGTGACTGGTGAGTTCATTCTTAGATCATATCATCAGTGACTGGTGAGTTCATACTTAGATCATATCATCGTGACTGGTGAGTTCATACTTAGATCATATCATCGTGACTCGAGTGAGTTCTACTTAGATCATATCATCGTGACTGGTGAGTTCATCTTAGATCATATCATCGTGACTGGTGAGTTCATCTAGATCATATCATCAATGACTGGTGAGTTCATCTTAGATCATATCATCAGTGACTGGTGAGTTCTACTTAGATCATATCATCGTGACTGTGAGTTCATACTAGATCATATCATCGTGACTGGTGAGTTCATACTAGATCATATCATCATGACTGGTGAGTCTACTTAGATCATATCATCTGTGACTGGTGAGTTCATCTAGATCATATCATCATGACTGTGAGTTCATCTTGATCATATCATCAGTGATGGTGAGTTCTCTAGATCATATCATCATGACTGGTGAGTTCATGCTTGATAAAATATTCATCGTGACTGGTGAGTTCTATTAGATCATATCATCTGTGACTGGTGAGTTCATACTTAGATCATATCATCTTGACTGGTGAGTTCATGTAGATCATATCATCTGATGGTGATTCTCTAGATATATCATCATGACTGTGAGTTCATCTTAGATATATCATCGTGACTGTGAGTTCTATTGATCATATCATCAATGACTGGTGAGTTCATCTAATCATATCATCAGACTTGATTATCTTAGATCATATCATCGTGACTGGGAGTTATTTAGATCATATATCGACTGGTAGTTCAATTAGATCATATATCATGACGGTGATTCAACAGATCAATCATGACGGTGAGTTATGTAGACATATCATCAGTGACTGGTGAGTTCTGCTTAGACCATACATAGTGACTGGTGAGTTCATATTGATCATATATCAGTGACTGTGATTCTCTAGATCATATCATCAGTGACGGTGAGTTATCTAGACCATATCATCGTGATGGTGAGTTCATCAGATCTATCATCAGTGACTGTGATTCATAGATCATATCATCAATGACTGGTGAGTTCATGCTAGATCATATCATCAGTGACTGGTGAGTTCATACTAGATCATATCATCAATGACTGGTGAGTTCATCTTAGATCATATCATCATGACTGGTGAGTTCATACTTGATCTATCATCGTGACTGGTGAGTTCATGCTTAGATCATATCACAGTGACTGGTGAGTTTTAGATCATATCATCTGTGACGTGAGTTCACTTAGATCATATCATCAGTGACTGGTGAGTTCATTAGACTATATCTACTATCATCTGAAGTGACTGGTGAGTCTCAGATCATATCATCATGATGGTGAGTTCCTTGATCATATCATCAGTGACTGGTGAGTTATGCTTAGACCTATCATCAGTGACTGGTGAGTTCATGCAGACATATATCGTGATGGTGAGTCTACTTGATCATATCATCGTGACTGGTGAGTTCCTTAGATCATATCATCAGTGACTGGTGAGTTATGTAACCATATCATCGTGATGGTGAGTTCATACTTAGATCATATCATCAGTGACTGGTGAGTTCATACTTAGATCATATCATCTGTGACTGGTGAGTTCATGCTTAGATCATATCATCAGTGACTGGTGAGTTCATACTTAGATCATATCATCTGTGACTGGTGAGTTCATGCTTAGATCATATCATCAGTGACTGGTGAGTTCATGCTTAGATCATATCATCAATGACTGGTGAGTTCATACTTAGATCATATCATCTGTGACTGGTGAGTTCATGCTTAGATCATATCATCAGTGACTGGTGAGTTCATGCTTAGATCATATCATCAATGACTGGTGAGTTCATACTTAGATCATATCATCAGTGACTGGTGAGTTCATACTTAGATCATATCATCAGTGACTGGTGAGTTCATACTTAGATCATATCATCTGTGACTGGTGAGTTCATGCTTAGATCATATCATCAGTGACTGGTGAGTTCATACTTAGATCATATCATCAGTGACTGGTGAGTTCATGCTTAGATCATATCATCAATGACTGGTGAGTTCATACTTAGATCATATCATCAGTGACTGGTGAGTTCATACTTAGATCATATCATCAATGACTGGTGAGTTCATGCTTAGATCATATCATCAATGACTGGTGAGTTCATACTTAGATCATATCATCAGTGACTGGTGAGTTCATACTTAGATCATATCATCAGTGACTGGTGAGTTCATACTTAGATCATATCATCTGTGACTGGTGAGTTCATACTTAGATCATATCATCAATGACTGGTGAGTTCATACTTAGATCATATCATCAATGACTGGTGAGTTCATACTTAGATCATATCATCAGTGACTGGTGAGTTGATACTTAGATCATATCATCTGTGACTGGTGAGTTCATGCTTAGAGTCTCTTGGTTTAAGTGTTTCAAACACGTATGTTTGACAAAATTATTATACTGACTTGTCCTTCCGTTGATGTTTTATATATGATGAATTGATTCGTTTCTTTTCTGGGATGTTTGTCACTATTTTTATTCTGGCTAAAAACTTTTCTGTGACACTCTTTATTCAGTTGTGTTCAACAATTTTTGGTTTGAGTAGCTCTCAAAATAATATTTATTAACCGTGTATCCTCAGTTCATCATCATCCTCAGTAGCTTGTCCCTTCCGGAACTTGGCTTCCATGACAGTAGTCCAGAAAAACTCTCTGTTCTGTGCAAGTTGACCGGCATCAGCAGCAGTCATTCTCAGATCGTAAATGACATCTTGTACCCATTGTCTTCTAGGTCTTCCTCTCATTTTTCTTCCAAGCACCATTTGCTCCAAAATTATCTTCTCTAGGCACTCATATCATTTGATGTGTCTGAAATATTTAATTTTCCTTGATGTTATACTCTTAATAGCAAACTCTCTTTAATATCAAGCTGTTGCAGAGCATAACATCCTCAGTTACTGCTTTCAAATTTATTACCCTGTATGTTTAGTACCAGGATGTTGTAGAGTTTCAAGGGATATGGTACATCATACGCTGAAACGTTAGGTCATTAAATAATTAATATTATATCATGAACGTATATGAAATGTTTACTGTATTATTTAAGATTTCTGTAAACGGAAAGTGTTATTAATATATTGGTTTTCGATTGACAAGTATTTTGATTTGCAAGCTATTTCTCTGCCTCTATTCTTATCTTCATTGGCAGACTGTCTGCTGCACTTAACTTATCTAATGAACTATCAAAATAAAAGTAGAAACATTTTATAAAAACATTTGTAAATAAATAAACCAACAAGTATTTTCTTCATGTGGATAGACAGCATATCTTTCAGAATTGCTATATATATATATATATATGATGTATATATATATATATGTTTATTGTAATTTGTGCATGTGTACGTGCGAGCTAACTTGCCATCTATCATGGGAATATGTAGAAGTCGAAGATGGTTGGGACATGTGAAAAGAATGAATAATGGCTGCATACCCCAACAGATGCTCTGTCTGTAAACTTTTGGAAGAGAGTAGGCTCCAAGACAGACCACTGCTCAGATATCAGGATATTTGCAACGTCTCAATAAATAACTTTGCTATCAGTTTCAACAACTATCAGACAATACTATAAAAGTACAACAAAAGATGACATCAACTCTTCCACACCAAAAATAAACAAAAGTATCATAAATCAAACAATATTATCAATATAAGGAAGACTGCAGTAAAACTATGCAGCAATGGCGAAACATGTAAAAAACAAAGTACAAAAACAATATACAGCAACATTTCGACCAAAGCACAGACCAGATAGCTACACTGCGCATTATAGTGGAGCAAAGCACAGACCAGATAGCTACACTGCGCATTATAGTGGAGCAAAGCTTGGAGTGGAACTCACCACTATACATAGGTTTTGTGGATTATGAAAAGGCGTTTGATAGTCTGGATAGGGAATCATTGTGGAAACTATTAATACACTATGGAGTTCCACCCAAGATTGCAAACCTAATAAAGAAAACGTATGAAGGAATGAAATAATGCAGAGTCATACACGAGGGCCAACTGACGGAATCCTTTGAGATAAGAACAGGGGTGAGGCAGGGATGCTTGTTATCACCATTCCTGTTCTTGCTGGCCATAGATTGTATCATGAAATCAACAACGGATAACAGAGGGGAATACAATGGACACTTGTGAAACAACTGGAGGACCTGGATTTTGCAGACGATCTGGCATTGTTGTCCCACAATCACGCACAGATTAAAGACAAAATGAATACCCTAAATAATAAGTCTCAGCAGCTAGGTTTGAAAATACACAGGGGAAGACCAAGGTCATGAGAATAAATGCTGCAAATGTAAACCAGATTATGCTGGAGGAAACAGCACTGCAGGATGTAGAATCATACACATACCTTGGAAGCAACATAGACACAGAAGGAGGAACAAACAAAGATGTTAAGATAAGAATACAAAAAGCAAGAGGGAACTTTATTGCATTGAGTAAGATATGGAAGGCAAGGGAGATCAAAACAAACACAAAACTGAGAATTTTCCAGTCAAATGTGAAGTCAGTGCTGTTCTATGGCTCGGAAACATGGAAGACCACAAAGGAAACTATCAGAAAACTGCAGACCTTCGTAAATGGATGTTTACGTAGGATAGAGGGATTGAGATGGTATGATAAGATTACAAACGAGGAACTCAGGGAGAGAACAAAGCAGATACCAGTGGAGAGAGGCTCAGGAAGAGACGCTGGCGATGGATAGGACATACATTGAGAAGACTGACCTGAAGCATTGCAAGACAGGCATTGTTTTGGAACCCGCAGGAAAGAGGAGTAGGGGAAGGCCTAGGCAGACCTGGAGAAGAAAGCTGGAGGCGGATATAAAGAGGATAGGCAAAACATGGAAAGAATTGGAAGGGATGGCAAGAGAGAGGAAGAGATGGAAGAAGTTTGTTGAAGACCTGTGCTCCGATGGGAGTTGAAAGGTGATGAGATGAGATTTCGACCAAAACACCTTTATCAAGCAAAGAATACAACAGAAGCAAAGAAATTCAGACTTCTTGGATGGCAGATGTAACATATAAATTCAGACTTCTTGGATGGCAGATGTAACATATAAATTCAGACTTCTTGGATGGCAGATGTAACATATAAATTCAGACAATAAATCTCTTCTTCTTCTTCTTCTCTTCCACCATTTACTTCTTTATAGAAGTGTTGGGGGTGAAACGTTGTGATCTTGTGCGTGCTTGTTCTTCTCTTCCACCATTTACTTCTTTATAGAAGTGTTGGTGGGGAAACGTAGTGATCTTGTGTGTGCTTGTTCTTCTCTTCCACCATTTACTTCTTTATAGAAGTGTTGGTGGGGAAACGTAGTGATCTTGTGTTTGCTTGTTCTTCTCTTCCACCATTTATTTCTTTATAGAAGTGTTGGGGGTGAAACGTAGTGATCTTGTGTGTGCTTGTTCTTCTCTTCCACCATTTACTTCTTTATAGAAGTGTTGGGAGTGAAACGTAGTGATCTTGTGTGTGCTTGTTCTTCTCTTCCACCATTTACTTCTTTATAGAAGTGTTGGGGGTGAAACGTAGTGATCTTGTGTGTGCTTGTTCTTCTCTTCCACCATTTATTTCTTTATAGAAGTGTTGGGAGTGAAACGTAGTGATCTTGTGTGTGCTTGTTCTTCTCTTCCACCATTTACTTCTTTATAGAAGTGTTGGTGGGGAAACGTAGTGATCTTGTGTGTGCTTGTTCTTCTCTTCCACTATTTACTTCTTTATAGAAGTGTTGGGGGTGAAACGTAGTGATCTTGTGTGTGCTTGTTCTTCTCTTCCACCATTTACTTCTTTATAGAAGTGTTGGTGGGGAAACGTAGTGATCTTGTGTGTGCTTGTTTTAAGGCACTTTGTAAGCTGATATTAATTTTTGTAAGGCTGTTCTTGATGTCGTCGCTCCATCTTTTGTGTGTTCTTCCTCTTACTTTGTACTCATTATACTTTTTCTGTGTGGCTCTCTGTGGTAGGCGATACCAGAGGAATCTTGTCAGGTGTCCATTTAATCTGTTGTTCTTTTATGAATTGCATGACTGGTTTCACATCCAGTCTTCTTCTGATTTCTTCAATTCTAATTTTATCTCTTATTGTCATACCTGCAGCTCTTCTAAGACACATCATCTCTGTCGTTATGATTTTCCACTCATTAGCTGCTGTTATTGGCCATGTTTGACACTGGTAACATAGTGTTGGCCAGAAAAGTGTTCTTATGAGATTTGCTTTAGTTGTTAGCAGTATCTCTTTATGTGACAACAGTGGTGTTAACTGTCCCAGCACCTGGTTAGCTTTTGTGCAACGATTGCTGATTTCGTTATCGATTCTTCCATCTGCTGTGAAAATTGCTCCTAATAAATCTCTTACGGCCATCAAATGAAAATATATCACTACAAACTTCAATAATAAATCAACAAACACATCCTTGAAAAGAACACAGTTATACCTAGAAATGTACCAATTTGTTCTTGTGGAGACTAAATTGTAAAATTGTATTATTTCTATTGATGCAGATCAAAGTGTTGAACAGTCACTTGTACATCCTTCATCTCCACAACCTAGTAAGCCTGAGTGTGTTGTTGTATAATGTAGAACTTTTTGTGTGTGCAATAATAACACTAGTTGGTGTGTCAACATTGAACAGGACAGTAGTCGAAAGATATATATCTATATATATAAACATGGAGAAATATCTTCTTTTTTTCTGCATCTAGAATAACCATTTGTTAACAATGCTTTAGGATTTGTATGTAATTTGAGCCAAAAATTGTATGTACATTGTACTACTTGTTCTTTTTTCTGACCAAGGTTGCCATTGCTTTGTTGTGTAAGATTACGTTTTTGTCTGTTGAGTTTGTTTGCAAATTTGTTTCTGTGTATACTTAGCTCTATGTGCAGTGTGAGCAAATTTGTTTCTGTGTATACTTAGCTCTATGTGCAGTGTGAGCAAATTTGTTTCTGTGTATACTTAGCTCCATGTGCAGTGTGTTCTGTGTATACTTAGCTCCATGTGCAGTGTGTTCTGTGTATACTTAGCTCCATGTGCAGTGTGTTCTGTGTATACTTAGCTCTATGTGCAGTGTGAGCAAATTTGTTTCTGTGTATACTTAGCTCCATGTGCAGTGTGTTCTGTGTATACTTAGCTCTATGTGCAGTGTGAGAATGAATATATGGCCAATAGAATCAACCCTTTCAGAACAAACTATGGGTAACTGGTGATCTCAAACAAACCACTTTGTTTATGACTCATACCGGAGTAGTCTAGTCGGCACTAGATCACAGACTCTGATACTGTTTTATGTAATTGTATCTGCTGTATCTTTGTCCACTAATCTAATTCTATTTCATATTGCTGTGTCATTGTTGCCAGTTTGGTTTGCTTGTGATAAGGGAATTCCTTATTTAGTTTCTTACTTCATGTAACCTTTTAGAAACATGGAGAGTTTTGCAGTTGTAAAATAAACTCTTTGTCACTCCATCTCACAGTGTTACCACGATCCTTCACTGGTGAAGAGAGTGAGAAGGAAGAGGAACTAGCTGCTAGGCCCACTCCACCTCGTTCCTCACTTCGGATGGAATCAGGATCAGAGGAAGGTGTGAACTGAAAAATCATATGTTGTATTTGACTAGAATAGTCCCTGAAAAACTTGCTTTTAGCTAGTAGATTTTTGTCCTTTTTTTAAAATCAAAATTGAAAATTGCAATTAATATGTGATATGTATAATAGTTTTACTATTTGTTTTGGCTTTTTTATTTGCTTCTGCTCATTTTCATATATTCTTCAATCTGGCAAATTTATATGTCAGACATTAACCTGTTTTGTTTGCCAAATAAGCACTTCTGTCTTTCCTATTTTAGTAGTTTAGATTATTGTACTTTCATTTTTTCATAAATCCTGGCAGAGACTTTTAAGTTATAACATTGTCTACATGCTGCCTTTAAATCACTTTGAAAGTCAACAGACAAGTCATCTGTAAAATAACAGCGCTGACTGGGACTGTTCCTTTTTTTAATTCATGCGCACTTTTGGCTCAAGTTGTCTAATTCAAACTCCAGAATTAGCATGACATGTGGTTACTAGGGAAGCAGAATTAGCATGACATGTGGTTACTAGGGAAGCGTATTATCAACTTTGCTAGCAACTCCCATCATGCTATTTAATACATCATCATCATCAGGTGCCATGCCGGCTGGCGTAGTCGGTCATGGATCTCCACAAATCTCTGTCTTTGGTGTTTGCTATCATTTCAGATGTTGATATTCTTCCTTGCCATGAAGTCAGGATATCCACAATTTTGTCTCTGTCTTCTTCTGTCTCTTCTACCCTCGATTTTACCGGTTGTCACAATGCGTTCTAAAACTCCCTTCCTCATCACATGTCCGAAGAGGGATGCATGTCACTTTCTTATATTGATAATAAGCTTTCTCTGTGTCTTGGCCTCATTCTACACCTCAATATTAGTTATTTTAGCAGTCCATGGGATTCTCAGCACTCTTCTGTAAATTTAATACATCACAACTTTTTTAATTATTTCATTATGCAGTTTTTCTTTATTTTTATATTCAGATTCTAACTCAATAATACACAATTCTTCTATTGTTAAACAAATAATATACAATTCTTCTATTGCTAAACAAATAATATACAATTCTTCTATTGCTAAACAAATAATATACAATTCTGCTATTGCTAAACAAATAATATACAATTGTTCTATTGTTAAACAAATAATATACAATTGTTCTATTGCTAAACAAATAATATACAATTCTTCTATTGCTAAACAAATAATATACAATTGTTCTATTGCTAAACAAATAATATACAATTGTTCTATTGTTAAACAAATAATATACAATTGTTCTATTGCTAAACAAATAATATACAATTCTTCTATTGCTAAACAAATAATATACAATTGTTCTATTGTTAAACAAATAATATACAATTGTTCTATTGCTAAACAAATAATATACAATTCTTCTATTGCTAAACAAATCTTCATCTATGTCTAACATCACTTCTTTTCTCATGTAAAATTGTATTTTGCTTTTTTTTGTACTTGTTCGATACACACATATATATAATTTATATCACTGCATTATGTATCTTAAGTTTTGTCAATGTCTTGTCTAGAAGTTAAATTATCGTAGACAAACACTTTGTTTTCCCATCACAATTATGTAGATTCCAGTTCCACAAAGTCCAGACTTGCTGAAGATGTTTATCTTAGTAAACCTACACCAAAAGCCAGAACACAACTGTTATATAGTAAGGCTATCACATTATTTGGCATGTTCAAGTTCCTGGCATAATTACACCAGCATGATTCTTAAGGGAAATTTTTTCGTTGTACCGCACTACATGATTCATCCAATAATCAAAATTTTATGTTTTGTTTCTGTCGTAATATCTTGGCATTTTGCATTTTTATATTCATAATCAAGTTGCAGCTTTTAGTATTTCTTTGATTATTTTAACATTTTCGGCAATTTATGACTTATTTTACGTTCTATTTTATAACAGAGGCAGTGAAAACTGCTATTTATGAAGTTCACACAAAAGCTTGTTTTATAAATCTCTTCGTACCCTGACCCAGCAGGATGCATGCTGTGATTTTCATTGGAAATTGAAGCCAATTTTTGAACAACCTTAAATTGTTAACTTCCAATGAAATCTCACCAACAGGACTGCACATAATGCTTCATTTATGCTGAACATCTTTGCATGTTTATAATTCTATAGATGAGCTTTCTCAAACTTTCAGAGTTGTTTGCCCCTCATTGGCTATTTATAATTATGCCTGCTTGCTTCTCTGCTGTTTATTGTTCTTTCTGTTTGTCTTTTGCACACTCCAACCTGCCTACCATCACGTACTTACTTATTCATTCTCATCTCTCGTTGTGTCCTAAAACACTTATTTACCTATCCATAATTGGCTTCCAACACAAGCCAACCTGCTTGTTCATTTGTTCATTCTACCTGCCTGTTCTCAAGCATGCCAACCTGCTTGTTCATTTGTTCATTCTACCTGCCTGTTCTCAAGCATGCCAACCTGCTTGTTCATTTGTTCATTCTACCTGCCTGTTCTCAAGCATGCCAACCTGCTTGTTCATTTGTTCATTCTACCGGCCTGTTCTCAAGCAAGCCAACCTGCTTGTTCATTTGTTCATTCTACCTGCCTGTTCTCAAGCAAGCCAACCTGCTTGTTCATTTGTTCATTCTACCTGCCTGTTCTCAAGCAAGCCAACCTGCTTGTTCATTTGTTCATTCTACCTGCCTGTTCTCAAGCATGCCAACCTGCTTGTTCATTTGTTCATTCTACCTGCCTGTTCTCAAGCATGCCAACCTGCTTGTTCATTTGTTCATTCTACCTGCCTGTTCTCAAGCATGCCAACCTGCTTGTTCATTTGTTCATTCTACCTGCCTGTTCTCAAGCATGCCAACCTGCTTGTTCATTTGTTCATTCTACCTGCCTGTTCTCAAGCAAGCCAACCTGCTTGTTCATTTGTTCATTCTACCTGCCTGTTCTCAAGCAAGCCAACCTGCTTGTTCATTTGTTCATTCTACCTGCCTGTTCTCAAGCATGCCAACCTGCTTGTTCATTTGTTCATTCTACCTGCCTGTTCTCAAGCAAGCCAACCTGCTTGTTCATTTGTTCATTCTACCTGCCTGTTCTCAAGCATGCCAACCTGCTTGTTCATTTGTTCATTCTACCTGCCTGTTCTCAAGCATGCCAACCTGCTTATTCATTTGTTCATTCTACCTGCCTGTTCTCAAGCATGCTAACCTGCTTGTTCATTTGTTCATTCTACCTGCCTGTTCTCAAGCATGCCAACCTGCTTGTTCATTTGTTCATTCTACCTGCCTGTTCTCAAGCATGCCAACCTGCTTGTTCATTTGTTCATTCTACCTGCCTGTTCTCAAGCATGCCAACCTGCTTGTTCATTTGTTCATTCTACCTGCCTGTTCTCAAGCATGCCAACCTGCTTGTTCATTTGTTCATTCTACCTGCCTGTTCTCAAGCATGCCAACCTGCTTGTTCATTTGTTCATTCTACCTGCCTGTTCTCAAGCAAGCCAACCTGCTTGTTCATTTGTTCATTCTACCTGCCTGTTCTCAAGCATGCCAACCTGCTTGTTCATTTGTTCATTCTACCTGCCTGTTCTCAAGCATGCCAACCTGCTTGTTCATTTGTTCATTCTACCTGCCTGTTCTCAAGCATTTACTTATACCCAGCTACCTTTTCTGTCCATACACCTTTCTACCTATCTAGCACACACCTGCCTTTCTGTCCATACACCTTTCTACCTACCTAGCACACACCTGCTTTTCTGTCCATACACCTTTCTACCTACCTAGCACACACCTGCCTTTCCGTCCATACACCTTTCTACCTACCTAGCACACACCTGCCTTTCTGTCCATACACCTTTCTACCTACCTAGCACACACCTGCTTTTCTGTCCCTACTCCTTTCTACCTATTTAGCACCCACCTGCTTTTCTGTCCCTACTCCTTTCTACCTATTTAGCACCCACCTGCTTTTCTGTCCCTACTCCTTTCTACCTACCTAGCACACACCTGCCTTTCTGTCCATACACCTTTCTACCTACCTAGCACACACCTGCCTTTCTGTCCATACACCTTTCTACCTACCTAGCACACACCTGCCTTTCTGTCCATACACCTTTCTACCTACCTAGCACACACCTGCTTTTCTGTCCCTACTCCTTTCTACCTATTTAGCACCCACCTGCTTTTCTGTCCCTACTCCTTTCTACCTACCTAGCACACACCTGCTTTTCTGTCCATACACCTTTCTACCTACCTAGCACCCACCTACCTTTCTATATTATCTTTCAGATTTATAATTATAACACTTTTCTTGCAATATGCATGTTGTTGTATTCATAAAGAGTTGGTGTCTGACTAGAAAGCATACATGATCTTTATACTAAAGCTATCACTATCAGCTAGTTGCATATAAAATTGATCATGTTTAAGACAATCTATCTAGCTTCATTTCATTTAATGTTAAGCCAACAATATACAGTAGGCCTACAGTTCACATGAATATTTCTCTCATAGTGAATGTTCATTCATAAAAACTTGATCTGTTTATTTCAGAGGATCAAAAAGATCAAAGTTCAAAGGTAAACAATACATTTTATATCAATTTGAAGATATAAATATAAGCTGTGCCATAAACTGTATGCAGTATTGATATGTAAATATTGTCTACAATATTTACATAAATTATAGATAATATTTACATAAATTATAGACAATATTTGCATAAATTATAGGCAGTATTTACATAAAGTATAGACAATATTTACATAAATTATAGACAATATTTGCATAAATTATAGGCAGTATTTACATAAAGTATAGACAATATTTACATAAATTATAGACAAAATTTGCATAAATTATAGACAATATTTACATAAATTATAGACAATATTTGCATAAATTATAGTACAAAACAGTCGACAATATGGCCTGAGAACAAAAGGAATACTAGGAAGCGATAGATAGACATCACTGAAATTCTTCCAGAATATGGGTCAGCAACAGTCATTGCAACACTCACGGTCCAACAACAAGAATTTAAGTTTCCCATTATGCTTCATGACATAAGTAGCAAGATTAGACAGTTACCATACAATATTATTTATTTGGTTCACATTAAATTGTTTTTGCGAATATCTGTATTTACTAAGTATATTAGGGATGATCACGGATCATCATCACAGCACTCCGGACAGGTCCATATGTGATCCAATCTCCTCCGTAATATTTTTACCAATGTATAACATCTATAGTCTACACATAGTCTTTGATAGTCTACACAGAATCTCTCTGTGGAATATTCTGAGATGCTATGGAATACCAGACAAAATAATAAACATTATAAAGAGCCTCTGTGATGGTTCATAGTGTGCAGTTCGCACTGATGGTGGACACAGCGACTGGTTTATGGTTGAAACTGGAGTAAAGCAAGGCTGTATTCTATCTCCGCTATTGTTTGGAGTGGCCATTGACTGGGTGATGCGAAAATGTTGCAGGGCGAAACTGGCATCGATTGGGTAGAAAATAGTCAACTAGAAGATTTGGATTTTGCAGATGATATTGCCTTTTAAGTAGAAACAACCAAGATATGCAAAGAAAAACAGACAACTTGTCATCTATAGCATCAAAAGTTGGACTGCAGATAAGCTATGAAAAACAAATATAATGAAGACACCTATGGCAAGTAATGCAGATATCACACTGGAATCTAAAAGGATAAAAATAACAGAGCAGTTCACCTAATTAGGTAGCAATTTTGATTGCACAGGAAATGTTAAAAGAAATTATGATACGAATTGGCAAAGCAACATCAGCTTTTAAAAGTCTAAATAAAATATGGAACTGCAAGTTATATAGTATTAAAACTAAATTACGAATTTTCAATTCAAATGTTGTATCAATCCTAACATATGCCAGCGAGAGTTGGAAAATGACTAAAGATATAGAAAGCAAGTTGAATGCATTTGAAAATAGATGTCTGCGAAAAATAATGAATATAAAATGGAACGAATTCAGGAGAAGTGATGAAATCAGAGACATGTCTGGTCAACCACTAGTGACAATTGTTATAAGAAAGAGAAGATGGAGATATGTTGGGCACACCTTGAGGAGAAATGATCAATGAATATCAAAGCAGGCATTGAAGTGGGATGCAAAGGGTTCAAGAAAGAGAGGTCGACCTAAGGAGACCCTGAGCGAACTTTGCTGAGAGAGGCAGGAAATATCGGTCTCAGTTCCATGGAGGAGATTGAGCGAGTTGCCCAGGATAGAGCGGTATGGAGAAATTACTTGCAGGCCCTATGTAGCGATAACGTGCCGAGAGGAATTATTATTATTATAACAACTAATAGACTAGCCATGGCTTTCTAGAGGTTGGTGAGCATGAAGAAATTATGGCACGACTGGGGACTGCCTAGAGTAGTTGATAGTAGCTCGGCCTGCTAGCTGTGAGACGCCTCATAGCTCGGGTTCGAACCTACTGTCCGACATTTGTTGAGTCCCCCGGTCTTACTCAGGACGATAGCGTGAGTACCTCTGAAGTCGGAGAAAATCTGCCTGTATGGCGAGGAATACTAATTACGAGTACATTGGGCACACGGCTGCCAGTGTAAAGTAATTTACAATGTGCACGCTGCTGCCATTGTAAGAAATTGGAAAAACAGATTTTCACGCAAAAATCAGTTTCAGAGATGGAACTTTGTCTGAGTTGAAAGCAGACGAAAGCAACAACAACAACAACAAAAATGGCACGACTCAAAGAAAGAAAAGTAAGACTTCTGAGAACATGCATATTCCCTGTGGCAACATATGAATATGAATCGTGGACCTTAACACAAACATTGAGAAACAAAATTGAAGCTTTTGAAACAAGGTGTTATAGAAAAGTTCTTAGAATATCCTGGACAGAGAAGAGAAGAAACAAAGACATCCTATAAGACCTGCATATCAAGGAGCATTGGCTCATAAATAACATCATGTCCCGGAAGATGAAATATTTTGGCCACGTTAAACGTCGCAGTGGTTCGGAGAGAACAATAATAGGAGGCATGGTTCCTGGAATAAGAAGCAGGGGACGACCAAGATGTAGGTGGCAGTGGGACATCAATTCTGTTGATAAATATGTTGATATTCTGTTGATCTTCTTCTTTGTGTTTGTTCTTTACGACCAATTTTAATCACTCTTTGTGATATGTTTGATCTTTGCCAAGAACTTGTATACGTTGCACATTAGTTTGGTAGGCCCCTAAATGCATAGACTTCTACACGTTTAGGACATGTGCATCCGATTTCAGCCAAACCTCCTTAGTCGCCTCTTACGACATGCGTGGCAGGTAACAGTGGTTCTATTCTTTACACCCCAAATTTGAGCCCCGGTAACTACTCAGGCGATTCTGTTGATAAATCTGTTGATATTCTGTTGATAAATCTGTTGATATTCTGTTGATAAATCTGTTGATATTCTGGGTAAAATAAATATTTGTTATAAACACTGATTAATCATCTTTGTTTTCAGAAGTCTCTATCAAGGTCAAGGTCTGTCTCTGATGAAGAAGGTAAAAACAAGCTAATACTTTGTTATTGTTTTCTAGCAACAGCAAAAGTGCACTGTGTTGAACTGTGTAATGCTAGTGTGCTAATTATGGGGGGGGTTCATGCTGTCTGGTTACTGAAACATTGAGATAACTGCTGAGAGAACTGATGAGATAATTGCTGAGAGAACTGCTGAGATAACGTCTGAGATAACTGCTGAGATAACTGCTGAGATAACTGTTGAGATAACTGATGAAATAATTGCTGAGAAATTTATAATTGTGTTATATGATTACATAATAAGCCAAACGATTATTTAAGCCAGATGATTGTCTACACCAAATGATGATTGTCTGCACCAAATGATGATTGTCTACACCTAATGATGATTGTCTACACCAAATGATGATTGTCTACACCAATTGATGTTCTACATCAAATAATTCTTTGACATATTATTTTTTCGGTAGTAGACTGTGAATTTAGTCATAGTATTTCTTGTAATACGATACCTGATACTCACTTTTGTGTGATTATTATTGTTTTATCATTTTTTCTATTCCTAGTTTTTATATTTATTTTGTTTTGTTTTTAGTCACATATTTTCACATTAGGGCAGTTAGGGATTTACCATCTGACTATATCTGTGACATAAAACATGTCTTGATCTCTTCACTTGTTTTGTAGCATTTGATTGATAATGGCCTTTTGGTCACTATATCTAGTTTTTGTAATTTGTAAAACTACGTTACTTTGTTTTTACATGTTTCACTTTCGCTACATCAGTTATTAGTTATATGAGAACTGTCTGTCATAGCAGTTATATGAGAACTGTCTGTCATAGCAGTTATATGAGAACTGTCTGTCATAGCAGTTATATGAAAACTGTCATCATAGCAGTTATATGAGAACTGTCATCATAGCAGTTATATGAGAACTGTCTGTCATAACAGTTATGAGGAACTGTCATAGCAGTTATATGAGAACTGTCTGTCATAACAGTTATATGAGAACTGTCATAGCAGTTATATGAGAACTGTCATAGCAGTTATATGAGAACTGTCATCATAGCAGTTATATGAGAACTGTCTGTCATAACAGTTATATGAGAACTGTCATAGCAGTTATAGGGGGCTGTCATAGCAGTTATATGAGAACTGTCATCATAGCAGTTATATGAGAACTGTCTGTCATAACAGTTATATGAGAACTGTCCGGGAACTATCATCATAGCAGTTATATGAGAACTGTCATCATAGCAGTTATATGAGAGCTGTCATCATAGCAGTTATATGAGAACTGTCTGTCATAACAGTTATATGAGAACTGTCATCATAGCAGTTATATGAGAGCTGTCATCATAGCAGTTATATGAGAACTGTCATAGCAGTTATATGAGAACTGTCATCATAGCAGTTATATGAGAACTGTCATCATAGCAGTTATATGAGAGCTGTCATCATAGCAGTTATATGAGAACTGTCATCATAGCAGTTATATGAGAGCTGTCATAGCAGTTATATGAGAGCTGTCATCATAGCAGTTATATGAGAACTGTCTGTCATAACAGTTATATGAGAACTGTCATAGCAGTTATATGAGAACTGTCTGTCATAACAGTTATATGAGAACTGTCTTCATAGCAGTTATATGAGAACTGTCATCATAGCAGTTATATGAGAACTGTCCTGGAACTATCATCATAGCAGTTATATGAGAACTGTCATCATAGCAGTTATATGAGAACTGTCATCATAGCAGTTATATGAGAACTGTCATCATAGCAGTTATATGAGAACTGTCATAGCAGTTATATGAGAACTGTCATAGCAGTTATATGAGAACTGTCATCATAGCAGTTATATGAGAACTGTCATCATAGCAGTTATATGAGAACTGTCATCATAGCAGTTATATGAGAACTGTCATCATAGCAGTTATATGAGAACTGTCTGTCATAACAGTTATATGAGAGCTGTCATAGCAGTTATATGAGAGCTGTCATAGCAGTTATATGAGAACTGTCATCATAGCAGTTATATGAGAGCTGTCATAGCAGTTATATGAGAACTGTCTGTCATAGCAGTTATATGAGAACTGTCTGTCATAGCAGTTATATGAGAACTGTCATCATAGCAGTTATATGAGAACTGTCATCATAGCAGTTATATGAGAGCTGTCATAGCAGTTATATGAGAACTGTCATCATAGCAGTTATATGAGAGCTGTCATCATAGCAGTTATATGAGAACTGTCTGTCATAACAGTTATATGAGAACTGTCATAGCAGTTATATGAGAACTGTCTGTCATAACAGTTATATGAGAACTGTCATCATAGCAGTTATATGAGAACTGTCTGTCATAACAGTTATATGAGAGCTGTCATAGCAGTTATATGAGAACTGTCTGTCATAACAGTTATATGAGAACTGTCTGTCATAGCAGTTATATGAGAACTGTCTGTCATAACAGTTATATGAGAACTGTCTGTCATAGCAGTTATATGAGAACTGTCTGTCATAACAGTTATATGAGAGCTGTCATAGCAGTTAAATGAGAACTGTCATCATAGCAGTTATATGAGAGCTGTCATAGCAGTTATATGAGAACTGTCTGTCATAGCAGTTATATGAGAACTGTCTGTCATAGCAGTTATATGAGAACTGTCATCATAGCAGTTATATGAGAGCTGTCATCATAGCAGTTATATGAGAACTGTCTGTCATAACAGTTATATGAGAACTGTCATAGCAGTTATATGAGAACTGTCTGTCATAACAGTTATATGAGAACTGTCTTCATAACAGTTATATGAGAACTGTCTTCATAGCAGTTATATGAGAACTGTCCAGGAACTATCATCATAGCAGTTATATGAGAACTGTCATAGCAGTTATATGAGAACTGTCATAGCAGTTATATGAGAGCTGTCATCATAGCAGTTATATGAGAACTGTCTGTCATAACAGTTATATGAGAGCTGTCATAGCAGTTATATGAGAGCTGTCATAGCAGTTATATGAGAACTGTCTGTCATAGCAGTTATATGAGAACTGTCATCATAGCAGTTATATGAGAACTGTCTGTCATAACAGTTATATGAGAACTGTCATAGCAGTTATATGAGAACTGTCTGTCATAACAGTTATATGAGAACTGTCATAGCAGTTATATGAGAACTGTCATAGCAGTTATATGAGAACTGTCATCATAGCAGTTATATGAGAACTGTCTGTCATAACAGTTATATGAGAACTGTCATAGCAGTTATATGAGAGCTGTCATAGCAGTTATATGAGAACTGTCATCATAGCAGTTATATGAGAACTGTCTGTCATAACAGTTATATGAGAACTGTCCTGGAACTATCATCATAGCAGTTATATGAGAACTGTCATCATAGCAGTTATATGAGAGCTGTCATCATAGCAGTTATATGAGAACTGTCTGTCATAACAGTTATATGAGAACTGTCATAGCAGTTATATGAGAACTGTCATCATAGCAGTTATATGAGAGCTGTCATCATAGCAGTTATATGAGAACTGTCATAGCAGTTATATGAGAACTGTCATCATAGCAGTTATATGAGAACTGTCATCATAGCAGTTATATGAGAGCTGTCATCATAGCAGTTATATGAGAACTGTCATCATAGCAGTTATATGAGAGCTGTCATAGCAGTTATATGAGAGCTGTCATCATAGCAGTTATATGAGAACTGTCTGTCATAACAGTTATATGAGAACTGTCATAGCAGTTATATGAGAACTGTCTGTCATAACAGTTATATGAGAACTGTCTTCATAGCAGTTATATGAGAACTGTCCTGGAACTATCATCATAGCAGTTATATGAGAACTGTCATCATAGCAGTTATATGAGAACTGTCATCATAGCAGTTATATGAGAACTGTCATCATAGCAGTTATATGAGAACTGTCATAGCAGTTATATGAGAACTGTCATAGCAGTTATATGAGAACTGTCATCATAGCAGTTATATGAGAACTGTCATCATAGCAGTTATATGAGAACTGTCATCATAGCAGTTATATGAGAACTGTCATCATAGCAGTTATATGAGAACTGTCTGTCATAACAGTTATATGAGAGCTGTCATAGCAGTTATATGAGAGCTGTCATAGCAGTTATATGAGAACTGTCATCATAGCAGTTATATGAGAGCTGTCATAGCAGTTATATGAGAACTGTCTGTCATAGCAGTTATATGAGAACTGTCTGTCATAGCAGTTATATGAGAACTGTCATCATAGCAGTTATATGAGAACTGTCATCATAGCAGTTATATGAGAGCTGTCATAGCAGTTATATGAGAACTGTCATCATAGCAGTTATATGAGAGCTGTCATCATAGCAGTTATATGAGAACTGTCTGTCATAACAGTTATATGAGAACTGTCATAGCAGTTATATGAGAACTGTCTGTCATAACAGTTATATGAGAACTGTCATCATAGCAGTTATATGAGAACTGTCTGTCATAACAGTTATATGAGAGCTGTCATAGCAGTTATATGAGAACTGTCTGTCATAACAGTTATATGAGAACTGTCTGTCATAGCAGTTATATGAGAACTGTCTGTCATAACAGTTATATGAGAACTGTCTGTCATAGCAGTTATATGAGAACTGTCTGTCATAACAGTTATATGAGAGCTGTCATAGCAGTTATATGAGAACTGTCATCATAGCAGTTATATGAGAGCTGTCATAGCAGTTATATGAGAACTGTCTGTCATAGCAGTTATATGAGAACTGTCTGTCATAGCAGTTATATGAGAACTGTCATCATAGCAGTTATATGAGAGCTGTCATCATAGCAGTTATATGAGAACTGTCTGTCATAACAGTTATATGAGAACTGTCATAGCAGTTATATGAGAACTGTCTGTCATAACAGTTATATGAGAACTGTCTTCATAACAGTTATATGAGAACTGTCTTCATAGCAGTTATATGAGAACTGTCCAGGAACTATCATCATAGCAGTTATATGAGAACTGTCATAGCAGTTATATGAGAACTGTCATAGCAGTTATATGAGAGCTGTCATCATAGCAGTTATATGAGAACTGTCTGTCATAACAGTTATATGAGAGCTGTCATAGCAGTTATATGAGAGCTGTCATAGCAGTTATATGAGAACTGTCTGTCATAGCAGTTATATGAGAACTGTCATCATAGCAGTTATATGAGAGCTGTCATAGCAGTTATATGAGAGCTGTCATCATAGCAGTTATATGAGAACTGTCTGTCATAGCAGTTATATGAGAGCTGTCATCATAGCAGTTATATGAGAACTGTCTGTCATAGCAGTTATATGAGAACTGTCATCATAGCAGTTATATGAGAACTGTCTGTCATAGCAGTTATATGAGAACTGTCATCATAGCAGTTATATTAGAACTGTCATCATAGCAGTTATATGAGAACTGTCATCATAGCAGTTATATGAGAACTGTCTGTCATAACAGTTATATGAGAACTGTCTGTCATAGCAGTTATATGAGAACTGTCATCATAGCAGTTATATGAGAACTGTCATCATAGCAGTACGGACATGTCTATAGGTCCGCATCAACTAATCCAGCAGCGTGCAGCTGCCCAACACGCCAGTTTGATGTTGATTAATCAATCTCTTTGATATGTCATTATGTTTCTGGCTGTACCCATCTCTCTCAATCTGGTCAACAACTGGGATTCACAGCCCTGAAACTCCTCTGTTTGGAAAGACTCTCTCAATCTGGTCAACAACTGGGATTCACAGCCCTGAAACTCCTCTATTTGGAAAGACTCTCTCAATCTGGTCAACAACTGGGATTCACAGCCCTGAAACTCCTCTATTTGGAAAGACTCTCTCAATCTAGTCAACAACTGGGATTCACAGCCCTGAAACTCCTCTATTTGGAAAGACTCTCTCAATCTGGTCAACAACTGGGATTCACAGCCCTGATACTCCTCTGTTTGGAAAGACTTTCTCAATGTGATAAGAATGTCATTTTGCTCCATTGCAGCTCCCTGTGATATTGTAGCCGTGCCAGCCAATATTTGCTCCATGTTTTTATTAGCAGCTAACAAATGTTTTTTAAATTAAAGACATTATTAATAAACCTGTCAATTTGTTATAAAATAACTTTCCCTTATTAAATTAAAGACATTATTAATAAACCTGTCAATTTGTTATAAAATAACTTTCCCTTATTAAATTAAAGACATTATTAATAAACCTGTCAATTTGTTATAAAATAACTTTCCCTTATTAAATTAAAGACATTATTAATAAACCTGTCAATTTGTTATAAAATAACTTTCCCTTATTAAATTAAAGACATTATTAATAAACTTGTCAATTTGTTATAAAATAACTTTCCCTTATTAAATTAAAGACATTATTAATAAACCTGTCAATTTGTTATAAAATAACTTTCCCTTATTAAATTAAAGACATTATTAATAAACTTGTCAATTTGTTATAAAATAACTTTCCCTTATTAAATTAAAGACATTATTAATAAACCTGTCAATTTGTTATAAAATAACTTTCCCTTATTAAATTAAAGACATTATTAATAAACTTGTCAATTTGTTATAAAATAACTTTCCCTTATTAAATTAAAGACATTATTAATAAACTTGTCAATTTGTTATAAAATAACTTTCCCTTATTAAATTAAAGACATTATTAATAAACTTGTCAATTTGTTATAAAATAACTTTCCCTTATTAAATTAAAGACATTATTAATAAACTTGTCAATTTGTTATAAAATAACTTTCCCTTATTAAATTAAAGACATTATTAATAAACTTGTCAATTTGTTATAAAATAACTTTCCATTATTAAATTAAAGACATTATTAATAAACTTGTCAATTTGTTATAAAATAACTTTCCCTTATTAAATTAAAGACATTATTAATAAACTTGTCAATTTGTTATAAAATAACTTTCCCTTATTAAATTAAAGACATTATTAATAAACCTGTCAATTTGTTATAAAATAACTTTCCCTTATTAAATTAAAGACATTATTAATAAACTTGTCAATTTGTTATAAAATAACTTTCCCTTATTAAATTAAAGACATTATTAATAAACTTGTCAATTTGTTATAAAATAACTTTCCCTTATTAAATTAAAAACATTATTAATAAACTTGTCAATTTGTTATAAAAATTAATAAACTTGTCAATTTGTTATAAAAATTAATAAACTTGTCAATTTGTTATAAAAATTAATAAACTTGTCAATTTGTTATAAAATAACTTTCCCTTATTATGTACAATGTTTTCTTGTTTAATTTGTACAACTTGTGAAGTTGCTTATCAATGAGATATTCTAACAACTTGCAGTGTCGGTGTTGCTGCTTTAGTGATGCATTTCTTTAATTGTCTAGTTTCTCTGCAGTTTATCTACAGCAAATACTGACTGCTGGGAAACTAGACAAAGAAAGAAATTTATATTACATTTCTGCATCTGAAGTCGGAGTAAGGTTTGCGGATTGAGATGCACACTTGTGATGAGAGAAACAAGTGTTCACACAAAAATCAGTCACATTAGGTGCAATTTCTTCTGACGTTCACCTGCTATGAAATCATGTGTAGTCTGATATGGTGCTTCTGACTGATTTTTGTGGGAAGGCCTGCTTTCCTTTTTATCAGTGTCCCCCGCCATACTGTCTTGCCTTCTTCGGCTTCAGATGTGTTCTTTTTCATCTGAAGTCGGAGTAAGACTTGTCAAAATGACGATGGGTACTTGTGTTACGGGAAGCAAGTCTTCGCACAAAAATCATTCTGAAGTGCCAGATTAGGCGCTATGACTATGCCTGAATTCTGAAGTGTCAGATTAGGCGCTATGACTATTCCTGAATTCTGAAGTGCCAGATTAGGCGCTATGACTATGCCTGAATTCTGAAGTGTCAGATTAGGTGCTACGACTATTCCTGAATTCTGAAGTGCCAGATTAGGTGCTATGACTATGCCTGAATTCTGAAGTGTCAGATTAGGCGCTATGACTATGCCTGAATTCTGAAGTGTCAGATTAGGCGCTATGACTATTCCTGAATTCTGAAGTGCCAGATTAGGCGCTATGACTATGCCTGAATTCTGAAGTGCCAGATTAGGCGCTATGACTATGCCTGAATTCTGAAGTGTCAGATTAGGCGCTATGACTATGCCTGAATTCTGAAGTGTCAGATTAGGCGCTATGACTATGCCTGAATTCTGAAGTGCCAGATTAGGCGCTATGACTATGCCTGAATTCTGAAGTGTCAGATTAGGCGCTATGACTATGCCTGAATTCTGAAGTGTCAGATTAGGTGCTATGACTATGCCTGAATTCTGAAGTATCAGATTAGGCGCTATGACTATGCCTGAATTCTGAAGTGTCAGATTAGGCGCTATGACTATGCCTGAATTCTGAAGTGCCAGATTAGGCGCTATGACTATGCCTGAATTCTGAAGTGCCAGATTAGGCGCTATGACTATGCCTGAATTCTGAAGTGCCAGATTAGGCGCTATGACTATGCCTGAATTCTGAAGTGTCAGATTAGGCGCTATGACTATGCCTGAATTCTGAAGTGCCAGATTAGGCGCTATGACTATGCCTGAATTCTGAAGTGTCAGATTAGGCGCTATGACTATGCCTGAATTCTGAAGTGTCAGATTAGGCGCTATGACTATTCCTGAATTCTGAAGTGCCAGATTAGGCGCTATGACTATGCCTGAATTCTGAAGTGCCAAATTAGGCGCTATGACTATGCCTGAATTCTGAAGTGCCAGATTAGGCGCTATGACTATGCCTGAATTCTGAAGTGTCAGATTAGGCGCTATGACTATGCCTGAATTCTGAAGTGCCAGATTAGGCGCTATGACTATGCCTGAATTCTGAAGTGTCAGATTAGGCGCTATGACTATGCCTGAATTCTGAAGTGTCAGATTAGGCGCTATGACTATGCCTGAATTCTGAAGTGTTAGATAGGCGCTATGACTATGCCTTAATTCTGAAGTGTCAGATTAGGCGCTATGACTATGCCTGAATTCTGAAGTATCAGATTAGGCGCTATGACTATGCCTGAATTCTGAAGTGTCAGATTAGGCGCTATGACTATGCCTGAATTCTGAAGTGTCAGATTAGGCGCTATGACTATGCCTGAATTCTGAAGTGTCAGATTAGGCGCTATGACTATGCCTGAATTCATAGAGGGTAAACAACAAAATAAAGACAAATTATTTTCTCATTCTAAAGTCATTCTGTTACATTACATTTCTTCTCTCATTCTAAAGTCATTCTGTTACATTACATTTCTTCTCTCATTCTAAAGTCATTCTGTTACATTACATTTCTTCTCTCATTCTAAAGTCATTCTGTTACATTACATTTCTTCTCTCATTCTAAAGTCATTCTGTTACATTACATTTCTTCTCTCATTCTAAAGTCATTCTGTTACATTACATTTCTTCTCTCATTCTAAAGTCATTCTGTTACATTACATTTCTTCTCTCATTCTAAAGTCATTCTGTTACATTACATTTCTTCTCTCATTCTAAAGTCATTCTGTTACATTACATTTCTTCTCTCATTCTAAAGTCATTCTGTTACATTACATTTCTTCTCTCATTCTCTCTGCAGCTTACGATCGTTCTTTTTGGCCATTTTGATCATTCTTATTGTGATATATAAACAGCCTTTGACAAGAACATATTTTTACGTCACATCTTTCAGCGCCATTTAGAGCTCTGGTGCTTATCCTTCGGAGACGTTTCGGTTTCAACCAGCATTTACTGGGTTCGCTCTCCGTCAGCCTTTGGCTGTCCCCAGTCTACCTGCAGGGCAGCAGGCTGCCCAGGTTACCTGTCTTTTTTGGACTACTTGGTTTGCCCACTGTCCAGTTTTGTGTATGGTTTGCTCCGCTAGCCTTTGATTGTCCCCAATCTAACTACAGGGAAGTAGTATTCTCTCATTCTAACGTCATTCTGTTACATTACATATCTTTTCTCATTCTGTTACATTACATATCTTTTCTCATTCTAAAGCCAATCAGATTGAGGAAGAGATTGAGGAGGAACTGAATGGTGAAGGCACGCTCCGAGACGATAATGAAACAGTTGACTCTGCTAGACAATCAGATAGCTCAGAGCCTGCAGTCGTGGAATCTGATAGTGAGGGTGTCATGGTGGTCTCCAAGCATCAGTCTCACCAGAAGAAAAGAAGATCTCATGCTGTAAGTGAACACTGAATGTCAATACAAAGTCATTTCAGAATAAATGAGAAAGCAAGAGAGTGTGGGGGACAAGTTAGCAAGTAAATCATAGATAGAATGGAAATATATAAAGATATATATGAAAAATTAGGGACAAACTAAAGAGATATATGCAAACTAATGAAATGAACAAACTGAGGACTTCTTCTTTTTGTTCATCTTGTTTTTCCTCACAGCATCAGGATAAGAGATTTCTAGAACAGGCTTTTGTGTGCGCTTTATAAACTGTTTTTCGTCATATGTTATCTCTGAGATTCAACTTTTGCGTGGAAGGCCACAAACTGAGATGAAATGGACAAACTGAAGAGAAATGAAAAACATACAGGAAAGATATAAAATGAAAAATTAGGGACTTACAAAAGAGTTAGGTTAGAGAGACAAGATAGCGTGGTGGTTACTGCACTCACTTCTTAGGAGTTGGTCTTGGTTCAATTCCACAGTGGGACTATATTTTTTTCCCAACAGTAATGGCTCTCAGGTGAACCCAGCCTCAATTAGGTAATAGAAAAGCACTGGGAAGTAATAGCTCTCAGGTGAACCCAGCCTCAATTAGGTACCAGAAAAGCACTGGGGAGTAATGGCTCTCAGATGAACCCAGCCTCAATTAGGTACCAGAAAAGCACTGGGAAGTAATAGCTCTCAGGTGGACCCAGCCTCAATTAGGTACCAGAAAAGCACTGGGAAGTAATAGCTCTCAGGTGGACCCACCAGTCTCAATTAGGTACCAGAAAAGCACTGGGAAGTAATAGCTCTCAGGTGAACCCAACCTCAATTAGGTACCAGAAAAGCACTGGGAAGTAATGACTCTCAGGTGAACCCAGCCTCAATTAGGTAGCAGAAAAGCACTGGGAAGTAATAGCTCTCAGGTGAACCCAACCTCAATAAGGTACCAGAAAAGCACTGGGAAGTAATGACTCTCAGGTGAACCCAGCCTCAATTAGGTACCAGAAAAGCACTGGGGAGTAATGGCTCTCAGATGAACCCAGCCTCAATTAGGTACCAGAAAAGCACTGGGAAGTAATAGCTCTCAGGTGGACCCAGCCTCAATTAGGTACCAGAAAATCACTGGGAAGTAATAGCTCTCAGGTGGACCCACCAGTCTCAATTAGGTACCAGAAAAGCACTGGGAAGTAATAGCTCTCAGGTGAACCCAACCTCAATTAGGTACCAGAAAAGCACTGGGAAGTAATGGCTCTCAGGTGAACCCAGCCTCAATTAGGTACCAGAAAAGCACTGGGAAGTAATAGCTCTCAGGTGAACCCAGCCTCAATTAGGTACCTGAAAAGGCTCTCAGGTGGACCCACCAGTCTCAATTAGGTACCAGAAAAGCACTGGGAAGTAAAGGCTCTCAGGTGGACCCAGCCTCAATTAGGTACCAGAAAAGCACTGGGAAGTAATGGCTCTCAGGTGGACCCAGCCTCAATTATGTACCAGAAAAGGCTCTCAGGTGGACCCAGCCTCAATTAGGTACCAGAAAAGCACTGGGAAGTAAAGGCTGCCAGCATGTGCCAATGGTCAATGAAAATTATGGCCCTAACACTGTATTTCCCAATGTATCATATGGTATGAAAATGGGTTTTTTAAACATCTTTACTTTGAAAAGTTTGGTACAAACTTAAGAGATAGGGACAAAGTATAGAGTAAGAGGAAAAACTAAATAGAGAAGAGAAATGCATGATAGGTATGTGAGAAACTGATGACTAAGGCGTAATGGGTATGTGAGAAACAGAAGAGAAAGGCATGATGGGTATGTGACAAACAGAAGAGAAAGGCATGATGGGTAAGTGTCAAACTTAACAATAGTATTGATAATAGTACGCTATAATTAGTTGTGTTAGTAGTTACAAACTTAACAATAGTATTGATAATAGGTGTGCTGCAATTAGTTGTGTTAGTAGTTGTATTAGCATCTACAAGATGGGGAACAAGAACAAATGTGAAAATTATAGAGACATGTCTCTATTATCTACAAGCAGCAAATTATTATCAACTGTTTCACTAAATACAATAAAAATGTATACAGAAGATATCTTAGCTGACTACGAAGCAGGTTGAAGATAGAGCTGAACAACCATAGACCAGATATTTACTCTAAGACAAGTAGCTGAGAAAAATTGAAAGTAAAAAATAATAAATATCTAATATTGTTATTAATATTGTTATTAATATTGTTATTAATATTGTTATTAATATTGTTATTAATATTGTTATTAATATTGTTATTAATATTAAGGTGGCATAGAGGTTAGGTGCTTACCTCTCGTTCCAAAGGTGCTTGGTCTGCTTCCTTGTGGAACCATCACGATAGTTTTCTAGCTATCCCTGATCTCAGTGTAGATAAAATCGAGTTGCTAGTCTTATCAGCGACGAATGATTAGATGTAGGTCCTGTGTTCAAGTTGAGCACATAAAAAACACTCTTAGCAGTTCAATATTGAAAAGAGCTGACTGGAAAGCCGTTGCCTTGGCAAAGATTTATTAGAAAGATTAAAAAATAAAAGTCCTATAAAATATTTTCCCAATCTTTAAAATTACATCGGGACCCTTGCCAGGGCTACGGAGTTAATGCACTGCCGCCGAGATTTTCCTGTATAAGAAAGAGATAGGTGCACACATGGCTACTCACCAAAGTGCAATGATGATGCTCCTATCAATCAATCAAATAAAATCAAATAAGTTTGTGCTTTTCAGAAAAACATGGTACTTTAGCATGGAATCAAATCTGATTGGTCATAGGAAAACTATCAGAGGTGATTCTCATGCCAAACTTACTGGATAAAACAGCAAGTCATACAGAAGTGCACCATGAACACTACACTTATGTTATTGTTCCTTGATACCAACAAGATGCTTTCATATCTTGTTTTATTAGTAGATTATTGAAAGATGTATTTATTATCTGTCTGGTTTATTTTCTCAGTCTGACTTGGTGACAATTGTCATCTCTGAGGTTTCGCTTGAGCAAGATTCTCCCGCCATGTTGGATGATAATATTAAGCAGTTGTATGTGGAGTACAGATTCTATGACCTTGATCCAGCGGAGACAGAGACTCCATTCTCTCTACCCAAGCCAAAACCTAACCAGTCTATTACATTTAACTTTAGCAAGAGTAAGATTAGCTTTTATTTAGCACTTGTACGTCTGTTTGTTTTACTGAAGGAAACATATGAAAAGTTACATACACACACAAAGCAAAAAGTTCACCTAACATCGAAATAAACAATGAAAAACTCCAACATGTAGAGAGCTACGAATACCTGGGCTCAATAGTCAACAATAACAGTGACTGCTCCAAAGAGATCTCAAGAAGATTGGCAATAGCAACCAGCAAATATTAAAATTAAAAATATTGAGAACATGCATTTTTCCAGTGGCTACTTATGGTTGTGAATCATGGACCATTACACAAACAACAAGAACGAAAATCCAGTCCTTCCAAACGAAATGCTACAGAAAGATCCTACGAATACCATGGACAGAAAAAGAAAGAACACACATGTCCTGAAAGAACTAAATGTTAAAGAGAATTGGCTGATAAACAACATACTATACAGAAAAATTACATACTTTGGCCACATCAAGCATCACGAGGACCTGGAGAGAACAATATTAGAGGGCAGGGTCCCAGGATGCAGAGGCAGGCCAAGAAGAAGATGGCTACAAGATATTAAAGAAACCATGAATATGACCATCGACGAAGTGGGTGAACTGGCTAGAGACCGAGTTATAGTTCGTTCCAAAATTCGTGATCACACTAAGGTTTAATTTGTACGAAATCTATCCGATGGATACAAGTAATTTTTGCATGCAGTCTTATATACCTCACGACGTTACAAATCCATGTTTAACTAATTGGTAGGTAGCTTAGTTGATGCAAAAACGTTTTTGTTATATAATTTTGCATAAGCACAACAAAATGATCATCAAAGTTTAGAACTTACAGTAATACACAAAATGGTGGCGAATGATTGCAAAGGCGTATTCCTATTACATATTATAAAAAGAAAAGTCACATAGTGAACAAATGATACCTTCCACTTCTATAAATGAAAGTAAATGTTGCGTACATACACCAATGACAGTTGGTAGGAAACATTGTGAACTGATTAATTCCACAGGATTCCCGATTTTGACGTGCACTGAATTGCATTTGGAACACGGAAATGCTTAGTTATAGACAAACTTGACAATCGTACTGTAAAATTTCGACAAGTATACCAGATCAACATTGCAGTAAATTCAGTAATAAAAAAAAAAAGTAAAGGAACCCTTTCATACCTCGTGGTATATAGGTCAATACAGTGTCAGGCCTGTATTTTTCATTGACCGTCGGCACACAATGGGTGATGTGGTCAGCATCACGCCGCCGCCTTTACTTCCCAGAGCATGTCTGGTACCCAGTTGAGGCTGGGTCGACCTGAGAACCGTCGTGGTCTGGAAAAATTCCACGCACATTGCGGGAGCTGAACCCAGACCACCAGCCTTGCCAAGGAATAATTTAGTAATAACATATAATAAAATCTTACAGAACTAAAGGTTTGGGTGGGCAAAAATACTTTTGGAGCGTCGTCACTGTTACCTATATAAAAATGCAAAAATCAAGAATTTCTGTCAAGTGGATGATTTTATATCGGTCGGTAAAGATGATCACGAATTTTGGAACGAACTATAATTTCAGATGTGCTGCAAAGAGAGCAACATCCTATAAAGGACACGCACATTGATGATGACACACACAAAAATAATTGAAACCTGCCTGTTGGAAATCCAGGGTAATTTTTTATAGGAAATATATATTATCAGATCAAGTACCATCTAGTTCTCCTCCTACTACTTTGTTGACTCTGAAAGTGGCATTTATTATGTTTTGTTGTAGTTTACAGCAAGGTTAAAATATCTGCTGCTGTCTGCCTGGCAGTAAGAACGCCCTAGGTAAACTCTGAAATGAACTTTACTCAGAGAGTCCGCGGTGTGTTACCAGGGCTCGAAGGTGCAAAGAATAGTAACACTGTGACCTACAAAGCAAATTATAAGCCTACAAAGCAAATGATAAGAGGTGACTGAGGTAGGGGCCTAGGGAAGGTACCATAGTAAGTAAAAAGTATCGCAGAAATCAGATATGCTGGCCTACTTGTAGGTGCATAACTGGCACAGCGTACAATCGCTCTTAGGCTCAGATCACATACAAATCACAAAGAGTGTTTTAACAAGTGGTCAATATGAAGTGTTCGAAGAAGAACTGAGAGAGTCTAGAAATATCACACTCAATTCAATAGAGGAAATTGAACTAGTTGCCCAGGATAGAACTTTCAATAGAGGAGATTGAACTAGTTGCCCAGGATAGAACTTTCAATAGAGGAGATTGAACTAGTTGCCCAGGATAGAACTTTCAATAGAGGAGATTGAACTAGTTGCCCAGGATAGAACTTTCAATAGAGGAGATTGAACTAGTTGCCCAGGATAGAACTTTCAATAGAGGAGATTGAACTAGTTGCCCAGGATAGAACTTTCAATAGAGGAGATTGAACTAGTTGCCCAGGATAGAACTTTCAATAGAGGAGATTGAACTAGTTGCCCAGGATAGAACTTTCAATAGAGGAGATTGAACTAGTTGCCCAGGATAGAACTACAATAGAGGAGATTGAACTAGTTGCCCAGGATAGAACTACAATAGAGGAGATTGAACTAGTTGCCCAGGATAGAACTACAATAGAGGAGATTGAACTAGTTGCCCAGGATAGAACTACAATAGAGGAGATTGAACTAGTTGCCCAGGATAGAACTTTCAATAGAGGAGATTGAACTAGTTGCCCAGGATAGAACTTTCAATAGAGGAGATTGAACTAGTTGCCCAGGATAGAACTACAATAGAGGAGATTGAACTAGTTGCCCAGGATAGAACTACAATAGAGGAGATTGAACTAGTTGCCCAGGATAGAACTTTCAATAGAGGAGATTGAACTAGTTGCCCAGGATAGAACTTTCAATAGAGGAAATTGAACTAGTTGCCCAGGATAGAACTTTCAATAGAGGAAATTGAACTAGTTGCCCAGGATAGAACTTTCAATAGAGGAGATTGAACTAGTTGCCCAGGATAGAACTACAATAGAGGAGATTGAACTAGTTGCCCAGGATAGAACTTTCAATAGAGGAAATTGAACTAGTTGCCCAGGATAGAACTTTCAATAGAGGAAATTGAACTAGTTGCCCAGGATAGAACTTTCAATAGAGGAGATTGAACTAGTTGCCCAGGATAGAACTTTCAATAGAGGAAATTGAACTAGTTGCCCAGGATAGAACTTTCAATAGAGGAGATTGAACTAGTTGCCCAGGATAGAACTTTCAATAGAGGAAATTGAACTAGTTGCCCAGGATAGAACTTTCAATAGAGGAGATTGAACTAGTTGCCCAGGATAGAACTTTCAATAGAGGAAATTGAACTAGTTGCCCAGGATAGAACTTGCAGGCTCTATGTAACTTATAACAGAAATATAATTTATTTGTAAATATTCCATTAGGAATTCTGAGTTGAAAAAAACTGCTATAAATGTTAGCAATAAGTTGTAGACATATGTTCCATTATTGGAAATGAAAGGAATAAGAGAGAGAGAGAAGAAATGTGATTACCAAATCTATCATCATCATGTTGCTCTTATTAATTATAACTGGGTAGGAGCAAAGTTTGGTCTTGACAAAGCTGTCAGCTGTACCTGGAGAAGTGTATAGACTTAGTCCTGGTGACAAGCTTGATGTTCTAGCATGACCGGATTGTAGAAGAACATCATCAATTCCTCCGCGCCAATAATGGTTTCAATATTCCATTTCTGGCTACATCTTTTCTTTGAGTTTGCTCTCCACACGCAGTCCTCTGCTGACAAGACCTGTCTGCCCAGGTTTGTCTAGAGTCATCCTACTCTTTGATGATTTCAGTCTTCTGCCATCATGCGCACCAGCCCAGGCTTTTGTGCAGGGTATGCTCACTGGGCACTATAGTTGAATCTGTGTATACTGTACTTGTGGAAATTGTCATAAAAGTATAAGAAAAGACGAGAAAAAGATATCCTCATCAAGGGAGAGAGGACTGATATTTGTCCTATAGCTATGGAGTGGGTTGATTATAGTCAGAGCATATAACACTCACAGGTGGGTTCTATTCTGTCACCTTATTGGATCGCATTCCGCTCCCTGGATTGGTTTTTTTTTCCAGCGTTTCCTTCCCCGTGGCAACCGTTTATAGCGACTCTTTTTTGCTTGGTATCTCCCGTTATAGGATATATGGGATACTTCATTGGTAGTATCACACGATATTAATTATCAATTGTAGAGAAACAAATATCAAAGAAAGATTGACGATATCAATATTTGAAATGTCACCTGTCATTATTATTCCGTCTGCTTCCAGCTATTCCTGTTGATATGGAGAAACATTATGAACGTCGTAGATTCCTGGCTAGCATGCTGTTACCAAATCATTCGGATAGTGGCAGGTATGGTTGCTTCATCTTATATCTAGCCAGTATAAAAATCAGTTTTATTTTAGTGCCTGAACATGCAGATGTAAGGGAAAATTAACATGCCGATAGACTTGCAGGTATGGTAGCTGTAAAAAGCAGGTGAGTAATAGACCAGGTTGATATTCTAAATTCCCTAATGGAGAGAGAACGTGTAAATAATTCAAAACACGTAATCACAAAGTACTGTAGTTTTACAAATTACAAAAATGATGACAAAATACAGCAACGTTTCGACCAACAAGGCCTTTATCAAGCAAACGAACAACAGGATAATTCAAATAATAGTGGTGAATAAATAATTCAAGTAATAGTGGTGAATCTACAATCCTAACCAGACTGCAAGAATATCAAGTCGATTGTGATGTGGCTAGACAAGAGCACTATACTGGTAGCCAAAGAAGAATAGTAAACCAACAAAGAACCGGTGTCATTAGTAGCCACACGCTGAGAGACATACTGAGGGAGAGATCAAATCACTTATGGGGTAGTTCTTATTAGTATCAGATGGAGATATATTTTAGAGCATGCTAGAATAAAGAAACTATCACTAAAAATGGCTGGCAATCCAAGTTATTTCATGATTATATGAAATCAGTTATCCGACTGTTGCACTTTTGTGCAGACGTCATTTAACTCAAATTGACATGCTATTGACCACATCATCCATTGTTGGTCAAAGGAAAAATACTGTCCAAACTCTGTATTCCCAATATCGAAACACATACAAACAAAGTACTATAGTTTTACAAAATACAGAAACAGTGACGATAAACAAAGCTTTGACCAAAGGCCTTTATCAAGCAAACAATACAACAGGAGTGATGAATTTCAGAGAACACTTACAAATGGACGATAATGGAAACATGCAAATTTATCTAATTTATCAAATCAAATTAGATAAATTTGCATGTTTCGTTATCGTCCATTTGTAAGTGTTCTCTGAAATCACTCCTGTTTGTCGTTGCTTGATAAAGGCCTTTGGTCAAACGGCTGTTTATCGTCACTGTTTCTGTATTTTGTAAAACTATAGTACTTTGTTTGTATGTGTTTCGCTATTTACCAAGTTTTACTGCAGTTTTCCCCCTTTTTCGATATTTCCCAATATGTAAATGCATTCTTTACTTTCTTTATTGAGCTAACTTAGCTTGATCGGAACAGATGATCTTTTATCAACGGATCTGTTTTCTGTCCAGTGCTGTAAATAGTTCTTCTTCTTCTTTGCGTTCGTTTTTCACGACCAATTTTAATCACTCTTTGTGATATGTTTGATCTTTGCCAAAAACATGTATACGTTGCACATTGGTTTGGTAGGCCCCTAAACGCATAGACTTCTACACATTTAAGACATGTGCATCCGATTTCAGCCAAACCTCCTTAGTCGCCTCTTACGATATGCGTGGCAGGTAACAGTGGTTCTATTCTTTACATCCAAAATTTGGGCCCCTTTAACTACTCGGACAAACAATAAATAATTAAATCCAAAGCTTTCTATTTGATCCATGAAAGGGGTTTCCCATTTATGAAAATACAGATGTGTACATTTAAAATATGTACTGTAAAGGATACGCCATGATTTACATTCATTTCATTTATGTGTGTGTGTGTGTATTTGTGTGTGTAAGTTTTGATTATCTTCTAATGTTGTTACTATCTTCTGTCAAGGTTGAAGTTCACAGTTGTAAGTGAACCACCAGAGAACATAGCAGACTGAGCAGAAATGGATTGTGAAGATGTTGGGGTTGCATATGTTGATATGAAAAAGATGCTAAAGTCTGGAAAGGATCTCAAAGATCATAATCTGAATCGTAAGTAAATGGCCAGATTTGGCAACAAAAATCAAACAGAAATCTCACTAAACATGTCTTTGTATCATTCATCATTGGCCTCTTTGTCTCAGGAAATAGGTCTTGCGTCATGTAGTATGTTCTGCGCTGAATCACAACATTTCTTGTGGTTGTAATGACCTATTCTGGAGTGGCAATCCTTGCCACAGTTGTTGCAGGTAAAACTGGAGACTGGAGCTGATACATAGGATCTGTGCTCTCTGCGCTCTCTTTGCCTCCACATGTGATGTTGTTTTTCTTCTTTTCTTTTTGAGCCGCTCCTCACTGCCGCTCACCATGCTTGCCTGTCTTTGGCCAGCCACTCCCAGTGTTCTTTGTCTATGCCGCATGAAGTTATATCACACTTGCAGGTGTCAGTGAAGCATAATAATGGGCGCCCATGCTGTCTAGCACCAGATGCGAGTTGACCATATAGAATGTTCTTTGAGATTCTATCATCGCTCATATGGTACACGCGTCCCAGCCATCTCAGACGTCGCTGACTCAACAAGGTGTACATGCTTGGAATGCCAGCACTGTATATTAATTAACTTATTTATTATTAGAAACATTTCGATGAAACTCTGTACTAAAGCATAACTTTATTCTGTTCTGTGTCTGAATTGTTGATTCTATCTATAATCCTATTCGTGTCCTGTTAGATATATGATGCTTTCACAAGAGAGTTCCATTGCTGCCGTCTGCCCCCTTTCTACCATTTGTTTCCCATAACAGGCCACAGCTTTCAACCCTCCACAGTTCTTTTCCATGTTCTTTTTTGGACATCCATACCTTCTTTTCCCATTCACTTTAATCGAAAATGTGGATTTGGGTGATTGATGGTCTGGATGGAGACTCCTTTCAGGTTTGATTTCACTCCTTCATAAAAACCAGCTGTCTGATTGATTTCACTCCCATCACCCGGTGCAACAAAGGTATATCTTGCTTCTGTTTCAGTAACACAATATTTTTACAGGAGTGGATTGTCAGTCCCTAACCTTTGGCTGAAATTGGATGCACATGTCCTAAACATGTACAAGTCTATGCGTTTAGGGCCTACCAAACCAATGTGCAACATATACACGTTCTTGGCAAAGATCAAACATATCACAGAGTGATTAAAATTGGTGGTAAAGAACGAACGCAAAGAAGAAGAAGCCCCTAACCTGGAGGACCAGAAGGCCACATTTTGTCTGCCATCTATCCTTCAACCTGTCTGACATGGGTGTCCCTACCAGGAGAAAAGCTCTAGTCTGCATAGCTTTCTGGATCATGAAAGTACGCAAGCTCCCCACCACTACAAGATAGTGACATCATGGGGAGTAAATTGTTGATTAGTCACAACAAACATTAAGAGCATGTTTTACTTGATTAGTAACCAAAAAAAATAACATCTTCATTCAGATCAAATGTTGTCTCCACATCAGAGGTCTGTAAGATATATCCAACATTTTCTGTTTCTTGTCTCAATCAAACCAAGTGACATCTCCATTTTGGAAGATTAGTTGTAATAGATCTCCATTTTGGAAGATTAGTTGTAATAGATCTCCATTTTGGAAGATTGGTTGTATGTAATAGATCTCCATTTTGGAAGATTAGTTGTAAAAGATCTCCATTTTGGAAGATTAGTTGTAAAAGATCTCCATTTTGGAAGATTGGTTGTAATAGATCTCCATTTTGGAAGATTGGTTGTAAAAGATCTCCGTTTTCTTTTTCTTGATCAGATCAAGTATTGTAGACCACAACACAATGTAAGAAATGTCCTTTGGGCAAACGAAGAAGATCATGTGTCTTCTCCACAATGAGGGTTGACTGTAATAAATCTCCATATATTTTTGATCTCTTGACAAGGTGGCAGAGTTGGATAAGCATATCTCTCCAAATTCTGGCATTGCTTTCCTCTTGATATCAACTTTGTCATCTAGAGAAGTTTTTCCTCTTGATATCAACTTTGTTTTATCTAGAGAAGTTTTTCCTCTTGATATCAACTTTGTTTTATCTAGAGAAGTTTTTCCTCTTGATATCAACTTTGTTTTATCTAGAGAAGTTTTTCCTCTTGATATCAACTTTGTTTTATCTAGAGAAGTTTTTCCTCTTGATATCAACTTTGTTTTATCTAGAGAAGTTTTTCCTCTTGATATCAACTTTGTTTTATCTAGAGAAGTTTTCCTCTTGATATCAACTTTGTCATCTAGAGAGTTTTCCTCTTGATATCAACTTTGTTTTATCTAGAGAAGTTTTTCAATAGATTGCATGTCTCTTTATTGGTCATTTACTTCATAAAATATGTCACTTTTCTTCCCTACTTGTCCAGGAACTCTTGAACTGTTTGCTTATGTTTCCATGAATTCTGTCCCATTTTTCTTCTACTTTGTGAATGGCATCAAGTGAAACCATTGTCTTAAGAAAACATTCATTGATCTCAAATAATCTGACATGTTTGAAAATATTTGTCTAGTTTTAAAACACTCCCACTCTTGCTGCTCAAGTAGTAACATGTTTCTTGTAGAACATCGCTTTCATCACAGCCCACATGAAAAACTCTCTCTCTGCCAAGTTCTCCAGCATCGTGTACAAGGTTTCTTTGATGTCCTGCCGCCACCTTCGTCCCCTGCCTTGTACTCCAGAAACCATGCCTCCCATTGCCGTCCTCTTCAAGCAAATATGACGTTCAACATGACCAAAATATTTCATCTTCTGGGACATGCTTTATTTATGAGTCAGTGTTTTAATTGGTGAACAATGTGCCTTTAGCCAGCTGACTGATGACATTAGGTTGGTGTCTGGGGACTGCCTAGAGTAGTTGATAGTAGCTCGGCCTGCTAGCTGTGAGACGCCTCATAGCTCGGGTTCGAACCTACTGTCCGGCATTTGTTCGAGTCCCCTGGTCTTACTCGGGACGATAACGTGAGTACCTCTGAAGTCGGAGAAAATCTGCCTGTATGGCGAGGAATACTAATTACGAGTACATTGAGCACACGGCTGCCAGTGTAAAGTAATTTACAATGTGCACGCTGCTGCCATTGTAAGAAATTGGAAAAACGGATTTTCACGCAAAATTCAGTTTCAGAGATGAAACTTCGTCTGAGTTGAAAGCGGACGAAAGAAAAAAAGAAAAAAAAAAAAAAAAAAAAAAAAAAAAGTTGGTGTCTGTCATAGTGGAAGGCCAAAGCACGATTTTGAGTTCTCATCTTAGCTGATTTTTTTTTACCAGTATTGCACAAGGTAGATGATCACTGCCATGGTGTCCGAGTACATCCCAGCGGCACAAAGCATTCAACTCTGGGGACACCAGAGCGAGATCAAGTACACATCGCTGGATAAGTTAGAAAGTATCCAAAATGAAGCGATGAGGCTTATACTCGGTTGCACACGTGACACTTCTTGTGAGGCAATGCGCTATGTCCTTGGATTGCCAACGATGGCCACGTGACACAAAGTCGCACAGGTAAAAGCGTATCTGAGAGTTTCTGCGGACACAAATCATCCTCTGCACAAATCCATAAATGAGAACAAGGGAAGGCGATTGAAGAGAGGTCGATCCTGGATGGCCGAGGATATTATTAAACAGGTCTGTACTCTAGATGAGCTGAGGCACGGTGACGATTGGATGCCTATATCAGAGGATATGACTGCGTACGCCAGGGTTATCAGCACACTTGGACGCCGCTGTAGAAAATGGGCTCCGGGCGCCGTCAATGCGGAAATTCTTGCACTCGTGGATCAGCACTCTCACCCAGGTGATATCATTATCTACACCGATGGCTCTGTCAAGCGTGGCACCAGATCATCGTGGGCTTACTCAGCACAACGGTCGCACACTTCATGAGGACTGCGGGGCTTTTGAGACAACGACAACGAGCATGACTATGGAGATCACCGCTGCCTCCAGGGCTCTGTCAGGGCTCCAGGTTACCCATACGATCATCATATCAGACTCGATAAGTATGCTTCAACTGATTGCATCTGGAAGTATGCGGGTGAAATGGGTGAACAGCATTCGGAGATCACATCTCAAGAAAATGACTTGGCTGTACGCGCCTGGACATGCGTGAGTGCGGGGTAACGAGCGTGCTGACTCGCTTGCAAACAGTGCCCCGACTCAAGTGGGCAGAAGTATGGACAAAGCCGATATCATCAATGCGGTACGCTCTCAATTGTGTGACATGGGCGGGTCTCAAACACTGGAACGAGTTCGAGAATTAGGTGTTAAGTTTGGACATGCCAGACAGTGTCGTCTTCGTGGTAGAGAGAGAAGATATAGTAATCAACTTCTCATGGGTACTGTGAGCAAATGGACTTTGGGATGGCTGCTGCAACGGAGGACAGAGCACGAATGGGAATGCCCAATGTGCCATGACGTCGATCGCATAACATAACATAACATGAGTCAGTGTTCCTTGATATGCAGGTATTGTAGGATGTCTTTGTTTATTTGTCTTCTCTCTGTAACACATTGTTTCCAAAATTTAATTTTGTTCTTGTATGTTTATGTATGGTCCATGATTCACATTCGTATGTTGCCACAGAGATTATGCATGTTCTCAGAAGTCTTACTTTCTTTGCTGCTATTCATTTTAAAAAATATTCTTCTCCAATTAAATTGTATTTCACTTAAATTTGAGCACAATTTTCCTTTGTAAAAAGATACGAACATTAAAACTAAACAATTAATTTTGCATAAAGATAATAATATAGTAACTGTTCTTGTATCCACAGTTTTAGATGCAGCTACAGAGAAAAAAGTCATTGGACAAATCAAAGTGACAGTCGATTGTGTCGATGTTTTGAAAGAGATTGAGGGAGAGATGCAGATTGATGGAACCTACTAGATCTTAAACCAGCTCTTGATAAGTGCATGTATGACAGGATGTGCCAGATGTCAAGTCTTTTTAGGCAATTTGTATTTTTGTTAGGTTTTCATATTGATATGCCAGGGTTTATAGATTAGGAAACAATATTGTACTTACATATGGGAAAACATGTGTCTCACAGCAGAGACAGTTTAATCTTGACATATTTATTATAAATACAAACATATATAATTGTTTATCTGTTTGGGGCCTGTTACCCATAAAGTATAATAAACCATATACTGCTCACATACACAGCTCAGTACAAATACCATTATGTTTTGTATGTGTGCAGTTGTTTCGTCTCATATACACACACACGCAAAAGGTTGATACGTCTGTGCATGTAATAGCACTGTTAGAATCAGATCTGATTGTCCATGTTATGTGGTCGACATAGTTGGAAAGACGACACCAATGTGAGGCTTTTTTAATAGAGCTAACTGGTGGCATAAAAACCACTTTTTCACGACTAGGTGATGGCCGCAACAAAAAATAAGGGTTGTGTTTAAATTTCAATGTTTGGCAAATGTTTTCTCTCAAGTGTCATATACATGTGTACTTATATACCTGCAAAAGAGTAGTGAGATTAGATCTAGTTTCAAACAACCGCAGAATTGTCTGTGGGATTTGAATGTTGGCACATCCTGTACAGAAAACCCTGCATCTTGATGTCTGCTGTTACTGTCTGACAAGTAATGTTGCATTCATTTAGAGTTGTATCCTAGTTGCTGAATATCAAGACATATTGCTGAACCGTTACTACCAGTGTCGGACAGATTAGTGTAATCCATAAGCATTTGCCTATCTACTCAGACACAAGAGGGTTGTTGGTTCTGTCAATTTCTGCATGTGAGTAAATGAATTGGTCCTCTTACCTCCTGCATACTAGAAATGTGAAGTGACAGGCACTTCATACCCTAAGATCTGAAAAGGCTACAGAAAATTTAATTTGATTTATTACTACTAGTTACAACTGAATCCCAGCATACTTGTTACATATAATAGACATCCGTCCACAGATTTTATTTTCTACTTATTTTATTATGTCTAAAATATTACCAAATTTGCTCTTATTGCATGTATTGTAAAATATAGTTTCTAGCTGTTTGTAGGTACCACACTACCACACTCGTAGGTACCACACTACCACACTCGTGGTTACCACACTACATATGTGATAGAGATATGTTCCTTTTTTTTCTAATATTATATCCTTGAAGTGTAGATAAACAATGGTCAAATTATAAACAAAACAGGTATGACTGTTTTTACAAAGGATATCAAGAGTCAGACACAAAAGTTTAATGAATTCATGAAAGTACATTAGAAGCCTGGTGGTTATGCTGCAGATTTGCTCGTTAGGAATATAGCCAAGAATATATACTAAAAATAATATGCAAACTTGAAAATGAAAAGCTCTAAACCCGAAGGATTGACTTCATTACATTGGGTTTTACATCATATGGCTCGGTCCTGCCACAGAAATTTCACACCGAGAGTATTGCACAAAGCACAAACTCCGTAGCTCTGGCCACAATCCTAGGGGTCTCTGAGAAAAATACACTTGTGAACAGAATGACACAGTCTGAACCAAGAACCTCTGGAATGCAAGGCAAGGGCGTAAACAAATATTTTTGTAAAAGATTGAGAAGAGGTAAAAATGCATGGAAAGTGTTCAGTATCCTCTGTTTGATTAAAATATTGACTAGCTCATTTTCGTTCTCAAGCACATGGATGTCGATATAGCAGGACAGGCTGGCTGGCTCTGCCACAATATTAGGGGATCAGTGTCGATAGCAATGAAATAGCAGACAGGCTGGCTGGCTCTGCCACATGTCAGTCAATGGATAGAGCTGATATTCTGAGCGCCCTCATAGAGTGTGGCTGCAAAGAGGCTTTTCATCTAAACCAATCCACGCCAACTGCTAGATTGCAAAAGCTTGAATAGAAGATTGTAGTGGCCAGAAACGAACAGCACATGTATATGAGTAGGCTCATCAATCAACACCGAACTGGTATGGTTAGTCGCTGTTAGAGATATTGTAAAGGAGATCGGAGCACCTATGGACATGTCTGGAGTGCAATGAAGATATTCCAAACTGAATCTGTACTGAATTGACTAGTTGTGATGATGTACTATATAAAACTGTCATATCTCAAGTCTACATTTCTTTAGTAATAATTAGTTTAAATAGTCCAGTCTAGATTTATTGAAAACTGGCTATGTTGTCTGCACCAAATGTTGACAAAATGATCCAGTTATATGTATTAAAATATTTTATTATCCAGTCAACCAGCTGTGAATTGTAAGGTAGAGACAGCCTCTCAGTTGTGTCCAGTTTCTCATATACATATTATTAATTGACCTGATGTGATATTTATAAAACCAGCACAAAGAACAATTTTGTCAATGGAATGCTTAGGCAAATACATTTGGGATTTTACTGTGTCAAAGGGTTTTCTGTCCTGCTTTATCTATGTTTACTTTCATGTTCATACAAAAATGTGTAATTTGATGTTTACTGGCAGATAAGTCAATAATGATACTCTTCTTTGTTTCATTTGACGTCAACAACTTGTTAAACAACTTGTTAAACCACTATTTATGGTATGTATGTGATTTGTGCCTGTGAATTTGTTGTTCCCCATAAGTGCCTCAGACCCATAGGCCAGCACATCTGGTTTCTCCATGCTTTTTTTATTCCGGTTCACCTCCCTAAGTAGGGAAGAAAAGGCCTGACCTAGGGACATCCATCACTCTAAACAAGCCAGAGCCCTGTTAGCCTTGAAAGTCTCCCAGTCTACACCATTGGGAGATGGGCTTGGCGTGTGTGTTCTACGAGTCATTAGCAGAATACTCATTTTCACTTTTCACCATTCCTAAGAGAGACTGGCCGACCCAAGCTCTGCTGGATGCATAGCCAGGTGCAGAACAAACTTTGTAGACCAAAGTCTAGATTGATTGATTGGACCATCATCATTACACTTTGGTGAGTAACCATGTGTGCTCCCATCTCTTTCTTACACAGAAAGATCTCAGTGGCAGAGCATGAACTCTGTAGCACCGGTGAGGATCCCTAAGTGTAGCTTAGAAGATAGTGAAAATATTTTGTCTGAAGTCTTAACTCCAGATGTCTGGTTTTTTTTGGCACCAGATACTCGCCATGTGACAGAACCATGTTAGCAATATCAGAAAATACCGGATCCAATATGAGACTACTTTGGAATGTATGGTTAACTCTATTCTGTAGTATAACTATATAGATTTGTTATTATTTGATATATATTTCAGCATAAGTGACTGTGGTTTGCAATATTTGACTAAATAATTGTATACTGTTCTAAAAATAAACAAACAAAATGATTCATGAAAAATGGTCGCTATCCTTTATAGGACGTTGCCATCAAGCACAGTAAACGAGTCATTGATTTTCTAGGCACCACTTATACATTCAGTAGTTTGCCATTGCTTTCTGAGCGGTGAGGTCTATTTTACCGTTCATAAAAATCTACTGGAGCAATTTGCTTCCCAACTGCCCACCGCAGAGTTCACCAACCGCTTAAGCTACAGATGCTCACAATGCTTAATAACTTAAACCGCCTGAGTGGTTACGGGGCCCAAATTTGGGGTGTAAAGAATGGAACCACTGTTACCTGCCACGCATGTCGTAAGAGGCGAGTAAGGAGGTTTGACTGAAATCGTATGCGTGTATCTTAAACGTCTAGAAGTCTATGCGTTTAGGGGCCTACCAAACCAATGTGCAATGTATACCTGTTCTTGGCAAAGATCAAACATATCACAACGGGTAATTAAAATTGGTTGTAAAGAACGAACGCAAAGAAGATAACTTAAACACAAATAAATAATTGACCCATGAAGACCAAACTTGGATATATTTATTGCCTTTTTTTTATACTCAAAGCACTTTGTTAAAATGAGCAGTAAATCTCTCTCCCTCAATCAGAAGCTAACAGACACACACATGCAGACTATTGAGAATAACATTAACCATAATTTTCTCTCTCTTTCTCTCAAGTACACACACATACACATTTAAAACATTTGGTTATCCAATTCTCTTAGTTTCAACATGTGCAATGAAAAGTCCTCAAACAATATGAAACTACCAACAAAGCTCTTCATTACCCAACAAAGAGAAAATCTACAGTAGACTGAAAGACAAACACTGGATATGATTATGGAACAGACCGTGTCATTATATTTTGCTTATGTACCAGCCACTACAGACATTTACATAGACTAGGAATAAGTCAAGCAGCTCTCTGCCAGTTTGAACAGGCAGAACGGACACAGGAACATCTCCTGCAAGACTGTCCTGGTTGGGCTGAGTAGCAACATGTGGCCATGCCCAGTCGACCTGAAAACTAAGCTTTGTAGAAATCTGACAGTCCTTAAGCTGATTGTCTAGTTTGTGGTCCACAGTGGATAAAACGTATGACTAGAAATCGCTAGAAGATTACATACCTATGACAAGTGAATGCTGCTGATGACTAAAACCACATTTTGAATTTTATTGACAGGAAGTGTGCTACACTCAAATACTTCTTTACTTTTAAGTGTGATTTACATCAAGTGTGATTGGAAGACTTTTAGTAAGGCAATTATATCGGTTGTGTGAAGGTGGTTAAACAGTGTCTGTTTTCAAACTCAAGTCACCTCTCTAACAATCCCTACATTACAAACTTCAGTCACAAAAACTAAGTCATTACACTTATTTCATAGAAACAAAAGCACACACAAATAAGGTCCTAGAAAAATGTAAGCATGAAAACAAAAGATAAACATTTCAAGATATATTTATGTTGTCAAATAAAATATGTTTGACACAAAGTGGCATCATTCACATTGAAAACAACTCTGGACAGAGATAAGTGGACAAGAGTAAGATGATGATATAATTAAGGAAGAAAGCACCAAGAGATGGACAAATAAACAAAGTGGGTAAGAATGTCCCACTATGACTAGAAACATAAATCATTAGAGACAATCCATGACAATAAATCCTTCTATTACAATCAAGCTTGCACTCAAGACCCTATGATAGAGTAACAATCTCAACAAATAGAAGAATGTACTGAGTCATCAACATATATAAAACATAATTCAACATCACATGTCATTTGGCAAACATGTCAACTCAAAGAGAATATCTATTGTGGAGATGACATACGATATGTCCCAATTCTGGCACAATTTATCAAGCACACACCTTTCTTTTTTTTTTAAATCTGTTAATAATTCATGACATCGAACTAGAGTTAACAAACAACTTGGGAACTTCTGGATTTTTCAATTAATTTATCACACACTTTAAACGTCATACCTTCAACATAATTTTAGACAGTCATTGAAATCATTCCAAATATGAACACATTTTAATTACTTTTTCTTCCAGTAGAAACAGTGACTCTCCCCACCACCTTTTCATATTTGCTGGGTTTTTTATTATTATTTTCAAGTAAAGAGATTGGAATCAAAGTAAAAATATAATTAGACATACTAAAAAATGCACATGATTAGACTCAGAGAAAAAGCAATCACCAATACACTTGTGTGACTTCAACATTCAGAAATAAATGCCTCCACTTGACCATTCCATTCTCTGAAAATAACAAGTTAGCAAATGTTGTTGAGATATCAGATTATCACTGACAGGCACAGTGTCAAACACTAGTTAGTTAATATGTCCACACTATAGTCTGTCCATTAATTCGTGAGCACATTTGAAATTGATTTTCTCGAAAACTACCTGTTGGATCTCAGTGATTTTTGCATGCAGCCTTAGAATATCCATGGCGCTAAAATAAAGCTAACCAGTAGTCCATAGATGCTACGGATTTTGCACATGCGAATTCCTATGACAATTGCAAATACGGGGCTCAAATTTTAGATTTTACAGTAATCCTAGAATTTGTCCATGTCAATTCTATTCATAGGTGTATCTCCATATTAACTTGATAGGTCAAGTAATTAAGTGTGTTGCCCTTTATGTGCAATCGTGAACTTGGATACAATATGCAACAGTTAGTCCTCCCTTCGGTCACCATTAGACCCCAGGGCGTCTTAACTTCACCACAAATTGTATGATGGTAGACACATTTGGATATGGAAATGTATACGTTGCTATTTCTCAGTCTGTAATCAAAATATGATTTGTATCATCCCGAATCTGGCGATTCCATGAGGTTGATAATTGTTACTGGCTGGACAAATTGTAATCCATCTCGGTGCCAGTACTCGTCTTCCTCTCGAGCACATGTTCAACACACTTCTTCCAGAACTGCATGTCTATCATTGAGAGGGACTCACGTGTCAGAACTTCAACATCACACATTTTAAACGTCCTGTTCTGTTCGGCAACTTGCCCTTTTACTTTAGCCCAGACAAGCTCTATCGGATTGAGGTGAGCATGATATGGAGGTAGTCGCAAAGACGTGTGGCCGTATTTCGCAATGATTTTGTCAATATGAAACACCTTTGTCTTATTTGTCATCCTCACCAGGTGCAACAACTCGGGTTTCAAATATGTATCATCGAAGCTGACATTTTCCTTAGCAAGCCAAGTCCTAATTTGATCTTTTGTATTTGATGCAGTTGGTACTTTGTCTTCCGCTGATACTGCGTTGTGATAGGATGCATTATCCATTACCAAGCATGATGGTCTGTTTAGAATTGGAAGTAGATCTTTTTCCGTCCAGTGCCTGAAAATATGTCCATTCATTTCTGTGTGGTAGTCCCTACCGTCGGTACTTTTGATTGGAAAATAAGTCCAGCGTCATGGACAAGACCTTCTTCACTGCTTCCTGCATGTGTTAGTATAATACGCTGGCCTTTGCTGCTTGGTATTTTTCTTTTCTGTTCACCGTCTACTGATTGCCATTCTTTAGCATTGGTGTGGTGAGCATTGACCCAGGATTCGTCCAAATATACAATATCATAGCCTTGCCTCCGCCGCTCATGGATCTGCCTCAGATATTTACTTTGGGCAGCAATTAAATGTGGCTTTTCACAAATAATATTCCTGCCGCCTATAGTTTTTCTGAAGGTGAAGCCGGCGGCTCTTACAATTTTCCATAGAGTACTTTTAGAAATGTCTATGCTGCAATCTGATTGCAGTTTTAATTTCAGTTTCCTGAGAGTAACAAGTTGATTTGTCGCAAACATTTTCAAGAGCTCCCGTCTTATGACATCTATGTCAAAGTCGTCAATTGTTCTTTTCCTTCCTTGCTTGACATTAGTGCACTTTGTGTCCTGTTTAATCCATCGGAAAAGGATTCTCTATTCAGACCAAGCGCCAGTTGCGTTCGTTTCTCAGGGTTATGAATATCGCAATATAGATGACCTCTCTTAGATTCCCTACGGAAGTGTTGGTATAGTAAAACTGTAACCTTCTGCATTGTTATAAATGTGCACTTCAGACTCATTATGAATGTGATATCAATGTCAGTTTTGATAAGCCAACAAATATGATACAATAGCTTCATACAAATAGTGAGATACACCTATAACTATACAACGGTTTCCCAATTATAACGTCATATGCTTTCCGCTTTCAAAATCGACTGGGTTAGGTGCACGGAATTCGTGAAATTGTTGTTTACTCACGATATTTCAATGTTACAATAATGTATTTTTAGAACAACGCGTCTGTGTACCGTAGATCTGTTACTATTGTGTACAATCCGGTGAGGTTGATTTAAATATAACCTGAAGAAGAAATATTTCAAACTACATCAAATTTTCTTGGAAAAAAATATTTCTCTAGCGTCATGGATATTCTAAGGCTGCTTGCAAAAATCACTGAGATCCAACAGGTAGTTTTTGAGAAAATCAATTTCAAACGTGCTCACGAATTAATGGACAGACTATAGTTGAGATGTTAGGTTACCATTGACAGACTCATATCATAGACTAGTTAATATGTCCACACTAGTTGAGATGTTAGATTATGATTGACAGACACAGTGTCAAACACTAATTAGTTAATATGTCCACACTAGTTGAGATGTCAGATTATCATTGACAGGCACAGTGTTTGCAGTGTGACAATGAGACAAAATTAGAAATGAAGAAATCAGAAGAAGACTGGATGTGAAACCAGTCATGCAATTCATAAAAGAACAACAGATTAAATGGTTTGGACACCTGACAAGAATGCCCTGGTATCACCTACCACAGAGAGCTACACAGAAAAAGTATAATGAGTACAAAGCAAGAGGAAGACCCACGCAAAAGATGGAGCCACTGATTCAAGAACAGCTTTACAAAAATGAATATCAGCTTACAAAGTGTCTTAAAACAAGCACACACAAGATCACTACGTGTGTGTGTCGTTCCCCCAACACTTCTATAAAGAAGTAAATGGTGGAAGAGAAGAAGAAGACAATGTCAAACACTAGTTAGTTAAGATGTCCATAGAATTACCAACAAGCATGTCAACATATTGCTACAGCTTTCAAATATTTACATATGATGGATACACAGATGTGAATCATAGACCATTACACTAACAATACAGAAGAAAATCAAATCTTTTTATTTAATTTAAAGTGCTACAGAAAATTTCTTAGAATATCCTGGACAAAGAGATCTGAGTATTGGCTCATAAATAACATCATGACCAGGAAATTGAAATATTTTAACCACATTAAACATCACTCGTCTAAAGATCTGGCCAAATTGATTAGAGCATGACTCCCATGCAGGAGACCCGTGTACAATCCAGGTACGGCCAAAGATTTTTACTGTCTGGGGCATAAAGAAAATTCACCCTGAACAGTTTGCCGACTGCACTAGCCATGGGAAACATGAGCCCTTTAATTCCTCAGATTCATGTTTCCCCCAACCCACCTGTCCCACACTGCCCTAAAAAGTGGTCTTACAAGCAGTAACTGCAGTTTGTTTAACATCAGTGGTCTAAAGAGAGTAATGATGATCAGAAAACTAAACTAAACCAGAAATTAGTTTTATACTGTTTTAATTTCAATAGTAGAGAAGAATCTATTTACCTGCTGAGGCTCTACAAAAGCCAACCAATCTGATGCATGTGTTGGTAGTAGGCCCATTGTCTGGCACTTGTAGACTGCCATGGCTAGGCACAAGATATTGCCAACACAGTACACTAGTTTTTGGAATGCTGCCTGACCTCCTTCAATGCTTTTAAATGCTGAGAAAATTGTAGAGAATACACTTTGTTCAACAGTGGAAGAACCATACATGTCTTACTTAATCAAATACAACCTTTCATCACTTGCAGCTGAAGCACTGAATAAAACATGACTATCCATAAAGTTACACCTGAAGTACTCGATAGAATACCACTAGCCACACAGTTGCACTTGAAAGGTTTAATAAAACATGACTTTCCATGAAGTTACACCCTAGTACTCAACAACTAGTTGCACTTGAAAGGTTTAATAAAACATGACTTTCCATGAAGTTAAACCCTAGTACTCAACCACTAGTTGCACTTGAAAGGTTTAATAAAACATGACTTTCCATAAAGTTACACCTGATTATTTTTCTTCCTTCACTCTCGTCAGATGTCACATGTTGATATCTTTACATCAAAGCAGGGTAGTCAATTTCAGGCTGCTAAAATCTGCAAAGAGCTTGTCCTGTAATGGCATGAGAGGAAGAACTGTGTACTTTTCATTTTACTCATTCCTTGGTCCACCCTTCTAGTGCTAATATTGCCTGTTGAATCTTGCTGTTTGCAATGGTGATATGTTTTTCAGAGATTCACAGAACTAGGTCATCTGCCAAGGAAGAGGTGTAGACTCTGGAGATATTTGTTCTGATATCATTATGTGTACTGATAAAGACCGTAGATGCACCATTCTGTTCACGACTCATGTCGGAAAAGAAGCATAGCTGACGATTACAGAAGGAGTCTGCAACTGTTAATTCTGACAGTATAAAACTGGTTTGTATCACACACAACTAACACTTCTAGATTCAAGGGCATCCCACTATCTGCCAACTGTGGTATGGAAGTGTGTCATTTGTCTATTCTGTTGCCCCTTCTGACAGTTCAAAGTTACTGTTTCACCAATAGTCATGTCACCATGTAATATGCCACCCCTAGTATTTACTGACACATTTCTAAACTTCAGGGTAGAAGATAAGCAAGACAATCTTTTTGTTTTTTTATAAACTTTTTTTTATACCTTGAGGTATATTGGGCAATACAGTGTAAGGCTTGTATCTTTCATTGACTGCAGGAACACAGCGGGTAATACAGTGTAAGGCTTGTGTCTTTCATTGACTGCAGGAACACAGCGGGTGATGTGGTCAACATCATGCTGGCCACCTTTACTTTCCAGTGCTCTTCTTGGTATCCAATTAAGGCTGGGTTGACCTGAGAGTTGCTACAGCCTGAAGATATTCCACATCCACTGTGAAATTGAGCTCACAAAAAAAATTATAAACAGACAAAAAAAATCACTTTCGCTAGAATACTCACTGTTTTGAACAGCCAACATAGCCTGGATAGGTCTGAAGAACATCATTCCTATCATCATAATTGGAAATATTGAGATTGAGCTGCCTGCCATCCACATGATAAACATGTTCATTGGGACTTGCTTGATAGGGCCCAAAGCAATATCCCACGATCTCTGTATACAGAGATATGTATATATCAGGCATTTAATGGCATTGTAAACTATACTTACCAGCAGCAAGATGTTGATCGTAAGTCTTCTGATAGTATATTGAATTACACTATAGTAGATATGATATACTATTGTAGGTGTAAAAAACGAAGAATCTCTCCAGAACCATTTGAGCTTAGTTAACATAAAGTGGAGGAGTACAACATGAAAATAAATATAATAAAGACAGAGACAATGGCAATAAGTAGACAACCAGAAAACCTTAAAATAAATGGGTGGACATAATTCGGAGATCACATCTCAAGAAAATGACTTGGCTGTACACACCTGGACATGCTGGAGTGCAGGGTGTGCTCAAGCAGGCAGAAGTATGGACAGAGCCGATATCATCAATGCGGTACGCTCTCAATTATGTGACATGGGCAAGTCTCAGACACTGGAACGAGGTAGAGAATTAGGCGTTAAGTTTGGACATGCCAGACAGTGTCATCTTCGTGGTAGAGAGAGAAGATATAGTAATCAACTTCTCATGGGTATGGTGAGCAAATGGACTTTGCGATGGCTGCTGCAGCAGAGGACAAATGGGAATGCCCAATGTTCCATGATGTTGATAACATAACATGTCTGGAGTGCTATGATGATAGTCCTCATATAACCGATATACAACTTTAACAATGTACATAAGAAGTATCATCAAATAATGCCACTAACAGTCCATATCGCGCTTAGGAAAAGACACTAAAAATGACCACCCAATTCAACTCTACTATTGTAGCATCCGAATCTTCGTGAGCAGTTTTGAGTTTTTCCTGTTTCTGTTTGCCTATTTTTTACTAGTTTGAAGTTGTCAGTCCCATTCCTCTAAGTCGCCTTTTACTGCATACGAGAGGTGAGTACTTCTATTCCCTACCTAGCAGGACCGTTGGGATGTGTCTTTTGTAGTCTATATGTAGTGGGCTGTGAAATTCGTCGCTCCCGTTGTATCGTTTGCTTGATAAAGGCCTCTTGGTCATCACGTTGCTGTGTATTGTTATTGTAAAACTATAGTTTGTTGTTATTACATGTGTCGCCATTGCTCTGTGGCTGAGTGGTTAAGCCCTTTGCAATGTGAGTCAAAGGCCGTGGTTCGAATCCAGACCGCACGCTTCTGTTCACAAGTGCAGTTTTTCCAGAGACCCCTAGGATTGTTGCCGGAGCTATGGAGTTCGTGCTTTGTGCAATACTCTCGGCAGGTGGCGTGCCATTTCTGCGGAGAGGGTTCAAGCCATATGGGGTAAAACCCGGCGCAATGAAGTCAATCCTTCGGCTTTAAAACCCTTTACTGCTACATAGTTTTACTGCAGTCTTCCCCTATATCAATAATACTATTCCCTACCCCCAAAATCATACAAGGAAAGTTGATGCAAGCACTGATTAAATGTTTGGTACATTGATTTCTAGTCTGCTCAAATACCTACTTTAATAATAAGACTGGCATCAGCTTCTGTTGTTTTCTCTGCAACTGCTGTTGAATCCACAAATCCCACAGGAGCTGGTAAATTCTCTGTATATGATACTACAGATTTGTCTCCGCGTCTTAAGTTGGATAAAGTAGAGATGATGTTACTCTTAAATGCAAATATGCCAACAATTCTTTCAAAGTATACATAAGTATGCACATAAAATATCTGTGAAAATATGAACACTGAAATATATATTTCTTCTTCTTGTTTGCTGTTGTTAAATGTCTACACAATTGGGTCCAGTTCTCTGGATGTATGTTATTTTGTCTGATCTGCTGGAGGACCAGTCAACACACCTTGAGTAGAGACTACTTGTCCTTTTGTTCGATCGACTGGTTATGTCCGTGGTAGATTACGGACTCGAATTCTTACGATATCAAGATCACAATGTGAACGACTCGAACGGGTTCAGAATGAAGGTATGCGTATGGTCCTGGGCTGCACTAGAGATACCCCAATTGTGAAGATGTGATATCTGCTTGGCCTTCTGTCACTACGCTTCCGTCATGCAATCGTCCAAACCAAGGCATATATGCGGGTTACTGCGTATAAGAGACATCCACTGCACAAGAACGCTAATGATGTTAACGGCACGAGAATCAAGCGTGGATTGCCCAAGCTGAGAGAACAATTGGCCAGGTGACTACGGTTGGGACCCTACCAAAAGGGGAAGAATGGATCCCAACAGATGGTAGCATGACCAACTCTCAGCGTTATCATTACTCTTGGAAGAGAATGTAGAGATTGGGGCAACATGAAGGCTGATCTCGCAGTTAAACAGCTGATAGAAGATAATGCAAAGGATGATGATGTTGTTGTATATACCGATGGGTCGGTTCAACGAGGTGAGAAGTCCGGGTGAGGTTTCTTGGCTAATGCGCATGGTAGGGTTGTTGCAGAGCGAAGTGGGGCATACAGGACTACTTCTAGTATGAGGATGGAGGTTGAGGCCGATATTGCTGCCCTCCATTTACTGGGGCCGTTGTTGTATCTGACTCTCAGTCTATGCTTCACAAGATCCAGAAGGGCAGGTTTCCGTATGAGTGGATGTCGTTTATAGAAGTTTCTAACCTCCAGAGGCTTACGTGGATATACTGTCCGGGCATGCGGGTGTTTGCGGTACTGAGAGAGCGGACAGGCTTGCATCAACAGCATCGATTGTTGGCAGCATCGATTATTGGGGAGCTGATGATAGACATCCTTTTTCTACTTGACTGGTGGCCTTGTTCCAATTGTGATTTAAGTATGACTTTCATCACTTTGTAGTTATTTTGTTGCAGTGGTGAGCACCCAACCACTACCACCAGTCAGATGGTGATTCTTTTCCTTCTAAGTTCTAGTTTATTTAGTTTGCCTTCAACAACAAAAATAGACAGTGATATATAAATGTTCCTTCGACAAGAAAATTCACTTGAGTAATTGGGGTATTTCTTGTAACAACGAAATTCGCATATGCCACGCATGATTTGGGGTCCCGTAATTAAGCCCGTACGGTCATTCTCAAATTCTGCCTCCTTTTTTGTCATGATCTTGTCATAAGACTTCAATATCTGGATCAGTTGCAAACTAAGTTGCAACGTGATTGTAAGCTGTGGCTCTCTGGTTTGGTCTATTTTGAGAGGTTTTAAAAAAAAACACAAAGATAACTTAACTATAAGTTACAACTTTTAATTGTGTAAATATAAAGTATACTATAAACTATAACTATAGTTTAGTTACTTCAAACACTGAAACAGTTAAACAATTATTACAATATATAATAATGAATATTATATATAATAATAATATAATAATAATAGTAGAAAATAGTGGGTAACACCGGTCTCCCGTGGCACTTAAACAACATTTCCTACTCATCATACTGCAACAAGAAAGAAAAATATATCCATTTAAACTCTTAACTTCTTGCTACCTTCCTGATGCAGAAAAATCAATTGTCCATTGATGCCTTTTCTTAGACATTCTAATGTTTTCTTAACTATGTCCACGATTATGACAAAACACTTATACAACTTCCACTTCCGTGAGGTACCGGAAGCGGGTACCAAATGAAACTTTTAATTATAGAGGAGAAAAAAACAATAAAGGCACAAACAAATTTACACAATATATTCACTCATGTGTTGCAGTGGTTCTCAAAGGGAGCAAAGAATAGTGACACTGTGACCTACATGGCATGTCGTAAGAGGCAACTGAGGTAGGGGCCTAGGAAGCTACCCTAGTAAATAAAAAGCGGCTCGGAAATTGGATGTTCAGTCCTATTTGTAGACGCGTAACTGGAACAACGTACAATCGCTCTTAGGCTCAGATCACATACTAATCACAAAGAGTGGTTAACAAGTGGTCGATATGTCTTGTAGGTCGCAGTGTTACAATTCTTTGCTCCCATTCCGAGCTCCGGCAACACACGGGCGAGTTATTTGTGATAGGCTGGACAAGGTCATTTTAAAAACTGAAAAAGTAAACTTTTATTTATTCTGATGAATAGATCCCAATAGATGTTAGCATGACCAACTACCACAACGTTATCCTTACCCCTGGAAGAGAATGTAGAGATTGTGACTGCATGAAGGTCAAACTGGCAGTGAAGCTGATAGAAGATAATGCAAGTAATGATAATGGTGTTTATATCGATGGGTATGTGCAGCGAGGTGATAAGTCAGACTGGTTTCTTGGATAGTGCGCATGGTTTGGTTGTTGCAGCGCCAAATGGAGAATACTAATTCCAGTATGAGGATGAAGGTTGAGACCGTTACTGCTGCCCTCCATTAGTTCTCTGGAACTCCATTTACTGGGGCCGTTGTTGTTTCTGAGCCTCAGTCTATGCTTCTGAAGATCAAGAATGGTAGGTTGTGGTATGAGTGGATGTCGTCTATATAGGTTTCCAGCATCCAGAGACACGTGGATCTACTGTCCTGGCATGTGGTGGCTCGCGACAAAGAGAGTGCGGACAGGCTAGCATTGAAAACATCGATTGTTGGGGGCTTATGGTGGATAAGGGAGATGTTCTTTGGTTTCTTGGCGACCTACTGTTGGATGCGGACATTAAGATTGTCATTGAATGAATCCCTCGATTTAAGGAGTTGTAAATTACGCGTTGTACAAGTAAAGCTTGAAACACGTACAAACAAAGTACTATAGTTTTACAAAATACATAAACAGTGACGATAAATAGCAACGTTTCGACCAACAAGGCCTTTATCAAGCAAACGAACAAACAGGAGTGACAAATTAAAATGAAACACAAATGGACGACCAAATACCAACGTATCTAGGAAAATCTGGAATAAAAACGAATAACGAAATAAATGTAACACAAAAACACACATAAAAACTAGAAATAGAAAGAAACAATGAAACATCTAGTAAATATATAACTTGAATACATGCAACATATACCCATATAGATTATAAAGCATGGGAAGAGAAGTACTAAGAAGCATAAGAATGTAATACATGCAACATATACCCATAGAGATTACAAAGCATTGGAAGAGAAAGTACTAGAAGCATAAGAATGTAATCGTTGAGCCCGCGTGGTCGCAAGGTACCATACAAAGAAATCAACCGATTCTCCAGAGCAAATCGACTACGATCATCAGAGGAACATGATCGGATGGCTGTGACCTGGACATCGCAAGCCCTGAATGGCCAGTATCATTGAAATGGGTAGCTACAGGGTCACAGAGCATTGGCGTATATCGCGCAAGTGTTGGGCGAATCGGTCACTGAGTCTCCTGCCGGTTTCCCCAATATAGGCCTTGTTGCACCGCTTGCAGATAATGGCATAGATAATATTCCGGGACTCGCACGTGAAACTGTCTTCAACACGAACGTGGCTTTGGAAAGAGACACCGTGCGGGTCTGTATTACATAGCACAAGTGTTACAGCGCCGACGCCACTGGATGGTGCCAAAATGACTCTGGATGTTTGGCTTGAGGCGACTGTGAACTAACATATCCTTAAGGCTTCTGTCCCGTCTGTACGCACCAAAGGATAGTGTTGGAAGATTGAACGTGTATCAGGATCAGACTGAAGAATGGAGAGATGACGGAATAAGACTTTCTTCACAAGGAACTATGAGGTGGAAAGTTAAGACAAGTTTCACCCTGTCAGAATTGGAAGTTCTATGCTGGTTGAGGAGCCTCCTGGCGAGAAATTTGCTGAACGCGCCGCATAGCAGAAGCAAGCACCTTATCCGGGTATAAGCGCTTCGAAGAAATCCAGCATCTCGTGAGCTCTATCGAAGAAATCGTCGTCCTCGCTACAGAGGCGACGAAGGCGCAAGAGTTGAGAGAATGGTAAGAATCACGACAAGCCTGGGAATGGGAAGAGGTATAAAGAAGAAAACTATGTGCATCAGTAGGCTTGTAGTATACTGATGTAGTGATGGTGGATAGGCTGATAGTGATAGTGATGTCAGAAAGTTGACACAAGAGTAGGATGTGAGATGTAAACCGAATAGCCGGATTGAAGACATTAATGAAATTAATGAAGCGTGACAAATCGGCTTCAGGCATATCAGTAATGCCAATACAATCATCAATGTATCTATGATACACAGACGGAAGAAGGCCATCATAGGAATTCCATACTAGGTGCTCAAGATGACCCATGAATAGACAAGCATAACTGGGTCCCATTTTAGTACCCATGGCGACCCCACTGATCTGCTCAAAGAACTGGTCATTGAACTGAAAGGAGTTGAGAGTTAGAACTAGTTCTGCAAGACGAAGGAGAGCCGAGGTGGAGACAAGTGGGTTAGTTCTCCTGTCGAGAAGAACTGGAGAGCTTGAAGTCCGTCGGAATGAGGTATGGAGGTGTACAATGAGCACACATCAAGGAGGAAGAGACGGTAAGTCCTGCCAGGCAACAACTCAATAGACGAAAGATACGAACCACACCTTGTCTGTTTTTCGTCTTTGAGTTGTTGCCTGGCAGGACTTACGTCTCTTCCTCCTGATGTGTGCTCATTGTACACCTCCATACCTCATTCCGACGGACTTCAAGCTCTCCAGTTCTTTCTCGACAGGAGAACTAACCCCCTTGTCTCCACCTCGGCTCTCCTTCGTCTTGCAGAACTTTGTTCTAACTCTCAACTCCTTTCAGTTCAATGACCAGTTCTTTGAGCAGATCAGTGGGGTCGCCATGGGTACTAAAATGGGACACAGTTATGCTTGTCTATTCATGGGTCATCTTGAGCACCTAGTATGGAATTCCTATGATGGGCCTCTTCCGTCTGTGTATCATAGATACATTGATGATTGTATTGGCATTACCGATATGCCTGAAGCCGATTTGTCACGCTTCACTAATTTCATTAATGTCTTCAATCCGGCTATTCGGTTTACATCTCACATCTACCTCTTGTGTCAACTTTCTTGACATCACTATCACTATCAGCCTATCCACCATCACTACATCAGTATACTACAAGCCTACTGATGCACATATTTTCTTCTTATACCTCTTCCCATTCCCAGGCTTGTGATTCTTTACCATTCTCTCAACTCTTGCGCCTTCGTGCCTCTGTAGCAGAGACGATTTCTGATAGAGCTCACGAGATGCTGGATTTCTTTCGTAAGCGCTATACCGGATAAGTGCTTGCTTCTGCTATGCGGCGCGTTCAGCAAAATTCTCGCCAGGAGGCTCTCTCTAACCAGCATAGAACTTCAATTCTGACAGGGTGAAACTTGTCTTAACTCCACCTCATAGTTCCCTTGTGAAGAAAGTCTTATTCCGTCATCTCTCCATTCTTCAGTCTGATCCTGATACACGTTCAATCTTCCAACACTATCCTTGGTGGCGTACAGACGGGACAGAAGCCTTAAGGATATGTTGTTCACAGTCGCCTCAAGCCAAACATCCAGAGTCATTTGGCACCATCCAGTGGCCGTCGGCCTGTAACCTGTGCTATGTAATGCAGACCGCACGGTGTCTTTCCAAAAGCCACGTTCGTTGTTGAAGACAGTTTCACGTGCGAGTCCCGCAATATTATCTATGCCATTATCTGCAAGCGGTGCAACAAGGCTATATTGAGGAACCGGCGGAACTCAGTGACGATTCGCCCAACACTGCGCGATATCGCCAATGCTCTGTGACCCTGTACTACCCATTTCAATGATACTGGCCATTCGAAGCTGCGATGTCCAGGTCACAGCCATCCGATCATGTTCCTCTGATGATCGTAGTCGATTTGCTCTGGAGAATCGGTTGATTTCTTTGTATGTACTTGCGACCACGCGGCTCAAGTATTACATTCTTTGCTTCTTAGTACTTTCTCTTCAATGCTTTGTAATCTCTATGGGTATATGTGCATGTATTACATTCTTATGCTTCTTAGTACTTTCTCTTCCCATGCTTATAATCTATATGGGTATATGTTGCATGTATTCAAGGTATATATTTACTAGATGTTTCATTGTTTCTTTTCTATTTCTGAATTTTTATTGTGTTTTTGTGTTACATTATTTCGTTATTCGTTTTTATTCCAGATTTTCCTTAGATACGTTTGTATTTGTCGTCCATTTGTGTTTCATTTTAATTTGTCACTCCTGTTTGTTCGTTTGTTGATAAAGGCCTTGTTGGTCGAAACCTTGCTGTTTATCGTCACTGTTTATGTATTTTGTAAAACTATAGTACTTTGTTTGTACGTGTTTCACTATTTATCAAGTTTTACTGCAGTCTTCCCCCTATTTCGATACAAGTAAAGCTGGATTCTTAAAGAACAGAGAGGAATGTGTTTAACAAGCGAGCCACAGGAACCACCAGTATGCATACCCTTCGATATATGTTGGGGGAGACTGAGCACTTATGGGTTTGTCCGGAGTGTTCTATTGTTACTTTGACGATTTCTGAGTTTGCTCTTGCTTGTCTTGCCCTCAAGCTCATCTCTAAGTTTCTCGTCAACAGATTCTGCACCTTTGCGTAATGTTGTCGTCCACATAAATCAGTCATCAGCTAGGTTTGTTTTCTAGTTGTTAGAACGGATACACCACTTACACGTTCAGTAGTTTGCTATTGCTTTCTGAGATCTAATTTTACCGTTCACAGAATTCCACACGAACAAATTTTCTTCGAAACTGCCCGCCGCAGCAGAGTTTGAACCAGGTACACTTGGGTTGTGGTCGAGCTCACTATCGCATAAGCTACAGATGTCCACAGATATATATATAATTCTACATAACGTTATATTGCTAATACCTGGTGTGAGCGGGGGTCAATGCGGCTGTTTGCAAAGTTATTATCCAAAGTTATTGTTGCTATAATTATTGTTATCTGATTTGTAACTGAATATGTTGCACAATTTAGCACGATATCTAAACGCATTTTGGACGTATTTTTACAAGGTGTACCAACCACAATAATTGTGTACAAAGAAAATGGCTACATACAGAAATATGTTCACAGAAGATTGGGATGTAATGAAGCCCAAAGAGTATCGAATACACAGGTAAGTATATTGAATAAATAGTCTATTGTCTTTTCCAATGTGGATGAAGGAATTGGTTGTCCACTCTTGCCGTTATGGGTAGGGGTGGGAGCTTTAATTTGCGTTCCAGGGCCAAATGAGTCGCCCTTGTGTTATATCCGTGTATATTTAGTGTGGTCTTGGTATTGTCTTTCCATCTTTTTCTTGGTCTTCCCTTGGCTCTAGTACCTGATCTATTTTTATTGTATGCTGTTATTGATGGTTGGTTGTATTCCATTCTCATTAAATGCCCAACCCACTGTATTTGTTATCTTTCAATGTATTCGGTGCATGAATTTATGCCCACTCTGCTTCTGATGTCCTCGTTTCGTAGTCTGTCTTTCCTGGTGACTCCCACTGCCATACTCAAGCATTTCATTTCACACCTGGTTAGCTTTCTGTGGTATGTTGCTGTCAGAGACCACGTACTTACTCATAAACGTTGATTAGTATTAATCTGAGAAAGGTAGACAAGTTATTCACATGCACATGCCCGAGGGAGTATCCTGTTAATACAATCACTGCATATGCATGCATACGACACTGCCGAGTGACAAATAGTTGAAGTCAAATATTGACTTGAGTGTGTACGCCTGAAATATATAATTGGGAGATAGAGGGGAGGGCAAGGAAACCTTCTGGAAACGCATTTCGGTTTGATAAGAGCGGAAACAGTGTACATGTTGTCATATCTCACATGATGTAATGTCAATTTTAAATGCACTCAAGAAATAAGTTCCCTTCCTTCAGTTAATGAGAGTCACATCAAAGGGGTAGACAGTTGTTTTAAGAGGTAAAATAAAAATACTTTTGATGAATTTGAACTCAACTGGATCATTTTGTGCACAAACATGCTTTTCTTCTTAGAACGCTCCATATCGACCACTTGTTAACCACTCTGTGATTTGTATGTGATCATAGCCTAAGAGCAATTGTACGTTCTGCCAGTTATGCGCCTACAAGTAGACCAGCACAATCGATTTCTGCGTTGCTTTTTATTTACTAGGGTAGCATCCTTTGGGCCTACATCAGCCGCCTCTTACGACATGCATTGTAGATTGCAGTGGCACTATTCTTTGCTTCACTTGCGGGCCCTGGCACGACACGGGCGAGAAAGGTAGCAAAAGGGAATGTACGAAATGTAGAAGAATAGCGATAATGAGTCACACGGGGAAAATAATCTGTAAAATACACGTAAAAAAAGGCTGCGCTATACCATCGGACAACAGCTTACCGATTCACGACTGAGATTCTAGAAAAGCAAAAGCTGTATTCGCTCTCATGCAGTTAGTCAAAAGGACTGTCGAATCTGATAAACATGTACACATTTCGTCCCTGGATCAGAAAAAAGGCGTTCTACCGCAGAGAGAGGGAAAAGTTGTAGAAACAGGAAAAAGCCCAAACCCCAGCCCGTTCTAGAAATATCTTCTTATTTCTTATCCTGACGCTGTGAAGCAAAACATGATTAGAGAAAAGAACATTAACGCATTATCATACCAAGGATATTATACTTAATTATCATACCAAGGATATTATACTTAATTTATTATCTTTTTCTCCCTCCTCTCCTGACCCCGATTTCCACTAGCGCTGAATTGCCCGTGGAGCACGCAAATGCGAAATATAGTCAAGTCGACTATCGTACCGCCCGAGTAGTTACCGGGGCCCAAATTTGGGGTGTAAAGAATAGAACCACTGTTACCTGCCATGCATGTCGTAAGAGGCGACTAAGGAGGTTTGGCTGAAATCGGATGCATGTGTCCTAAGCGTGTAGAAGTCTATGCGTTTAGGGGCCTACCAAACCAATGTGCAACGTATACCTGTTCTTGGCAAAGATCAAACATATCACAAAGAGTGATTAAAATTGGTCGTAAAGGACGAACACAAAGAAGAAGAAGAAGAAGAAGACTATCGTACTGCTAAACTTCTACATGTATACCAAATCAACATCGCTGTTATTTTACTAATAGCATATAATTAAAATCTTACAGAACTAAATGTTTAGGTGGGCAAAAAATACTTTTGAAGGTTGCCACTGTTACCTATATAAAAATGTAAAAATCAATCATTTCTGTAAGTGGGTGATTTTATATCGGTCGGTAAAGATGCACACGAATTTTGGAACGAACTATAACACTGCTGCACGTACATTCGACATTATAAACAATTAATAGACTTTATCCTTCATAATTTTGTTATTTCGATTTGTTTATATTTTCAATGCGATGACCCATTTATTAAACAAGCATAACGCAGCAAATCTAAATCAATCAAAGACTGGTCATAATTATAGCATTGTTTTGTTGCTTGATTTCATTTTATTGTTTGATCTCAACTTGTATTTTTATTCCTGTTTAGATGCTGGAGAAGGAATGGAATAGTATGAGGTTGAAAACAGAAGGTATGAGGTGTCATGTTTACAATCAAAAGATAAAGTATTGTGGTGGTCAGAAATTTCACCAATCGTTATCCCCATTAACTATCAGGCTACATAAGCATCGTAATGGACAGGTGCTGGCACGGTTGCATGATCAAAACAAACTACATCACAAAGCCAAAAATAGATATAATCATGAACTTCACATTCATTGTCAAAATCGTCTTCCCAGAAAAGATAACAAAGTTATAAATATAAGAAAGGAATGGATAAGAAACGGACAGAACGATGTGAAGCAAAAAGTAAAAAAGCTAGCGAAAGTGAATGGTGAGATACAGTATGGTAGAACAAAATGTCATTTTTCTAAAATAAATAATAATAATAACAGTTCATGCGCACGAGATCAGAAATTGATCGACCAGACTGCACTAAAAAGTAGTGTGCAAAATGTTTTGAAAGATGGTAAAATTAATCAGTCTAAATGGCAGTTGAGGACCGGAATTAATATGCACAATGTTAAGCAACTATGGGGCAGCTTTAAAATGTTTCGGAAAATTGAAAGAAAAATCTGCAAAACAAAATCAGAAAAGTCAAGTAAAACATCTTGGAAGCGACACTTTCGTATATTCAGTAAATCGGATAAACAGTCTTTACGTATTCAGTTATCTATATGGTTCCCATGCATCTTTCCTAGACCAACTCTTAAAGGCATGAGAAAAGCCATCATGAGGATGACTACGCGTGTTTGTTATAACTTGTTCAGCTGTACAATCGTTGAACTCAATCAGCAGATATCTGAAGATAAAGCACAAAGAAACGTATTTCGGAAAGAGCAAATCCGTGAAAGATGTACAAGCAGAAAATCTCATTACTTTGTGTCTAGTGTAGTCCCAGAATGTCAGAAATGTGCTAGTTCGTATATGTTTGATTCCGTCAACGTGGTTTCTGTTAACTCCACGCAGGAGAATAAAGTAAATATTGGATTATCATTGAAGCAGATGTCCTTCCAGATTGCTGATGGGTGTAAACTTGAAGAACGTCCCACTTCTGATTCTAAAAGACACTGGAGACACAATTTAATGTATCTCGAAAACGAGAAACCGGAAACGGTTAAAAGTGGAAACGATCTTGGAAGAAGTGCTAAAGATTGTCAAGTGTTGCGGACGTTAAGTGGGGATAAAACTATGCTCAATCAGTTTCCTGAATGGTTCAAGTCAATGATCAGAAAGCAAACTGCCATTTATATTCATTCAGTGTGTTGTAATGAAGAAATAACAACAACTTATGAGGCGAATCAGCTGCAGAAATATCAGAGGCGGATACTGCTCAGTAATTTCCTACAAAGCGGTGAACTTTTTTCTGAAAATGGACACGTTTATATTTCTATACGTGAACAAGAAGCTCAAACTCAAAGTTCAAAGCTTGAACCAACTATCACAAACATTGAAACGTCTTGCTCTGCAGTGTCACAGTCTGATGTCACACCCAAAGATAATAAACATACAATCAAGTTTAGACCCAACATTCCGGTGTCCAGAAAACAAGACCGTTCTCCGGTTAGCTTCAGCGACAGATCTTGTATACAAACCAACTCAATAAATACCTTTCATTCTATCGCCCCTTCCCACAACAATGAGCTGCTGAATCTTGTTGACATCAACGCAAGTCAAATAAAATATCAAAGAGATATATCTGCAAAATTATCGTTAGACAAAAGAAGAAAACAACTTCGGGACAGAATTCGTGCTTGTCTCAACGAAAATTTAGTACCGAAATCAAATTCTGAAATGTTGATTGGTAAGCCTATTAATATCTCCGACTGTAAACATACCAGTAAAGTGAAGAATGTTGAGAAAACACTAGAGAGTTCCTATTCTGTAGCAAAACTCAAGCTAAATGATACAACAGAATGTAGGAACCATACAAGTCTCTTAGATATTGAATGTATTGCTCAAGATATGAGTGACGTCAACAGTTTCTCAAATATTTCTTTAGCAGATCCAACAATACATAACATTGATATAAATCGCAACCAGAATATTGATCTTCAAGAAGCTCAATTCTCCTGCACTGAAAACCAATATTGGCAGAATTATCAATCAGACGTTGAGAAGTTTGAAAATGAAGAGTCGAAAAATGTGAGTGGACTCGCACATAAATCTTTGTGTTCAGTGTACAAAAATGTGGTCAATTCAGTTATGACTGATGAACATCTAAGAGAAACAGAGGTTAAAAGTGCTACAGCATCAACTTGCGAACTGATTGGTGTGTCTAAAGAACACGACTCAAGTCAGATAACGCCAGAGATTGTTATAAAAAGCGACAAACATCTAAGTAATAAAAAAAAGAAGACGTCGACGAGCAAGAAGGTCAGGTTTGATGAGGTAGATGCACGTTTAAACAGAACTACGGATCGTTTGAACAAGAGTAACTCTTCTGTCCATGGAACACAAGATGTCTTCGAGTACGCTCAAGAATTTGTTGTTGATGACGTCAGACAATCGCAAGAACTTGACTCTGCAACCAACTCTTCATTTAACATTAGTAATCCTACGTCCAAAACACAGGTTACAAATGCCGGGCCATATGTAACCGGTGCAAGAAAAACCATGATCACTGCGATAGAAGGTTCTACTTCAAACAGGAAGTCAGATTTTGCGCACATTTACAGTAAATATTGTCCAAGTACAAGTCAAGTATATTTTGACAAAGAGCGCTTTTTTAACAAGCCCAGCGTATTTTGTGGCGTCCAAAAATGGACAATGCAGCCTGAAAATGAGGATAAACTTTCGGAATCCACATGCAGTCTAGACGGTGCTCTCAAGTCGAATTTTCCCCATTGGTCCGATATCTATGGAAAAGAGGACACCGGGTCGTTATTTAGCTGCATTGAACCCAGAGACAATCACTTGGAGGAAAAATCTAAAGTTGCACACAGTTTCAACAATATGTCCAGAGAAGATCAAGAGAAAACTTCTAGTGAATTGAGGAGAAGAGCTCTTGGATTGTCACCTAGAGAATCTTTGATCAACTTCGTCAAAGAACAATGGCGTACAAGCTGCACTATGTCTCCAGCAAGAAATGAAATGTCCTATACAGTTCCAGAGTCTGCTAATTCACCAAAAATGCAGTTTTTTAATGGAATGAAAACAAAGGCATACGAAGATAGCGATTCAACATCGCGTGAAATATCCAAGCAGGTACATTCTCACATGTATTCACAAGAAAAGGAGTCATCTTTTCGCGAGCAAGATGTCGAGGGTAAACAAAGTAGCGAGGGTCATTCTATCAAGCAGGTACTAAGTTACGAGACAATGTGTGCAGAACGACGTAAAAATTACAATGAACTGTGTCGAGCTTTAGCAAAACACTATCAGTCTATCTCTCCAGAAGATGTGCATGACAGCCACAATATTAATCTACCGCCAACAACTTTTTCACAAGCAAGTGATAATGACCCGCCTAAAACACGTAATGAATTTAATATATCAGACAGATTAGAGAATAGGCTGTTTAATTCAAGTAATATTTCGGAATCAATCAATGACACAACGCTATCAGCCATTGTCGAGCAGATATCACCGATTGCGCCTGATCTCAACTATCCCCATTCAAATCTTGAGAAAAGAAAGAAAAACGTGAAAGGAAAATCTACAATCAAGTCACAAAACAAAGTATCAACACAAAGTACGTCCAATAAGTCAGCAGTTAAAATGAAGCCAAAAAAACGCAAGACAGTAAGGGCCGCAGTACTAACACGGGAACATAGAATCAAAGCGACAGGCAAACAAAATAAACAGACACAAACGAGTCCAACGCTTGCTTATGTAACCAAGAGAAATGGGTTCACAGATTCCATATCATCCATGTTAGACCTCTCACTGGAAGAAACCGAATGGCTTATGGGCAACATCCGATCAGGGGTTTCAGCAGATCTCAATAAGTCAAGCGAGTTGTATTACATTATTTTTGCACTTGATAAATTGTTATCCCGTTATTTTTTATCAACATATGCCCAACAACAACAACATCTGATGTACCTGTACAATCGATCAACAAAAATATCGAATGATGGAAGAGTTGTCAGGAAGAAACCAGGTGTGATGAAGAACTTGAAAAACTCATGTCACCTAAGACAATACGTATTACCACAACCTGAAGATGAGTTTGCTTCAAGATGTAGCCAGGAATATATCAATTCAGACACAGCAACTGATAACAAATCACGGACAAATAGTAGGTGCCCTAAAGTAAAAACAGAATTCGAACGTGATTGCTCTGTGAACAATGGACACGATTCTCCTCCTTTGCTCTCTCACAAACGATCTGTTATGGATAAAGATTTAACAGAACGTCCACTGAGAGAGAATGGGATCGAGGATCAGCAGAAGACTAGTGATACTGTATCCAGACAATCTAAACCAGGCTGCTCATTAAACCCAGAGTATGACTTGCAGATGCCTAGTAATACATTGACATCCACTCCTGCAAATATTCTAGACTCCTCAACCGGTTATAATTCAGGTGGCAACATTTCCAAGTATCCAGCTAATTTTCTCAATGAAAGTACCAGTAAGAAACCGGAAATGACCCATACAAAAGGCCACTCCATCGATGTCAGTTTAGTGAAAGAGTTTAAAGATGCTCTTCCGATGCTCCCATCTCGTCTGTCGTTAACGTCCCAAAATACAATGAAGGAAAACTTGCATAAAGATACGCCCACTTCTTATTTATATATGAAAGGATCAACATCCGGTCAATCAACGTTTAAAGAAACCAATGTACCATCCTACATGCCATCTGATTCTCAAAAGAGTATTCCAATTTTGACCGCTATTAAAGAGACTACTAAAAAGACAACATTTCAGACTGATACTTCTAAAAGTCCAGTGAAGAAAATTAAATTTCAAACACCAGTTTCTGATCAAGTAGAAACTCAACAACAATGTACAACGTCTGCAGATCAACAAGTGTATACTTCCCGCGAAAAACGTAAGTTTGAAACACTTTCCAAAAATGAAGATTTCCCCAAAAATTGCAGATCAATTCAAAGTTCTTCACCGCCGCGCAACTTTTATCCAACAAACACCGATCACCGGGAACTGCCTAATCCGCTTACAATGCCACAACATAGACCTCACAGAATCGATTCGGGTAAAGAAGCACAGCTTTCTTCAACGGGCAATTTATTACAAACCACAGCTGCTGAAAATGTTAACTACCCCACAGCAGCGTATAAGTCCAATGAAAAATCATTCATTTCTCCTAACCAAGCTACCACATCGACTATTTATCAAGGAAGGAATCAAATGAACTCAAGTGAAAACCCTACTTCTGGACAAATGTCTGCTGCACAGATATGGTTTCGAGAAATATGTGCGAACGTAAACACAAGTCCTGAACAAACTGGTGTCTCCAGGCAACAACCAATCAATTCACAGTTCGTGAATAGACATGACCCAAAGATAAGAACTGATACAGTCATGCCTGAAACGTCAACACGAGCTCATCAATATCAGGTAAATGATGACAACGCCATCGGTTTTAACTCTCCATGCGTCGAACATTTCGGCAGCGTAGAAGTGGACAATCGACTACTAGATCCTAGTAAAAATTACAATGACGTTGCCTTGCTTGCAAATTCACAAACAAGCAACATCAAGACACAAAGTCGCTCAATACCATTTCAAGATTACGTGTATGCGAAACCAAATCAGCTTAAAATGTTTGCAGACGAAAGCAGTGATCCCAGTTCTGGTGAGATTGTGTTAGAGAAATCACTTGTAAGGGGACACGATAATACATCTATGACAAGCGCGCGTGTTAACAGACTTCATGTTGAAATAGTTCCGACTACGTCGTGTCGTCTACAAAAAACTAGCCAAGTAACTCCAATCTCCACAAAAAATTGTGCAAAGAGCTGTGTCAATGTATGTATTCAGACATGCGCGTGTATTAGCAAACCAAGCGGTACTTGCCTGTGTGGTTATTTGTCAGTAAATGATAAATGTAAATCAACAGAAAGTACCCATAGCTCTCATTCAACTTGTGTAAAAGGTGATAAACATGGAAGCCGTTTTAAAAACGTTTGTATTCAAACTTGCCAGGCTAAAAAATATGGAAAACAATCAAATATCTCTCCTACTCTGAATAGCAAGGATAGAACAGTTTTTAATTATTTGCAAAGCCCAACAAAGTCAAGGCAGTCGAGTCCAGGTCAAACTAAATGTCGTAATAAAAAGTGCCAGATAGGACGTAATTTGGCAGTTAAGAATGCGCACACTTCTATTGGAGAATCGCTATCACGCGGCTCACCATTTCAAAATGTTTCTAATCCCTGCAAACAATTTCAAAGCAAGACTGAAAAATGTATTTCTTCAGTTAAAACTAAATGTCAACAAGCAAGTTTAGACACTGAAAAAATAAACACCAAGTCTAATGTACCGGAAGAGAACGAAATATGTAGCAAGTGTAAGCAGATATTAGAAAATGTGCAGACGAAACAGTTGGAAGATTCCGAAGTTGTAACAGGTTCATCTAATGAAGATCGGGAACAAGTCTGCCAATGTAAAACTTGTCGAAGTTGTGTAACAAATAACCAAGACGCGTATATCTCACATAGATTTTCAGAATGCGGGCCAAAATGTGAGAGAGATCAGTTTCAAGCAACAAATTGTGCCTGTAAGAATGATCAAGAAAGTAGCAGCCTTATTGTTGCCCAGATAAGTCATGAGCGTTGTAATCAAGACTGGATTCACGTGACAGAAAGACAACCAATAATACACATCCGGTACAAATCAGGTCATGCTGGTAGCTCACAACAATATCATAACTGCAGTAACAAGGTTCGTTCTTTGAGTCAACAGTTGAAGGATGAAATCTCTGGCATCATTGAAAATACCAGATTATTGCAACAGCAGGCAAATCAATTGCAGAATAAATACAAGTGTCTAGACGGGCAACAGTGGTCATCAAATAGTCAGCACAGGAACGGTAATACAAGTAGTAAATGTCAATGCTGCAACAGCAATATCATAATGAAATGTCAACATAATAATAAGAAACATAACAAATGCACAGATGAGAACTCCAATGCAAACTCTTGTTGTGATCAACTTATACAAGAGGTAGACAATCTTCAAGATTGTAACATTAGTAACAGAAATTCTAAAACAAACCTTGATGAAGCAAGTCAGCTTGAACATCGATCAACAAGTAGTAATGTACAGGGGCGTACTTCGACAGCACGAAACCATATTGATAAGGAAATGAATAAGATAAATGCAATGTCCACAAATACACAATACACTAATGCAGGCTATTATTGTTCTTCAAAAAGCAGAGTCAACTGTTTATTAACTAAAATTGATTCGAAAAAACTTAGCACACATTCAGATCATTTCAAATTCGCCCAACAAAATCTGGATCAAAACAGAAACTCATTTCCCCAAGAGCATCTTTCCTGGAAGAAAGAAAATAAGGACCAGAGTTGGAACCATCTAGCTGCAACCGATGAAAGGACTGGAGAGATTAGCAGCCGCCTGTCCATTTATTCTAATATTCTTAATAAACAGTGCTACGTTAACGACCCGTCGGAAGAAGCTTATCTATACATGAGATCACACTTTCCTACAATTTCTAGAAGTCTACTACACAAGGAGAATACAAATATGATAGCCGAGTATGGTATTAGCAATGGTGCTGCTGGGCACAGCGGAGAATGTTTACCAGAAGATCAAATATGGACAACACAATCAAGTATTGTAGAAAATGAAACACAATCCGACATCACAAGCAAGGAAATACAAACTGGCATCGCAGACAAAGAAACACAAGTCATGGTTACAGGCAGAGACACACTGTCTAGTGTACTAAGCAGGAGCATTGGATCCAGCATCGCAGACAAGAAAACACAATCCAGCATTTTACACGGTGCGTGTATGCATGGACGAATAAGTGATGTGTCAGGATTAGGTATTAAATATCGCATGGGAGAACAGGATGTTCATGAGATGAAGCATCATATAGATGACTATAAAATGCCAAATTCTGTGTGGATGGAAACCACATGCAATGTACCTGTATCAAATGCTTCAATATCAGAGAACACAAGCCTGGTTGTTACAGCAAGTGACCCGTGCGAGACACAAGATGCATGCACTCATGGGTGTCCGGAAGTTAGTAAAGGTAACAATAAAAGCCAATATGTTCTACAGAAGTCGACGGTGCTAGAAAGCAGCAACTTTCCTTTCATATCTCCATGCATGACTAACTCTGCTTCCATTCTTAGAAACAATTATTGGCGATATGCCTGTAAGATTGGCAGTCTTACACAAAATAAACTACCATCAGTAGATGCCTATGAGAATACAGATCAAGTTAATAAAGACAACAAGTGCAACTATAAAACCATGACCACCCCTACAGAGAATGTTCATATTCTGAGAGATAATTCAACCATGTTTGAAGATCTCAGCCAGATGTCTTCCATCAGAGAACCAATCATAGACACACGTTCTGTTGGTACAATGGTTTCATTTAGAAGAAACAAGCAGTCATTTCAAGAAGGTGCAACCATCAGCCGAAATATAAACGTCGATGCTTCGACTTCTACCCACGGCTTATGTCCACCAAGCTCCAGCTATATGACTGTGTCCACGTCTCCCTGGCAAGTTTCAAACATGTCTGAACTGAGTTGGTCTCATGCAAGCAGCGGAAAAGTAAACAATAGAAAAGTCATGACACCAAGGAGGAACAGAAAAACCATGCTCTCGCATCACAATCCAAATTCAGTTAGCGTTGTTGATAAACGGCAGTCAGTGGAATCATGCTCTGTTGATTCCTCGTCCAATAGTTCATTGATTAGCACTGACAAAGCATGTAATCCAACTAGCGCAAAAACATTGTCTACCTGTGAATCTCGTAGAAGCGTATCTTGGGACATGGTTGAGTCAACAAGACACTCACAATCACATGATGACAAGACTAATCAATTGGTAAGCCAAATTGGACAATTTCCAACTGTCAGTAGCGATTGTTTGAAACCAAATATAAGTCGGACGCGATTACAAAAGAAAACAGACATTGGAGACGATATTTCGTCATTCATCATCACTAGTCTTGAACTTGAATCTTCCTACGGGAAAAGATTACCACCTCTTTTGAAAGGGAGGAAACAAACAAGACTTCTGCCTGAACTAAGACACTGCAACAGACGTTCACACAAACTTAATGCGGTTGATAGTCAGGATTCCAGTCACGGCATTGAGGATCTTCCTTTAGACTCGGCATTCTTTGACAGCCATAGACACAAACAAGAACCTACACGGCGGATAGACAACAAATACGCCGAAGTAAACTCAAATTACGATCCATTTGCAGAATCTCAGAGCAGAGTATCGATTTCAGACCGGAATTTGGGTGCTAGGCAGTTGCCGTTACCAAAACGTAATAAAGGCTTTATCATTTCCAATTTGACTCAAGTCACACCTACCAGTCTAAGTTTTGAAGATCTTTCTGTCGCAAGTTGTAGCCAGACTGTCTCCGTTGAGAAGGTTGAACTACCAACGAAAAGAACTTATAAACCTCAGCCACCAGTTAGTTCAATAAGATCAAAGTTAAGACCACAAAAGCTGACACATTTTGCTCTCGGGCAAGAACTTCAGCAGTTTGAAGTTAGCATGTCTAGTACTGACGCTGAAAATGAATTTAAACTCCTAAATAATACTTGTAAAAATGGAGACAATATTTACTTGAATTCTGAAAAATATTTGAAGGAAAGGAATGTCCAAAGGAATGTTGTAAGACCCAGTACAATCACCTCCATTCAAAATATACGCAATGTTCTTGATGCCTCAGATCCTGTAATCCGTGATGGCAGATTTAGAATAATTCCTGAAAGTACCAATGGCATCTCAGAAAATCGTGTCACTGCTAGCGATTATGTGACTGACATCTTACATCCTGACTGTGGCAAGTCATTTAAATATGTAACACACTTAAACGTCCCGGTTGAATTGAGTTCAGATCAAGGTCGTGCTCCACAACGTATACCTCTCACTTCTAATCAGATGAACTCTAACAGTGTCAACCAATGGCGTACGTGTCTGTTAGGATGCGCAGAAGTAGTGGTTGCAAACGATGAAACTGTTGTCATCGAAGGAGCTTACATTCGAAGACCGTTATCCTTTGAGAAACTGACAACAGCCAAAAAATCGAATAATGAAGTCGGAGATGAAGACTCGAAGCAGGAGCAGGAACAAATCTTACCTTTCAGGTTAATATTGTCCAGAGATAAGACTCTTGGAAATGCATCGTCTTACGTTAAAGGAACATATATCAGAAAACTAGCCTTCTCCGACAGCTTTTTAACATGGAATTTGATCGCTAACAAGATTTGCTAATCTCTCCATGAAACTTTGAATGTCTGGTAACAGATAAAACAAGCAGGTGGACATTCGGTGAAAACTTTAACAATTAGAAAATGATAATAAATTATTAATTAATATTTCCTTTTATTTCAGTCTTACTAATTAACTGCAAACTCGGTTATTGTAAGAGTAATATACTTTCTAACATGAATATTTAATTAATCTCTTAATATTTGCTAATTGTGATATAAATGTTTATTTTATTATATTCTTGGCTATTGATCATACAAGAAGTTAGGACATGTTATGCGTTGTGGCGTCATGGGCGTACACCTATATTTTTCTATTAAATAAATGTTTGAACAATAGCTTCGCACAGTCATACAGTGGGTCCCATCCCACTGCAACAAAAGGGAAAACGAATAGGCAGACAGGCTATTGATCATACAAGAAGTTAGGACATATTATGCGTTGTGGCGTCATAGGCGTACACATACATTTGTTATGGGGGAGCAAAAGGAATAAACAAAATTATTAAATGTTAAATAAATGTTTGAACAATAGCTTCGCACAGTCATACAGTGGGTCCCATCCCACTGCAACATAAGGGGAACGAATAGGCAGACAGGCTAACAAAGGCAGGGGGCGACTGCCGCAGACTGATTACGAGATCAGCTACTAGGAGGCTAAAACAACCATCGGATAGAACAATGATAGAAAAATGATAAAAACAAACATAGATAGAAGTGATAGACCACCCTCAATACAACGGCAAAGATGGGTACTATGGTCTGTCCCGTAGCAAACAAGCTATCATATTTCGCCTCCGTACCGGCCATAACAGACTCTGGTACTACCTGTACAAAAAAATTTTAATTGGCACAACTAGCCTGTGCCACTGCGAGCAGGCGGATATGACGGCAGAGCACATACTGCAAGACTGCCCAATGCTAGCAGGCCTGAGAAACGAAGCCTGGCCGGAAAATATCGAACTAAATTAGAAGTTGTACGGAAGGACTGAGTCCCTAAAAATAACAGCAGAATTTATTTGGAAATCTAGTATATCAGTCTAAGCTGTGATCGAGAGAGAGAGAGAGAGAGAGAGAGAGAGAGAGAGAGAAACATAGCTTGTTAGCAACAGTTAATCATAATGTTTTATCAAAAAGCCATTTTCTAGGGGCGATTGGGAAAGGAGGGGAGGAGAGTGGGGCACAACCCTCCCTTGCCTTATCGTATGTACGCTCATGTGTGACGCCTTGAATTATGAGCAACAAATAGTAATTAAATGTCGCATTCTGTCACTATCTCTCGTCTAGTGAGTGCCCCGAGATCGGTTTGTCCTTTTTATCTCATTGTTGTCTACAGAAGCAATTTGGTTTTTTCTATTGCCAGTGACTTTACAGATGCAGCAGTGAGATTTGCTATTGTGTGTATCGATTATTATTGGGAAAACCGTTTAGAATTGCCAGTTTTGATTTTAAAACTTACGAGGCAAGCCTCATTTTCTTATTCTTGCAACGGTTCAAACAAAAACAATATATATATATTTTTTTTTTTTTTTTCTTTCGTCCGCTTTCAACCCAGACGAAGTTTCATCTCTGAAACTGATTTTTGCGTGAAAATCTTTTTTTCCAATTTCTTACAATGGCAGCAGCGTGCACATTGTAAATTACTTTACACTGGCAGCCGTGTGCTCAATGTACTCGTAATTAGTATTCCTCGCCATATAGGCAGATTTTCTCCGACTTCAGAGGTACTCACGTTATCGTCCTGAGTAAGACCAGGGGACTCGAATAAATGCCGGACAGTAGGTTCGAACCCGAGCTATGAGGCGTCTCACAGCTAGCAGGCCGAGCTACTATCAACTACTCTAGGCAGTCCCCCAATATATATATAATTCGCAGGACTTGTCCTGTTTAAATTCTAACACATTGTGAGGACTTAACAAAACTCACAAATGTGACTCCAAACTTCTTCTTCTTCTTCCTCCTCGATTGTTCTTTTTCGGTTGTGTATATATCACAATATATCATTCTTATTGTTATATATAGACAGCCTTTGCCAAGAACGCACTTTTACGTCACATCGTTCAGTAACATTTGGAGCTCTAGTGCTTATTCTTCGGTGGTGTGTCCGATTTCAACCAGCGTTTACTGGGTTCGCTCTCCGTTAGCCTTTTGCTGTCCCCAGCCAACCTACAAGGCAGCAGGTTGATATTTTCTTTTAGGGTAGAGACCCTTCTGTGACCTGCCCTCCCGGGCTGATGAGCGTCATCTGCCCAGATGACTCCACACTGAGAGTGAGATATATTAGAAAATGTCATTTCTATCATAGAATAAGTTTAGTACAAGTATCGTTTGATTGTTGCAGCGTACTTGGTATCATATGATATATAAGAGTACCCATCGTTTTTGTAATGACAAAACACGTAACAACAAAGTACTGTAGTTATATAAAGTACTAAAAACAATATACAGCGAAGTTTCGGCCAAAAGACCTTTATCGAGAACAGCTTACAAAAGTAGAGAAGAAATTTAGATTGCCTGTACGTCAGACATAATATATAGCCAGAAAATAAATATATAAAGGGATCTAAAAATCAACGCCCTTATTTTAGGCCTGTTATGGATTGATTGGTGATGACAAAATAGTCGCACAACACGATTGCATATCTGCCATCTTAAGTTTGAGAAATCAATTTTTTTTAAAAATTGTAATGTGTGCCTGATTTGCATTCTACGGTTCTATGGAGCCGATATAATATTTATGAATCTCCTTTGCACGTAGCATATGAATTATTCCGTATAACTTTCTTATATGTACATGTTTCCTTGCTATTTACTTGTTGTCTACTCCAGCAATCACTCCACCTTCATTTACTCCTAACATTTATTAGTAAACAAGGCTAATGGTAGGCTTACAAGGATAGACACATGTCCTAACAATTAGGCACGCTAGCTCAACCATTCATTAGTTTATCGATTACGAAACTTTGCTCCAATGACAGCTCTCCTAAATATCTGCTGTGATCACCATCTGCAATTTAGTCACGAATTAATTAATTTTGAACTTTTATTTTTGAATTTATCTTTGTCCTTATTATACGCTTAATAAAATAGATAACTGGGATAGACATTTGTTTATAATCGTGTCTCATTTGTATTTGTTGATCATCTTTACAGTTCATATTGTTCTTATAATTTTGTTTTTTAATTTGACTTAAAGGTGGTATCTTTTCCGTTACTTGTAAATATGCAAGTCTGTATGGCTCTGTCGCCACATCTGACAATTGATAGAGCTGACATTCTGAACGCTCTCATAGAGTGTGGCCGCAAAGGAAATGCTCATCTAAACCAGTCCACGTCGACTGCTATATTGCAAGAGCTTGGTGTGAAGATTGGAGCGATCAGAAAACAAATTACAAAGAGCGTATGAGCATTCTCATCAACCAACATCTAATTGGTAAGGTTCCAAACAAGTACATGTCGGACTACGTCCTGTCTGACTACAATTCTTGCTCCGTCTTTCGCTGCAGCAGCCATCCCAAAGTCCATTTGCTCACAGTACCCATGAGAAGCTGATTAGTATATCTTCTTTCTCTACCACGAAGACGACACTGTCTGGCATGTTCAAACTTAATGTCTAATTCTCGAACACGTTTCAGTGTATGCGACTCGCCCATGTCACATAATTGAGAGCATACTGCATTGACGATATCGGTTCTGTCCATGCTTCTGCCAGCTTGAGTTGGGACGTTGTTTGCAAGAAAGTCAGCACACTCGTTACCCTGAACTTCAGCATGTCCAGGTGTGTACAGCCAAGTCATTTTCTTGAGATGTGATCTCCGAATGATATCCACCTATTCCACACGAATACTTCCAGATTCATTCCTTTGAAGCATATTTATCGAGTATGATATGATAACCGTATGGGTTACCTGTTGCTCAGCCACCCATGACAGAGCCCTGGAGGTAACGGTGATCTCCGTAGTCATGCTCGATGTCGTTGTCTCGAAAGCGCCACTGTCCCCATGCAGTGTGCTACCGTTTCGTTGTGCTGAATAATCCCTCGATGATCTGGTTCCGCGTCTGACAGAGCCATTGATGTAGATAATGATATCACCTGGATGGGAGTGCTGATCCACGAGTGCAAGAATCTCCGCATTGACGACGCCCGGGGCCCATTCTCTACAGCGGCGTCCAAGTGTACTGCAACCCTGGTGTAATCAATCATATCCTCTGATATAGGCATCCTTTTTTCCCCATGCCTAAACTCGTCTAGAGTACAGACCTGTTTAATAGTTCAGGGTATACGAAGAGTTATAGCAAGTCCCCTCGAGTGCGCTTCATATATGGTGTTTCCTACCACCTATACTATCAGGGTATACGAAGAGTTATAGCAAGTCCCCTCGAGTGCGCCTCGTATATAATGTTTCCTACCACCTATACTATTTCTGAGGTCCATATTTGGCGTGGGCGACCTTTGACATTGAAGCTGTTGTATCTGAATAGTAGTACTCGTTGTGGTGTAACCATGGTTACGGGGTGTACTGTTGGACGTTAATCTTGTTAGATGGTGTACTGTTGAACGTTAATCTTGTTAGATGGTGTACTGTTGAACGTTAATCATGTTAGATGGTGTACTGTTGGACGTTAATCTTGTTAGATGGTGTACTGTTGGACGTTAATCTTGTTAGATGGTGTACTGTTGAACGTTAATCATGTTAGATGGTGTACTGTTGGACGTTAATCTTGTTAGATGGTGTACTGTTGGACGTTAATCTTGTTAGATGGTGTACTGTTGAACGTTAATCATGTTAGATGGTGTACTGTTGGACGTTAATCATGTTAGATGGTGTACTGTTGGACGTTAATCTTGTTAGATGGTGTACTGTTGGACGTTAATCATGTTAGATGGTGTACTGTTGGACGTTAATCATGCTAGATGGTGTACTGTTGGAAGTTAATCATGTTAGATGGTGTACTGTTGGAAGTTAATCATGTTACATGGTGTACTGTTGGACGTTAATCATGTTACATGGTGTACTGTTGGACGTTAATCTTGTTACATGGTGTACTGTTGGACGTTAATCATGTTAGATGGTGTACTGTTGGACGTTAATCATGTTACATGGTGTACTGTTGGACGTTAATCATGTTACATGGTGTACTGTTGGACGTTAATCTTGTTACATGGTGTACTGTTGGACGTTAATCATGTTAGATGGTGTACTGTTGGACGCTAATCTTGTTAGATGGTGTACTGTTGGACGTTAATCATGTTACATGGTGTACTGTTGGACGTTAATCATGTTACATGGTGTACTGTTGGACGTTAATCATGTTACATGGTGTACTGTTGGACGTTTATCATTTGGTTTATTGTCACAAATATCAACACAAGACGATTACTATAATATGAGCAGATTGGAACAAGCTGTCATTCTGCGTCTTAGAACAGGACATAATCAACTCCGCAGCCACAAGTATACAAAATTCAAAATTGGCAATTCAGCCATGTGTACATGTGGACAAGAACACCAGACTGCAGAGTACATACTTCAAGACTGCCCTGAATATGATACACTGAGGTAAACTCACTAGCCTAACGAAACTACACTCGACAGAAAACTACACGGACCTCTGTGTGAGCTACAAAAGTCAGCGAAGTTTTTACAAAAGACAACATTGAATATATATACAATATTTCAAGCGAACGAAAGGAAGGATACAAGAGACAACATTGAATATATAGACAATATTTCAAGCGAACGAAAGGAAGGAAGGAATGTGGTTTATTGTCTCTTAATATGCTCTAGTGTGGTTCTGGGACACGGAAGGAAAGCAAAGAATAGTATCACTGCGACCTGTAAGGAATATCGTAAGAGTCGACTGATTTAGGGGCCTAGGGAAGCTATCGTAGTAAATAAAAAGCATTACAGAAATTGGATGTGCTGGCCTACTTGTAGGCGCATAACTGGCACAACGTACAATAGCTCTTAAGCTCGGATCACATACAAATCACACAGAGTGGTTAACAAGTGGTCGATAGAGAGCGGAAGAAGAAGAATATGCTCTAGTACTGGTATTGTTACTATTTTTGGTAATCTTGACCTCACTCATGACATCCTCGACTTTTGTACATTGACTTCCACTCATGGAAACTTATCATTTTATGAGAGTTTTTTCACTCATTGTTTCCTCGTTTTATGTGCACCTTGTTTGTTTTCATATATTTCATTCATGGCAACCTCCATTTGTTTCTATTGAAGTCACTCGTGACAATTTACTGTAACATCGGGGGACTGCCTAGAGTAGTTGATAGTAGTTGATAGTAGCTCGGCCTGCTAGCTGTGAGACGCCTCATAGCTCGGGCTCGAACCTACTGTCCGGCATTTGTTCGAGTCCCCTGGTCTTACTCAGGACGATAAAGTGAGTACCTCTGAAGTCGGAGAAAATCTGCCTGGATGGCGAGGGAATACTAATTACGAGTACATTGAGCACACGGCTGCCAGTGTAAGTAATTTACAATGTGTACGCTGCTGCCATTGTAAGAAATTGGAAAAACGGATTTTCACGCAAAAATCAGTTTCAGAGATGAAACTTCGTCTGAGTTGAAAGCGGACGAAAAAAAAAAAAAACTGTAACATCATCTAGTCGTGAACTCTAAATATATTGTATGTTTATTTGGAAGCTAGGGTTGATAAGTGAGGTCTTACTAAGCAGAATGAACATCTTAAACAATACACATAGTTTGTCAGTCACGTCAAATACTCCACGTTAATACAAGTCACGTCAAATAATAATAATAATTCCTCTCATAGGGCCTGCAAGTAATTTATCCATACCGCTCTATCATGGGCAACTCGCTCAATCTCCTCCATGGAACTGAGACCGATATTTCCTGCCTCTCTCAGCAAAGTTCGTTTCAGGGTCTCCTTAGGTCGACCTCTTTCTTGAACCCTTTGCATCTCACTTCAATGCCTGCTTTGAAATTCGTTGATCATTTCTCCTCAAGGTGTGTCCAACATATCTCCATCTTCTCCTTCTTATAACAGTTGTCACTAGTGGTTGACGAGACATGTCTCTGATTTCATCACTTCTCCTTTGGCTGAAATCGGATGCACATGTCCTAAACGTGTAGAAGCCTATGCGTTTAGGGGCCTACCAAACCAATGTGCAACGTAGACACGTTCTTGGCAAAGATCGAACGTATCACAAAGAGTGATTAAAATTGGTCGTAAAGAACGAACGCAAAGAAGAAGAAGAAGCTAAGAAAACAAAGATCAAAATAGAGCATGAATATTCCAGTGGCAACATATGGGTGTGTAACATGAACATTCAATAAGGCAATGAAAACTTATATTATGCTTTTTAACTCCTTGTGGACCAGGAGCCACACTAAGTGGCGTTTTTACTCTATAAATCGCTTTTTCCCTGGTCCACTAGGAGTTAATATAAGTGTTACATAAGAGTCCACTGTGATATAAGTATACCATGATCGCAGACGATAAGAAATAGATATAGCTAACAATAACTAAACAATCACAGAGAACTGGCTGATGCTACAAATAAGAATGAGAACATTGAAGTATTTTGCACATTTAAAAGATACGGGGGCTGGAGAAGACCATCGTGGAAGGACGCATACCGGCACAGAGGAGAATAGGAAGACCACGTAGAAGATGGATTCAGGATGTAACTGATGGTTTGAACATGACGGCTGCAGAGGCGGAACATCTGGCCTAAAAGAGAGAAAAATTCAGATGGACTGTTGGGGTGGCAAAGTGCTGCTCAGGACAAGCTATTTGATGATTATGAAAAAGACACGAAGGTTGAAGATCTTTATGAAAGGAGGCTTCACGACAAGTAGATGATGAAGACCACGGAGAAGATGGATTCATGATCTTCTTTTGTCCTTCTCTGCTTTTTTGCCGCTAGGCGTAGCAGGTTTAACTGATGATCGGTTTCCGAGATAATGCACGGTCGGTCGTTTGATATGGTGTGGTATTGTGGAGTTTTAAGATGTCTGTAACTCTATCAACCCATCTTTTTCTTGGTCTGCGCCTTCCTCTTGATGATTCCATTTTCATGTTGTACGCTCTTGCAACTGGTGTATTCGGGTTCATTCTGACCAAGTGGGCAAACCATTTGAGTCTGTTTAAAAAAAATAAAAATAAATAGCAGGTGTTGTTCCGACTGTTATTCTGATGTAACTGATTAATTGAGCATGACGGCCACAAAGGCGGGATTTCTGGCATATTAGTGAGAGAGTCATTGCAAAGAAATGTTTGGGTTACGAAGTTCTGTTCAGCTTTTTGATGATGAAAATAATTGAATCGCACATCGCTAATGGTTAGTTTTTTAGGTAAAGGGAAAGTACTGGATAACATAAACGGAAGTTGTCACTTACCAGAATATAGTTTAAATACAAATATGGCGACTCGCATGGCACGTTTTCAGGTTAGTGAGATTGATAACATTTGTCACTATTTAGTAAGACTCAGTGAGTGTGTACGTTGTTTCTGGTGTCTTAACTTTATGGAAGAATACCGACAGATCATTTTTAAATGTGTAAACGAAGACATGATGGAAATATTAGCATGCTTTTTATTTAGTTATATTTATTTGAATATTTGGTCACTTTCGTGACTTTGTCAACTTTGTTTGTCTTGACTTTCTAATTCTTCATCATCAAATAGCTTGTCCTGAGCAGAACTTTGCCACTCCAACAGTCCTCCGGAATTTCTCTCTTTCATAGGCCAGATGCCCTGCCTTTGCAGCCGTCATGTTCAAACCATCAGTTACATCCTGAATCCATATTCTCCGTGGTCTTCTTCTCTTTGCCGGTATGCCAATGCCACCTTTCATGGTCATTGATGGTGTCATGGTCTTCAGCCCTTTATGTCTTTTTATATGTCCAAAAACTCAACTTTCTCTTTCTTATTTGTAGCATCAGCCAGTTTTCTTTGATTTTGAGTTCTTTCTGGATAGATCTATTTGTTCTCTTCTTTGTCCAAGATATATGAACTTCTGTAACACTAACACTTCCCACTTACTTATAGCCAAAAAAAGCACATATGTCATATATGTTTTTCCACTGCTTTATTAAATGTCCATGCTTCACACCCATACGTTGCCACTGGGAATATGCATCATGCATTGCATGCATGCTTTTAGATCAGGTTCCGTTCCATACTCCTCCTTCTTTGCGTTCGTTCTTTACGACCAATTTTAATGACTCTTTGTGATATGTTTGATCTTTGCCAAGAACGTGTATACGTCGCACATTGGTTTGGTAGGCCCCTAAACGCATATATTTCTACACGTTTAGGACATGTGCATCCGATTTCAACCAAACCTCCTTAGTCGCCTCTTATGACATGCGTGGCAGGTAACAGTGGTTCTATTCTTTACACCCCAAATTTGGGCCCGGTAACCACTCGGGCGCCGTTCCATACTGTTTTGAGTTGTTTAATTTTTGGTAAAGCCATGTTTGTTCTTTTAATTTCCTTCATCCCATTTCATCTGTTAGCAGTGAACCAAGATTGCAAGATATTCAAAACTGTTCACATTTTCTACTTTCTCTCTGTTGATAAAAATATCTTTTGTCATGTTCGTTTTATCTGTTATTATTTTTGTTTTTGCCACATTGAAATATAGATTTTGCTTTTATCTTTCACTTCTAATATTTTCTCAATCCCTTTTTGTGATGTTGACAGTAACACTGTATCGTCAGCGTATTGTAGTTCATGTATTTCTCTTCCTCTGATTATAAAAGGATCGTATTTTTCTTTTCTGCTGTCTTCTGTAACGTTCCTCATGATGTTTTCTGCATATATGTTAAACAGACAAGGTGACAAAATGCAGCCTTGTCTGACTCCCTACCCTATGTCAAACCAGTCTGATGTATCATCACATGTTCTTACAGCTGCCATTTGATCACTATAAAGTTCTCTTATGATCTGTATCAAATGTAATGGGAATCCCATTTCTCCCATAATCTTCCACAATTCCTGATGCTCTACAGAATCAAATGCCTTTGAGTAGTCAATAAAGCATGAGTATATATCTACATTATACTCTCTAGATTATTCTCGAATTCTTAACTTTCAAAGTTTCATTTTCATAACTTTGTTATTCTCATTGATTAATTGATTTTTGACGGTTTTTAATTTCGTCTATAAGCCCATTTATTTCATTTAATATTTATGGCCAATATTATACAATATAATCTTATAATCCACTGCCGGTAAACTGTTATGACAATAATTATATATAATAATATAGCAAGAAAGGAAAACAATATCACAAACCAACAATTGAGACGAGCGAAAGACTTCACAGATGTGATATGGAAAGCTCAATATTGGCAGATCATCTGTCAGATGGAAGAATCAATACTGAAATACAGCAAAGATACAAAACTACCACAAGCAAGACAATTATTATTAATTTGTTTTATTATTGTCTGCCAATTAAATGGTACAACAATAGTTTCAAGGCCGCAATGTAATAGGAAAGTGACAACTGTTATAAGAAAGAGAAGATGGATATTTGTTGTTGAGAAGAAATGATCAATGGATATCAAAGCAGGCATTGAAGTGGGATGCCAAGGGTTCAAGAAAGAGAGGATGACATAGGGCAGGCTAAGGAGACCCTGAAACGAACTTTGCTGAGAGAGGCAACAAATATCGGTCTCAGTTCCACGGAGGAGATTGAGCGAGTTGTCCAGGATACAGCAGTATGGAGAAATTGCTTGCAGGCCCTAACGATGGGAGAGAAATTAATATTATTTAATGTAATAGGAAACAGCGTATTCGAGGACACTTGCCAGAACTATTTGTATACGCTGAAAGATGTCACCGGAATAGAGGAAAGATGAAGATTTTTGTTTTGTACAGTCAAGAGTAAATGGCAGATATTATTATAATGATACAAGCACAGGAAGGTTGCAGTAAAAATATGTACCAAAGACGAAACGTGAAAAAGAAGTAAGGTAGTTGTGTAAAGTACAGAAAGATACTGCGATATTTCGACCTAAAATCCATTATCGATCAAGCAATGATACAACACAAACAGAATACAGACGATGGTCCTATAACATTACTATCCAACTGTAACAGACATCATATAACGTATACATTTTATGAAATGTAAGTAACAAATGAATGTACCTAAGAGGTCTAATAAAATTAGCTGTATTGTCATTTTGACTACCATACTTAGTTATGTAAGTGACCAGGCAAATTTGCACAATACAGTAGAGCTTTCGCTTTTCGAATAGGATACTGAGTGGCTTTGGGCTCATTTCCTGCACTCCACAAGTAAGGAAATAAATTGGCCATCCTACTGCCTGCATACTTGGTTTTTAGAAATGTGAAGGGACAGTCACATACCATTTGGTCTACAAAAGCTACTGGACATTTTCATTCTGTTTTCACAAGTCAGTCTTGAGTCTGTAGTTGATTAGTTTAGAGGTAGTCATTCGGTGTACTCACTGTTTAAAAATGTAATACAGTAATGCCATTGACGTTGATGAAGTTGGTAGTATGAGACTGCAGAAATTAAAAGTATAATGTGACACCTTACATAAAACGTAAACTCTCATAGCACCCTTTGTGTCATTTTCTGAGAGTATGCTGGGGATTTTATACGGCAGAGGAATTAAGGCTGCTTGCCCAAAGCTGTCGCCACACATGTACAGGTTATCGGTTTTATTTTCTCACCAACAGAAAAAACTTTTGACCATGCCAAGGGGCAGAACACTGGGAAATGGGAAACACCACCTTGTTTAACCACTCAGCCACCCGCTATCCATATTGCCTTCTAAAGCAATCTGAAATATAAGTGCTAAGATTTTGTGTCTACTCATATGCAAATGCAGGGTCACCGATAGCGAAGTTGATAACACGCTATACAAGGGGCCACATGCTATGGAAAATCCATAGTTCAAGGCCAGCTGTGCTAAAATATTCTTGGTATGCACACTGTATGACTACAGGAGACCCTGATACCTTACTGGTGATCTAAATTACAAGTATCATCTCACCTGAATGTTGAGTGTTACTGGTATGGAAACAGACCTTCACACAAAAATCAGAGGTGCCACAACTACACTTGAACTCATAGTGGGTGAATGGGTAACAATGCAAATGCCACATATTTTGTCTATCATGCAGTAGAGTACGAGTTTTGTTAATGTTTGAAGTACTTCATCCTTCAATGATTGTTATGGATATTGCATCTTTGTCATATGAATTTCATAACATTTGTTGTATATCCTCAGGTGCAAAAAGAGAATAAATTAGAAGAGAACTCTGATGACAGTGATAGGCCAGATGATGAAGAGGACAGTAGCAGCCAGGATGAGGAGTACCATGCAAGTGATGACAGTGACACTGATGACACAGATGATGAAAAGGACAATGAAGATGAAACTTCAGATAAATTTCAGACAGATGTAAATGATAACCAGGATACTTTGAATTCTGCCGCTCAGATTGATGAATATGAGTATGATTCTTCAGACGAAGAGGTTAGTAATATTAAATGTGCAGATTATTTGAACTCACCCTGTAATAGATTCCTATCTCGCCCGAGTGGTTACCGGGCCCAAATTTGGGGTGTAAAGAATAGAACCACTGTTACCTGCCACGCATGTTGTAAGAGGCGACTAAGGAGGTTTGGCTGAAATCGGATGCACGTGTCCTAAACCGGTAGAAGTCTATGCGTTTAGGGGCCTACCAAACCAATGTGCAACATATACACGTTCTTGGCAAAGATCAAACATATCACAAAGAGTGATTAAAATTGGTCGTAAAGAAGAACGCAAATAAGAAGAAGAAGAGAAGATTCTTATCTTACTAAAAATATAGAAAGTTAGTTGAATACATTTGAAAATAGATGACTGCGAAAAATACTGAACATAAAATGGGATGAATTCAAAGGTGATGAAATCAGAGAAATGCCTGGTCAACCACTAGTAACAACTGTTATAAGAAGGAAGATATGTTGGACACACCTGGAGAAGAAATGACCAAAGAATACCAAAGCAGGCATTGAAGTGGGATGCAAAGAGTTCAAGAAAGAGAGGATGCCTTAGGTAGACCCTGAAACAATCTTTGCTGAGAGAGGCAAGAAATCATGGAAGAGATTGAGCGAGTTGCCCAAGATACACCCATGTTTTTGGTTTTTTTTGCGACGTCCGCTTTCAACTCGGACGAAGTTTCATCTCTGAAACTGATTTTTGCGTGAAAATCCGCTTTTTCCAATTTCTTACAATGGCAGCAGTGCGCACATTGTAAATTACTTTACACTGGCAGCCGTGTGCTCAATGTACTCGTAATTAGTATTCCTCGCCATACAGGCAGATTTTCTCCGACTTCAGAGGTACTCACGTTATCGCCCTGAGTAAGACCAGGGGACTCGAACAAATGCCGGACAGTAGGTTCGAACCCGAGCTATGAGGCGTCTCACAGTTAGCAGGCCGAGCTACTATCAACTACTCTAGGCAGACCCCCTACACCCATGTGTTTCTGGGGCCTGCAAGGGAAGCAAAGAATAGTACCACTGTGACCTACGAGGCATGTCATAAGAGGTGACTGATGTAGGGCCTAGGAAGCTACCCTAGTAAATAAAAAGCATCACAGCAATCGGATGTGATGGCCTACTTGTAAGCGCATAATTGACACAATGTACAATTGCTCTTAGGCTCAGATCACATACAAAACACACCGAGTTGTTAACAACAAGTGGTCTATATGAAGCGCTCAAGAAGAGAAATATATATGTGTGTGGGTGTGTTACGTTTGTTTTTATGTGAATTAGTTATCTTCAATGTCTTCATATATATCATTGTGACAGGATGTGCGAAATACTGTAGGAAATATTCCAATTGAGTGGTATAATGATTATCCCCACATTGGATATGATATTGAAGGGAGAAAACTGATCAAGCCTAACCAGGGTGATGCCCTTGATGAGTTCCTGGACAAAGTTGATGATCCTAACTACTGGTATGTTTACATTGATCATGTTTTATTGTTATGTTTTAAAACAAAATAGTTGGCTCTGCATTATGTGACAGAAATAAAGAACAGATTTTCTAAAGCTGACTTTCATACAAAATCAAGAACCATACTTGCAAACAATTCCCTGGCAATTCTTATTCTAACTTCAGGTCCATAGTCAGGTTCTATCTTTAAGCCTGTCGCCACGGCACAGTACAGTGTCATTTTCAGATATGGACTTGAGCGTCATCATTTTGAGAGAGAAGGGAGGCCACCTGTGCCTCCATTGATGGAGCTGTAATTTCAGGTTGTTGTCTAATTTCTGTAACTGAGAGCATGTCGTATGACTTTCTTTCAGTATATGCACCATAGGGGACAAACTCCATCTTTGGTAGGATGGGATCCTGTGACATTGTAAGAAGGAGAGTATATCCTGAAACAGGCTAAACACTTATGTCCCTGTCCTGCTATGATGTCAGTTCAGTAAGCAATAGCTATGGGAGAAATGATTGGGAATTGAACTGATAATCTCGCCCAAGTGGTTACCGGGCCCAAATTTGGGGTGTAAAGAATGGAACCACTGTTACCTGCCACGCATGTCGTAAGAGGCGACTAAGGAGATTTGGTTGAAATCGGATGCACATGTCCAAAATGTGTAGAAGTCTATGTGTTTAGGGGCCTACCAAACCAATGTACAACGTATACATGTTCTTGGCAAAGATCAAACATATCACAAAGAGTGATTAAAATTGGTCGTAAAGAACGAACGCAAAGAAGAAGAAGAAGAACTGATAATCTGCATGTGTGGTGCCAGGTCCTGCAAGGGAATCAAAGAATAGTAACACTGCGACTTACAAGGCATGTCGTAAGAGACGAATGATGTAGGACCTAGGAAAGTTACTCTAGTAAATAAAAAGCATTGCAGAAATCGGATGTGCTGGCCTACTTGTAGGCGTATAACTGGCACAATGTACAATCACTCTTAGACTCAGATCATATACAAATCACAAAGAGTGGTTAACAAATGGTCGACATAGAGCATTCAAGAAGAAGAAAACTGATAATCAGTATAATTTGGGATGACACATGATTCGTAGCCACACAGAACATAATTCATAGCCCCGTCACTTTTGAAAAAAAAAAAAAATCAGCCACACAGAACATAATTCTTAGTACCTCACATAGGAGATAATTCAGCTGCAAAGAACATATATCGCAGCCACACCTTTCTGTAGACATATAATTTTCAGAACGAACCCATGCTCTAAGGCTCAAATCACACACAAACAACACAAAGAGTGGTTTAACAAATGGTTGTTGTAGAGCGGACAAAGAAGATTTCCATAAACATGTGAAGTATTACTGTAGATTTTGTTACATAATAAAAATCATGCTTTTTTTAATCCTGACAGGCGAACTGTGAAAAACAAATTGACAGGTCAGAAAGTACTTCTGAGTAATGATGACGTCAAACTAATTCACAGAATTCAATCTACCAAACATCCATCGGGTTCAGAAGACTTGTATGCTGTAGGTGTCTCATTGGTTGTGCTAGAAGTGCATATATGTGTTTGATACATGCATCATATTTGCCTTGATAGACATCAAACTATTATAAACAGTTTACTAGATTAGATACTCCATTCTGGTTTAACAGTTTTGCTTCTTCATAGAGGTCATTGATCACATAATACAGGGTGTTCAAGATAATAGCAGCCTGTGAATGGAGTCAATCTGGCATATATGTATGAAAATGAGAAGGTTCAGTTATGACGTAGTATAGGTCAAGGTTATGTGACGGTATGTAATTGTAGTGCGGAAGGGGCGATGAACAAATGTGACGTAAAACGAGCTAGTCAGGACCGGTTTAAATAGTACATAAACATAACGCGATAGATTATCTGGCAACTTTCGATTTGTCATTGGGGCTGCTTTAATCTTGAACACCCTGTATCTTCAGGCATGTGACTAAAACAATTTCAAAACTTCTAGATTTTAAAAAGGGTTTTAAAGCATTGACTTCATTGCACCGGGTTTTACCCCATATGGCTCTGTCCTCTCCGCAGAAATGGCACGCCACCTGCCAAGAGTATTGCACGAACTCCGTAGCTCGCAACACCTAGGGTCTCTGGAAAACTGCACTCGGGAACAGAAGGTCGCTGTCCGGATTCGAAGTCGCAGCCTTCTGTTCCGAGTGCAGTTTTTCCAGAGACCCTAGGATTGTTGCAGGAGTTCGTGCTTTGTGCAATACTTCTCTAGGTATAGACAGTCCAGCTTTGTTAGCATCTGCTCCTATTGACCCATATTTCATCTTCCATCATTCACCCGGAGAAGAGTGGTTTTAAAAAATAAGTTTACAAGATTATGAAATACATGCCATTTGAAAAACTACCTCTGGTTTTCAGCACATGTTTTGAACCAAGTTCACCTTCCATCTTTTAATTCTTATTCGCTTAGTCAGACTGCAGTATTTCAGCATGTTACCAAGACCACCACCTCTTGAAGATAAAGTATGGTCTTGGTCAGCTCTATTTTTCTGACTTCTGTCATCTCATTCACAAAATCTTAGTTCTGACCACAATTTAACATTTTAGCCTAGTGTAAGCTAAGTAACAATGTGTCTTGCCTGTGGTGCAAGCGTCATGGTCTCCAAACACTTTACAGAGTTGTCCAACATGTAGTGGTGGATGGAGAAGCACTTGGTCACATCCTGTCTCCCTTCATGAAAAACATGATAGTAGTATTATTAAAGTACTGATTGGCTACATTTGTCATAATTATTAGCATAAAGGTTTAGAAGAAAATGAAATGTATATTGTTATACAAGTTTGTTGTGTCGGATACATGACTATTAGATATTAGTAATTGACAGTGATGTGGCTCATTTTCCTAGCTATCTTTCTAGCACTGAACATGTCTCTGTCTTGATGAATGCATACTTCAGTCAGCAAGAAAATCTGATTTATCTTGTTATTTACAAAACAAATGCTCTAAACTCTAGACCAGTTCTATCCAATGTTTTTATATATTGGGGTGCATCTGATTAATGACTGGAGGCGCTGGTGCAATGTGACATTTGCAATACTAACAATAATAAAAAAAGTAATTTTAATAGTAACATACAATAAAACTCCAGAACGTAGACATAAAACAAACAATTGAGGCCAAATACTTACGAGCAATTTTCACAGCAGATGGAAGTATCGATAGCGAAATCAGCAATCGTTGCACAAAAGCTAACCAAGTACTGAGACAGTTAACACCACTGTTGCCACATAAAGAGATGCTGCTAACAACTAAAGCAAATCTCATAAGAACGATTTTCTAGCCAATACTATGTTCAATCAATCAAGTGCTGTGCCTGCCGGCGTAGGCGATCATGTCTCTCCACAACTCTCTTTGCTTGGTGCATGTAATCAGTTCTGATGTCGATATTTTGTCGAACCATGATGTCAGGCCATCCAACATCTTCTCCCTCTGTCTTTCACGATCTCTCCTTCCCTGAATTTTACCTGTAGTCACCAAATGTTCTAAACCTTCTCTTCTCATTATATGCCCGAAGAACCTTGATTGTTGGATTCTTATTCTTTTGATAAGGTTTCTTTGTGTGCAGGCCTGATTTAAAACCTCCACATTTGTTTTCTTTGCTGTCCATGGAATTTTCAACATTCTTCTGTAAAACCACATCTCTGTGGCTTCCAATGATCGTATTGATTGTTTGTTCATTGTCCATACTATGTTACCAGTGTCAAACATGGCCAATAACAGCAGCTAATGAGCAGAAAATCATAATGACAGAGATAAGATGTCTTAGAAGAGCTGCAGGTGTGACAATAAGAGACAACATTAGAAATGAAGAAATCAGAAGACTGGATGTGAAACCAGTCATGCAATTCATAAAAGAACATATTAAATGGTTTGGACACCTGACAAGAATGCCCTGGTACCGCCTACCACAGAGAACCACACAGAAAAAGTATAATGAGTACAAAGCAAGAGGAAGACCACACAAAAGATGGAGCGACGGAATCAAGAACAACCGTATAACATGAATATCAGCTTACAAAGTGCTTTAAAACAAGCACGCACAAGATCACTATGTTTCATCAACAACTCTTCTATAAAGAAGTAAATGGTGGAAGAGAAGAAGATGATACATTTTTTAAAACAACAAAAATGTAATTCTAAACTTTTAATAAAAGCAAAATATATTGTACTTACGAAAAAAAGTGGAAAACATTGTTATTCACAAATCATATTTTTCTTAAAGTACTGATTAGCTTTGCATCCGGCTGTTCCTGATCAAACTTATATCACTCTGTCTACCACATAATATTTAATCTGTTCCTGACCGACCATATATTGTTCTATCTACCACATAATATTTGATCTGTTCCTGATTGACCATATATCGTTCTATCTACCACATAATATTTAATCTGTTCCTGATTGACCATATATCACTCTATCTACCACATAATATTTAATCTGTTCCTGATTGACCATATATCACTCTATCTACCACATAATATTTAATCTGTTCTTGATTGACCATATATCACTCTATCTACCACATAATATTTAATCTGTTCCTGACCGACCATATATCGTTCTATCTACCACATAATATTTGATCTGTTCCTGATTGACCATATATCGTTCTATCTACCACATAATATTTAATCTGTTCCTGATTGACCATATATCACTCTATCTACCACATAATATTTAATCTGTTCCTGATTGACCATATATCACTCTATCTACCACATAATATTTAATCTGTTCCTGATTGACCATATATCACTCTATCTACCACATAATATTTAATCTGTTCCTGACCGACCATATATCACTCTATCTACCACATAATATTTGATTAAAACTTCACATTTATCTTACTGTAGAAATAAGTTTGCTTGCATGTCTTAATAATCACTTATTATTTCCTTCTAGCCATGGGTTGATTTCTTCTCTAATGAAGTCATGCATATGCCAGTGACTGGTCGACCTCCAGACAAGCGCAGTTTTATTCCTTCGAAATGGGAGAAACAACGAGTAAGTTTTGCAGTTGTATTGATCTAATCTATTTTTAAAAGACCACTGACTCAAGATATAAAAGATAGGGGCAAATCACAACATAGACATAAGAACAGCTGGGATGATCACTTAACTCTTTATGTCCACGAAAATTTTTGGGGTAATCACACTCTGCCAGAACACATTTCTAGCAAAATTTTTCAATATGGAATGATCTTGGAAATATGCCTATAACTTAAGTTCTTTGTAAGCTAGATTTATACTGTTGGTATCAAAATATGCAGAATTAAATTCAGTATATATATATGGAACTTCAGTAAAACTATTTGATTAAATTCTGAACAATCTGATAATAAATAGTTATATATGTAAATCCGTATTTATTTAGTAAATTATTGTTGTATTTCATGTTCAGAGTAACTACTACGACTTTCAAAATTGAATCAATACTTAGCCATTGCTGAATTCTCCATCATTGTCGGTGAAATCATAAACATGAAACACTGTGTGTGTTTATTTGAACTTTGGAACAAATCCATGTCTTGTTCGGCACTTTATCGACGTGGAGGACGAAACAACATCTTATAACTAAACTTTTCACATGAAAGTTCACTTTTTTCACAACAGTAAAAATTTATTTGCGAATAAAACTATTTACTAAAAATTCGAAAATAAATTCTACCATGCTGTACAGTATATGAATGAAATGGTAGTTATCTGCCCGTTGAATTCTGTAAACAAAAACAGTGTCGGACCTATAGTAGCTGAACAGTAAAACAAAACGTGCATGGACTCAAATTAGCCGTGGCAGCGTGTTTTGGCATAATGAGAGAACTGTTTTCTACGCTGGGAGCGTCGACTGGACATATAGAGTTAATAAGTACAGGGTAATTATTCTTTGAGAAATGGCTGAAAGTATTGTAGGTCCGTCCATTGACTTATTGTTGAGACATTCAGTGATGCAATTTAACTAAGAATGAAAGAATTTGAAATCAAATACCAGTAGCAAATGTCACTTGAGTGGAAGGATGAGAAATGTGTAAAACTCCAGAAGTCGTCACAGCACCTAGACACATGCCAAATGACCGTCCGTAAAGATGGCCATATATATAATTTGTTAATATTTTGTACGCCTGTGTGCTGCCGGGGTCCGAAAGGGGATGAAAGAATATGCAGCAATGTCTACTTGTCATGGCATGTCATAAGAGGCAACTAACGAGGGTGGAGGTAGCTACCTCACCCCGTAGAAAAATTAAGCCAACATCTTCAACAAACAGGAAAAGTACAACAAAAAGAAATAACATACAACCATCCAAACCAGGTTACGGTCCCCCAACAGGTGGGCAAATGATGTATCGCCAGGAAAGCCGAAAGGATCTGGTGATGCTGACTAACTTTCTTTCCTGTCGGAAATCTGCCAGAATGATTGCTGGAACGTGAAAACATTACTTGAGCAGGGCAAAACTGCCCAGCTTACAACAGAGATGAAGAACTACAGGATAGACATTCTGGGAATCTCCGAAAATCGCGGCGTTACAAAATCTATGTCTTGCAAAGTGGGTGTTGGTCTGAAAATGTTGGGAACCTATGGCCTCGAGAAGACCCGAGAAGAGAGCTGGGGACTGATATGAAAAGGATAGGTAAAACATGGAAAGAATTGGAGGGGATGACAAGAGAGACGAAGAGCTGGAAGAAGTTTGTTGAAGACCTCTGCTCCTCTGGGAGTTGAAAAATAAAGAAGAAGAATATTTTGTTAGGTTTCATGGATTAGTTTGAATTCAACATTATATGTGTCCCTGGCAGGATAATGATTTTGTGATCTGAACTTGGACATTATCTGTTGTTCTTTTGCACACCAACCATATTCTTCATGTTATATTTATCTTCTGCTGGAAATATGTTTACAGGTCGGTCAAATGCTGCATGCTCTGAAGATGGGGTGGATGAAGCCCAGAGGCGAGATCCGAAAAATGAAGTTGGCCCATGATCCAAATGAACCATCTCTAGATTTATGGAAGGATGATACCGAGGTATTTGATATGAAATTGTCCAACATTAACCTCTATCTCATTGTCTTTTTAACCCTGAGTGGGGCATTTGCCCTCAACCAATTCATGCCAAGTCTTACTATCTTTAGCTATCTCCCGCCCGCTATTCTATTCATTGTTAAGTCTCTTCTCCGTGTATTTATAGCTCACTTTCGCTTTCCCTGTGGGTTCCAGAAAAGGGCCCTTGTTATTTTCCTATATGAACATATATGTTTGTTTAAAGTTATTTGATACAATTATCTTATCTTAACCACATTTGCCGTGAAGTGTCGTGGGGAGAGTTAGTTTCCTATCTTGTGCCAGGTGTGTTGCGCTTGACGTTGTCAGTACATGCTTTCGCAGGGACTCTGAGATGTTATCTATTCATCGTGTTCTTGGCCTGCATCGTGCTCTGCGCCCTGAGTGTTGATTATTATAGGCACGTGATGGTAGTAAATGTGGTTCCATTCTCATTAAATGGCCGAACCACTTGAATCTTTGCTTCTCGATGTACTGTATGCATGGTATAGCACCAACGATGCTTCTGAATTTCTCGTTTCTCACTCTCTCGCCTTGTAACGTTGACAGCTTTTCGTAGACATCTCATTTCACATGTTGTAATCTTTCTTTCTTGTGTCTTAGTCAGGGCCATGTTTGGCACTGATAGCAGAGAGTTGGAATAAATATGCAGTTTATCAGTTGTCGTTTGACTGCCATGTTAATGCTTGGATGTTTTAATAGTGGTGACAGTTGGTATGTCACTGCATTTGCCTTCTGGCATCTAGTCTCGATTTCTCTGTCCATCTTTCCATCTGCTGTGAATATACTCCGAGATATTTGAATTCTGGAGTCTGTTGTATTTTGATACAATTTCGTTTTTAAATCCTTGAACACACTTGAATCTGCATATTTTCTTTTTCTGTTAGTATCCACTCATTACATTGCAGTTTTATCCTGTAGCAACAAACAAATGGCTTTTTGATAGCAGCAATGTGTCAAGATTACCTATATGTCTCTCTTGGTTATTCACATGTTCTTAAACCACTAATGCGGTTTAATCTTTGATATCAATGATCTGATACTGATAACACTGATATGTAAATTATATGTCTGTGTACAGCCTGACATTACAAAGAGATACAGAATGCATATTCCAGCGCCGAAGGAGCCTCTACCTGGTCATGCAGAATCTTTCAACCCACCTGAGGAATACCTGTTTGATGAACAAGAGGTAAGCAAGACAAGTGTTCAAACCTTTCTTCATTCCCTGTGAAACTGTGCACAATTAATATTGAAGTAATATAGGCAGCATATAATAGAAATGCAAAATATAATAGAAATATAAAAGCAAATCCTGTAACCTACCAGCTAGCACCATTGTTAAGGCACACAAAAATTTCACATGCAGCTAAGCAACAGATGATCAACAGCATTTTTATACCTACTTTGTGTAACCAGAGTCAAACATGGACATTGAGCAAAGCACAGTCACAAAAAATAACTACATGGGAAATGCCTTGCCTGCGAAAAGTTACCAACAACATAAGAAAGAAAGTTGGTACAAAACCGTGCTTGAATTACATAGAGAAACAAAAGAATGAAGTGGTTTGGCCACTTAATAAGAATGCATCCAAACTCCACAGTATACAGAGTCTTCTACAACAGAACATCGGGAAAGAAGGCAAGAGGAAGACCACGGAAAAGATGGTTAGATGGCGTAGCAGAATCCTGTGAAAGAGCAATAATAATAATCACACAAGCCACCAGAACAGCGCAAGACAAAAACAGAAAACCACGACACTGGACAACAACCCAGTAGCAGTGTGATGACACTGGACAACAACCCAGTAGCAGTGTGATGACACTGGACAACAACCCAGTAGCAGTGTGATGACACTGGACAACAACCCAGTAGCAGTGTGATGACACTGGACAACAACCCAGTAGCAGTGTGATGACACTGGACAACAACCCAGTAGCAGTGTGATGACAAAAGAAGAAGAATGTATAATAGAAAGTGACATATAGTAAAATATTGGATTAGATGCAATATATAGAACACAACAGTGAAGGATGAAATAAAATACTGGATCAGAATTAATGCAGAGTGCAGTAAAATGTTGGATTAGAAGCAAAATATAGAGTATAGTGAGTTCTTTATGTTGTTCTAACCCAATATTTTGCTGCAACTTTCCCAAGTGTATGTCTTCTAAAAATGTTAATTGCATATCCTTTACAGGACTTTATGAATCAACCCTAGTTTTTAACGCTGTTTGTGATTTTTCTAGGCATTATAACGTTCAGTAGTTTGCCATTGCTTTCTGAACGGGTGGTGCTATCGTCCTTCTATAAAAGTCCAGGCGAAACAATTTGCAACCAAACTGTCCGCAGCATGATTTGAACTCAGAACGTCAGGGGTTAATAGACCAAGTCACTATCCCCTAAGCCACAGTATGTCCTGTACATTGTTCTTATCGAACATTATGCAGTGAACACCTGAGTCATCTGAATAAAGGATAAAATAGACCATATGAAGACCTTCATATGCAACAAATGCTTGTCAATAGCAAGATGAAAGTGAGTTTCCCAGTACTATGAAGCTCCTATGCTGTAATATGAGATGGAAAAATGGACAATGTCCACTCAAGATTTCTAGAAAACATAGATATGTAATTTTTACATAAGAGTGTTTAGATTATTACTGCAGATCTGTCATTAAAATGGGAATTTGCAAAGTAAAGTCAATGGAGAGATGCCAAGAGATGTTATGCGATCGACATCATGGCACATTGGACATTCCCATGCCTGCTATATCCTCGGTTGCAGCAGCCCTCCTAAAGTCCGTTTGCTCACTGTGCCCATGAGAAGTTGATTAGTATATCTTTTTTCTCTACCACGAAGACGACACTCACTGGCATGTCCAAGCGTAACTCCTAATTCTCAAACTCGTTCCAGTGTCTGAGACTCGCCAATATCACCAGTGTCTGAGACTCACCAATATCACATAAACGAGAGTGTGCCGCATTGATATTGGCTCTGTCCATACTTCTGGTCAGTAACAAGATGCTGAGTGAGATCCAGGAGGTCCTGAGTGGGGTCAACGAGGAAGGGCGTAACTCAGTCAATGTTTACATTCTGAGTTTGATCAATGAACAAAGGAAAGGTGGATTCTGTCGTAGTTTTTGGACATTTCTAGAAAATCAGACAAGATGACAATATATTTATATTTAACTGTGCTTGTACACATAGTTCAGTCATAACTGGGAGGGGGGGTGTCAACTCATACCACATTTCTCCAGTCTCAATATTATATTCTCATTGACTGCTGAACCTATCATCATCTTAGAAACATGTGGTCAGTCAAAGACATTTCTATAATCTCTGAACATTTTTTTGTTTATTGTCTAGGAAGCCAAATGGGAAGGTCAAGAACCAGAAGACAGAAGGATGAACTTCAAGCCACAGAAGTATTCATCTTACAGATCTGTACCCACGTTTCCTACATTTATTAACGAGAGGTTCTCTAGGCTTCTTGATTTGTACTTGGCATCCAGGCAAAGAAAACTGAAGGTTAGTTCTTTGTTTCTTTACAAAGAAAACTGAAGATTAGTTCTTTGTTTCTTTACAAAGAAAACTAAAGATTAGTTCTTTGTTTCTTTACACAGAAAACTAAAAATTAGTTCTTTGTTTCTTTACAAAGAAAACTAAAAATTAGTTCTTTGTTTCTTTACAAAGAAAAGTGAAGATTAGTTCTTTGTTTCTTTACAAAGAAAACTGAAGATTAGTCTATTGTTTCTTTACAAAGAAAAGTGAAGATTAGTTCTTTGTTTCTTTACAAAGAAAACTGAAGGTTAGTCTATTGTTTTAAGTAGAGAAAATGTCAGTGTGTTGCCGGGGCTTGCAAGGGAGAAAAGAATAGTAACACTGCGACCTACAAAGCATGTCGCAAGAGGTGACAGGTAGGGGCCTAGGGAAGGTAGTCTAGTAAATAAAAAAGTATAGCAGAAAACGGATGTGCTGACCTACTTGTAGGCTCGTAACTGGCACAATGAAAATCACTGTTAGGCTTTTATCCCATACAAATCACAAAGAGTGAATAATAAGTGGAGCGTATGAAGAAGTACAGAAAAGAGGTGAAGGTTAGTTCTTCTGTATTCAAAAGAACACACACATCATTGTCTAACTCGCTGTTTCATTGGATATTTCTAATCACAGCTGATCTGATAGTGATTGGTCTAGATAAATCAGAGGATTAAAAGTATCAACAGATAGAAGTCACTGATATTGATGAATGTGAAGTATGTACCTCAAACATGATCAGTTGCATCTCTGACACAGAGATTTATGTTTCTACTTTTACAGGATTTTAAAAAAAATCTGACTTGCTAAAGTACTGCTGAATATCACATTTTATTTTTTTCTGGAATTTCTTGTAATCATGATTACAAGCAAGTTAGAGAACACATAGTTCTTTCCTGGCAGACTTTTCTGTGATGTTATTCGTATCAACCAAACTAGTATGTTTCCAGGGTGTACCACAAGACAGGGCAATTAAGTTCTTTTTCAATATGTTAACATTGGCACAAACATTTTGGTTTGTTTACATAACAAGAAAACAACAGTTGTTTCTGGGTTCAGATTTCAGTTTCAGGTACATACCTCTCCTTGAACAATCACACATTTATAGGATTTAGTGATTTTTGCAATCAATATTGCATATTCTTTTACAGATGAATGTTAACCCTGATGATTTGATTCCAAAACGACCTGACAATCAATACTGCATATTCTTTTACAGATGAATGTTAACCCTGATGATTTGATTCCAAAACGACCTGACAATCAATACTGCATATTCTTTTACAGATGAATGTTAACCCTGATGATTTGATTCCAAAACGACCTGACAAGAAAGATTTGCAGCCATATCCTACAAGAGAGGGAATGGTGAGTTTGTTAAACGCCTAAATTATATTTTTTCGTTTTTTCGTGGGGCTTGACTCACAGTGAATGAAGACAGAAGTTGCAGTCAATGAATTAGAGCTCCACCTCCAAGTGGTGGTCTGGTATTAGGCTGCAACACTGCAGCTTGACTAATCGTGTAGAGATTAAAGAGGGACTGCAAAATTAGTTCCCTAAAATGCTGTACTGATAATGAATTTGTTATTTTGAAGGCTTAGATCTCACAACAAATTACTACAGAATCTAAGAAATGTATTATTTTCAGGACGAAAGAAATTGTTATTTCAGATTTGTAAGTCACAAATAAATCAAATGAGTTTGGTCAGTAGTTGTTGTGTACAGAACAAGTCTAGACTTGGAATATCTCGCGTGATCCCAAATGTACGATTTAAGTACTTCTTCTTTGCGTTCGTTTTTACGACCAATTTTAATCACTCTTTGTGATATGTTTGATCTTTGCCAAGAACGTGTATACGTTGCACATTAGTTTGGTAGGCCCCTAAACACACAGACTTCTACACGTTTAGGACGTGTGCATCCGATTTCAGCCAAACCTCCTTAGTCGCCTCTTACGACATGCGTGGCAGGTAACAGTGGTTCTATTCTTTACACCCCAAATTTGTGCCCCAATAACCACTCGGACGATATAAGTACTGATTGTTGTCTTTATCTCTTACCAAAATTCATACTAATCTCAATTCTATATATTCCAAGATTAGTATGAATTTTTGCAAAGAGATACAACAATCAGTACTTATATCGTACATTTGGGATCACGCGAGAAAGAGATATTGTACATTTGAAGACATGATTCCTGTTATTTTCTTTTGTAGTTTTATTTGAAATAGGATCAAGGAAATTTAAAAAAGATCGCACAGCACTAAAAAATTAAACTGATAGGAAAACAAAGTTCAGAATACTATGGCCATACATGTTCCCATTAGTCAAATATAAGTGCGAACAGCATTTAACAAGGCAAGGGAAAAGCATATATAGCCTTTTGAATATACATGTTACAGAAAAGTCTTTTGTATTTCATGGATAGAGAACAAATAGATCTATCCAGAAAGAACTCAAAATCAAAGAAAACTGGCGGATACTAGAAATAAAAATGAGATAATTGAAGTATTTTGGACATATAAAAAGACACAAAGGGTTGAATAAGACATTATGAAAGGAGGCGTCACAGCAAAGAGGAGAAGAGGAAGACCACTGAAAAGATGGATTTGGGTTGTAACTGATTCAAGCATGATGACTGCAGAGGCGAGATATTGGACCTGTAAGAGAAAAATTCCGATATGCTGTTAGGGTGACAAAGTTCTACTGAAGACAAGCTATTTGATGACGGAAGGTTGTTTAATGTTAATATTATTACTTGAAATAAAAAGGTACATGTATTGGCATTATGTCTGGAGTTTTGTTGCGACAATTTCATCCCAAAGAGGTTGTCAGACATAGATCTCTAACTTGATCTGGGGCCCCTGGTAGTTTCGGGCAGATATGTGGTATCAGGGTGTCACTGGATCGAACTTGGGGGGAGCATATTTCACCGCTGTACAATCCCCGCTAGTCATAGGTGCACCATGCTTGCAGGCCTTTATCACTAGCTCTGGTTCTGGGCTATTCACTATGGCCGTGTCACATCATGTGCATAGGTGTTTTGTGCATCTCCACCCATCCAGCTATTCCCTTCCAACACACAGAGTCCGTCTTCACCATGGGTCCCCGCAAGCAGTGTGACCCTATCTGGCTCAGTGCAATGCCAGTGTCTTATCACCTCTTGTCGCAACTGGGAAGGAAGTGGGAAAGGGACGTAAGGGGAAAATGGGGGAGGGAAAATGGGGGACGTGGGAGGGTTAAGCAGGATTACTCCCGCCCACTCATGTTGTTTAGCCAGTCAGCCGAGACTGTTGCCCGGGTGTGGCACGTGGAGCCAAACATGAGCTAGGTGAGAAGTGGGGACGAAATAGGATCATGACTATCCGTGGACACAACCAGGATACGGCTGTCATTTTCCGTGAGGTACTAACCCCTACTTCTCACCCAACACCCCAAAAGGTACATGTAAAGACAAGCTATTTGATGACGGAAGGTTGTTTAATGTTAATATTATTACTTGAAATCAAAAGTTACATGTGAAGACAAGCTATTTGATGACGGAGGGTTGTTTAATGTGAATATTATTACTTGAAATAAAAAGGTACATGTGAAGACAAGCTATTTGATGACGGAAGGTTGTTTAATGTGAATATTATTACTTGAAATCAAAAGGTACATGTGAAGACATATTTCCTCTTATAACATTTTTGATTGTAACAGATTTACAAAGGTCACACAAATATGGTTCGAAGTATTTCACCAGATCCTTCTGGACAATGGCTGGCATCTGGTATGTATAACCACTTTATTTGGACACATAATAAATGTTGATTGAATATGTATTAGGACTAGATTGTTGTTATAGATTGTCATGTTTTCTTTGAAACTTGAATATGCAACATGATTACATAAAGGCAGTTACTTCCTTCCTTTTGTTTGTTTACAATGTTGTCTGTATATTCCCTGTTGTAAAGCTCAGGATATTCTGCTCTAATGTGAAATCTCTGTTGCTGCATAGCTCAGAAACATAGATAAGGAGTTGCAAATACAGATCTGTGGATAAGGACATGAACTCATGATGCCCAGGTTAAGAAGAGAAAATGGCAATGGATTGGGCATACCCCTGCGGTAGACACAGTTAAGTGGAACCCACACGAAAAATGAGACTTTTTAAACAGATGGAATCTTCTCGTGGAACTGAAGGTAGTGGTCAACCTCAGACTGTTTTTTCTGGTATATGTAATTTGATCTTTTGTAATGTTGAATTCAGTTTTAGTTAAAATGTTTAATAGAATTTCAATGGTGCAATATATTCAATTGTGCTCTCTAGGGTCTGATGATGAAACACTCAAACTGTGGGAGGTTGCAACAGGCCGTTGTATGAAGACCTTGAAAATGGATGGGAAAGTGACTTATGTGGCATGGAACCAGAATCCTTCAGTCAACATTATTGCTGTAGTAGTGTAAGATAGAACTTGTGTCACTTATTATAATCTATGTGTGGATTCTTTTACCTTGGCAGCCTCCTATCCAGATCGGCAAACATAGATTCTGAGGTCCACAATAGGATATCCAAAGCCAGTGCTGCGTTCGGAAGGTTACGTGTCACTGTGTGGGAACGGAAGGGGATAAGCATAGTCACAAAGCTGAAAGTTTACCAGGCCATAGTGCTAACCACGCTGCTGTACGAAGCGAGACATGGACAGTGTATAGCAGACACGCAAGAAAATTAAACCATTTCCACACAAGCTGTCTACGCAGAATACTAAAAATAAACTGGCAGGACAAAATTCCAGACAGCGAAGTCCTCACAAGAGCAAAGATCCCAAGCGTCAACACCCTGTTGCAGAAGGCCCAACTGAGATGGGCCGGTCACGTTGCTCGAATGCCTGATAAACGCATCCCAAAACAGTTGATGTATGGCGAGCTTGAAGGGGCAGACGTTTAGCTGGTGGACAGAAAACGCTTTAAAGACACTCTTAAAGTGTCTCTGAAATGCTTCGATATAGACAATACGTGCTGGGAATCCTTGCGCAAGATCGCCAAATGTGGCGCTGTAACAACAAAGAGGAACCCGAATAGCTGAGAATCATCGTATTGTTGAGTCACAGAGAAAACGAGCAGCGCGAAAAGACAGAGCACACAACACGCACATGTCTAACCTTGATCATGTATGCCCCACCTGTGGTCGGGATTCTGTTCTAGGATTGGACTCTACAGTCACCTCCGCACACACCAGAGAGGTGCAACAGTACACGTCTGAGATTGTCATCATCGCTTGCGATGGACGGCTATTATGTGTGGATATTATCTGTCCTCACACGTCTGAAAATTAAGGAGGTAGTAATCAAATTTGGGTGGATTATTCTCACCCATCTCCTTACAAATCCTGATCTGGAACTCTTGTGTCCAATTGTCATCTGTTTAGGCTCTGAAGGATGGACTTGACAAGATAAAATTTGAAGATGACGAGAACATGATTATTTAGTCCATGGAAACAAGCTGGTACAAAACAGGTATATGTATGCCTTTAGTTTTTGTGCCAGCATACTGTCGTAGACTTGGATGGAGATTATGTGGGAAATGAGGATTTGTAAAGAACATATTCAGTTATATTGTGCATGAATTTCTTTTGTATTAAGTTATTGAGATCAAAAATTATGGTCCATTACTTTCTGAACAATCTTCATACATACATTTATATGTTGTATTGAACAAGCAGTTAGAAGACAGAATTGATGCATTTGAGATGTGGATATATAGAAGAATAGGCAGAGTTTCATGGACAGAAAAACAGACAAATAAACAAGTTTTAGAAAAACTAGGCATGAAGAAACAATTATTAAGAGAAATAAAATTCAGACAAGTAAAGTATTTTGGACACATAAAAGACATGACACCATGATAAAATATTTACTAGAGGGGAAAGTTGATGGGGAAGAGCAAGAGGAAGACCGAGAGATAAGTGGGAGGAAACTTTAAGAAATGGACAGGTTACAGTCTGGCAGTGTGCAACACCAAGGTGAAAGACAGAGGATGCTGGGGATTCATTGCAACCACCCTTCGATGTGGAGACGGCACCTGATGATGATGATTGAATGAGTATAACTAAAAACTGAATACTAAAAGAAATAAAAACTAAACTGGTGATATGAACGTCTGACCAGTTATAAAGCATTGCAGAAATCAGATGTGATGGTTTACTTGTAGATGCATAACTGGCACAATCGCTCTTAGCCTCAGATCACATTAATAAGTGGTCAATAGGGAGCGTTGTAAGAAGATGGTGGTGCTCATATAGCTTTTTTCAAATTGCAGAAGGTTACTTGATTCAATTTAGTGAAGATTATAATGCCACGAGTTGGACAGTCTAAAATCTTCTATTTTAGAGGGGGTTTTTTTGTTAGCTGCTTTTGAGAAAAATTGAAATATTTCCAGAATATATACATCAATGATATCCACAGAAAATATTTCTACTGGGACTTACAGAAATAGTGAAGAGTAAAACTGGACAAACACCAACTTTGGGAGGATTAAAAAAACAATTTATTAATATGCTTCCTATTAATATGATTTTTCTATAAAGAAAAACCATTTCTTTATGCATACACAGAAATATTGAATATGATCTATTTAGTAACATTATTATATGATTCTCCCATGTCAATGGCACTAAAATAAACCAAGTGAAGGAATTCAAATACTTAGGAAGCATATTCACAGAAGATGGAAAACTAGATAGAGAGATAGAGGCTAGAGAGCAAAAGCAAATGCTGTAACCTACCAGCTAGCCCCATTGTTAAGGCACCCAAAAATTTCACAGGCAGCTAAACAACAGATGATCAACAGCATTTTTATACCTACTTTGTGTTACCAGAGCCAAACATGGACATTGAGCAAAGCGCAGTCACAAAAAATAACTACATGTGAAATGTGTTGCCTGCGAAAAGTTACCAACAACACAAGAATAGACAGAATCACCAATATCAGCATAAGAAAGAAAGTTGGCACAAAACCTTGCTTGAATTACATGAGAAACAAAGAATGAAGTGGTTTGGCCACTTAATAAGAATGCATCCAAACTCCACAGTATGCAGTCTTCTACAACAGAACATTGGGAAAGAAGGCAAGAGGAAGACCACGGAAAAGATGGTTAGATGGTGTAGCAGAATTCTATGAAAGAGCAAAAATAACAATCACACAAGCCACCAGAACAGCGCAAGACAAAAACAGAAAACCACAACACTGGGCAACAACCTGGTAGCAGTGTGACGACAAAAGAAGAAGAGGAAATGATTCTCTCCAGCAGCAGATGATGATGAATGTATGAAGTTGGCTCATTTGACTTGTTGGTTAAATACATTTGCCAGGGTCTACATTTTCAGTGTTTGATTCCAATGGTACTCTATCCTCATCTAACATGTGGTACCCTGCATGTTGAGAACATCTGTATAATGTTGATAAGTTGAATATAAGTTGTTATATAATTCTTACCAAAAAACTGTATTTAGGATTTATTCATATGTATCATTTTTCTTTTGCATTTTAGGGGCAAAAATGTAATCATTATAAATCCTGGACTTGGGGATAAATTGTTATGTACAAATATGGACAACAGCTTGAATAGTTTTGAAGACAGTGGAGAGGGTTCTGGTGAGTAAGTTTATGAGAATCTTAACCAATCAGTTCAAGATTTGTACATGTTTTTTTGTTGATGTTCCAAGTCTGTATTGTAATCAAGTTCTATGTTGACTTGCAATGTTGATATCTAATTAGTCTGTATTGTAATCAAGTTCTATGTTGACTTGCAATGTTGATATCCAATTCTTACAGAACCAGATCTATTGTCTATCTATTTTCCTGATCAGTTCCAGTTTTATTTCAAGTAAATTATCACAAAATTATAAATCATTTTTCGGGTTTCAACTGTCAAATAGAAGACATTCGTCTCTAAGTGTCTGCTATTTTATGATTCTCTACTTCATTTGCTCTTCTGGCAGTCATCAGATTACAGCAACATTGAACTGTATGGCTCACTACTTCATTGATCTTTTGTCAGTCATCAGATCACAGCAACATTGAACTGTATGGCTCATTACTTCATTGATCTTCTGTCAGTCATCAGATTACAGCAACATTGAACTGTATGGCTCACTACTTCATTGATCTTCTGTCAGTCATCAGATTACAGCAACATTGAACTGTATGGCTCACTACTTCATTGATCTTCTGTCAGTCATCAGATCACAGCAACATTGAACTGTACGGCTCACTACTTCATTGATCTTCTGTCAGTCATCAGATTACAGCAACATTGAACTGTATGGCTCACTACTTCATTGATCTTCTGTCAGTCATCAGATTACAGCAACTTTGAACTGTATGGCTCACTACTTCATTGATCTTCTGTCAGTCATCAGATCACAGCAACATTGAACTGTATGGCTCACTACTTCATTGATCTTCTGTCAGTCATCAGATTACAGCAACATTGAACTGTATGGCTCACTACTTCATTGATCTTCTGTCAGTCATCAGATTACAGCAACTTTGAACTGTATGGCTCACTACTTCATTGATCTTCTGTCAGTCATCAGATCACAGCAACATTGAACTGTATGGCTCACTACTTCATTGATCTTCTGTCAGTCATCAGATTACATTATATCAATAGCTTCAATGAACTGTATTTCTTGTTGTATCAAAGGTCACAAGTCTCCTGTTGTTTGGTCCAGCTATGAGGACTTAACAGATCAAGCTAATGGATTACGTATCAAAATTGCTCACCCTAAGGTTAGTCATTCAGTGTTTATTTTTGTATCTTCACTCTGAGTTTTGTGTGTCTGTTGTTATGTTTATCAAATATTTTGTGGTATTTAGCTCATCCTGAGGTCCGTGCTGACAGCGAGTTTGCCTCAGGGGAGACTATCCACATGTACACATAGTTGAATTGTCAAGCTTGAATTTTGTATACATGTGGCTGCAGAGTCGAATGTGAGCATGATAATAGATTAATAATGTGTGATTGTCTTAACACATGTAGAACCTGGCTTGATTAGCCATGTAATGCAGTTAGACAAGACTCGACATGTGAGGGCTTTGGAGAGCTTAGCTGGTCGGTGAATCTAAAATGCTTGTCTTGTGGCCAGGTGATGATGCGAAGATTGTAGGTCTTTGATCAATTTCAGTGTTTGACATTTCGTGTCCCCCTGGAACCTCCTAAAATACCTGTGTAATAGTTTGACTTTAGTTATAATAAAAATCTGATCAGTAAACCACATGCACAAATGTGTCTTGGACAATATTTTCCCAAGTTTTTAGTAGAGGTTAGGATTAAGACTAACTGCCCAAATATATCATAATAGTTGTGTTACTGAAATTGTGGGACTTCTTTCTGATGTATGTAGAATGTCTACGGTGCACATATATTGCCATTTAGTGATCCTCGTTAATCACTTTTCATAAAAACTCTTATTATTATTATTATTATCACCTGTGTGTTTGCCAGGGTTTACAAGGGGTGCAAATAATAGTAACACTTGACCTAGCAGGCATGTCATAAGAGGCCACTGAGGTCTGGGCAATTGGAAGCTTCCATAGTAAATAAAAAGCATTGCAGAAATTTGATGTGCTGGCCTACTTGTAGGTGCATTACTGAGACAACGTTCAATCACTCTTAGGCTCAGATAACAAATAAGTCACAAAGAGTGGTTTAACAAGTGGTCGATATGGAACATTCAAAGAAGAAGTAGACTGAAATGGAAAAGTCAAGAATAAAAGAGAGAGGAAGACATACTGTACATTACTTAGTGCATGGCATCTAATCTACCAAAATATTTATTCATATTTGTGTTTCAGGACATCGCCCAGATAACCTGGCACGCTAAGGGAGATTACTTCTCCACAGTTCAGAGAGACAGTAAAAGTCAAGCAGTTTTAATACATCAGTTGTCTCGAAGGCAGACACAGGTAGGTTATCCATGTTGATGATTTGTTTCAGATCAATACTTGAGGCTCTAAATTACAAGTACCTCTGAAGTCAGAGAAGGTATGTATATATGGCCGGAGTGTAGTCGGAGAAGGCATGTATATATGGCTGGGGTGTAGTCAGAGAAGACATGCATATATGGCCGGGGTGTAGTCTGAGAAGACATGTATATATGGCTGGGGTGTAGTCAGAGAAGACATGCATATATGATGGGGGCACTGATAAAAGGAAAGCAACAACAACAAACCCCCAGAATTACTTCTCCACAGTTCAGAGAGACAGTAAAAGTCAAGCAGTTTTAATACATCAGTTGTCTCGAAGGCAGACACAGGTAGGTTATCCATGTTGATGATTTGTTTCAGATCAATACTTGAGGCTCTAAATTACAAGTACCTCTGAAGTCAGAGAAGGTATGTATATATGGCCGGAGTGTAGTCAGAGAAGACATGTATATATGGCTGGGGTGTAGTCAGAGAAGACATGCATATATGGCCGGGGTGTAGTCTGAGAAGACATGTATATATGGCTGGGGTGTAGTCAGAGAAGACATGCATATATGATGGGGGCACTGATAAAAGGAAAGCAGCAAAACTTCCGAATTACTTCTCCACAGTTCAGAGAGACAGTAAAAGTCAAGCAGTTTTAATACATCAGTTGTCTCGAAGGCAGACACAGGTAGGTTATCCATGTTGATGATTTGTTTCAGATCAATACTTGAGGCTCTAAATTACAAGTACCTCTGAAGTCAGAGAAGGTATGTATATATGGCCGGAGTGTAGTCGGAGAAGGCATGCATATATGGCTGGGGTGTAGTCAGAGAAGACATGCATATATGGCCGGGGTGTAGTCTGAGAAGACATGTATATATGGCTGGGGTGTAGTCAGAGAAGACATGCATATATGATGGGGGCACTGATAAAAGGAAAGCAGCAAAACACACCCCCAAAAAAACAGTCAGAATCACTATACAAATGGCCTTGACTGCGCCTTAATTTATAGCAAGCGAGCAAACACAGAACAACAAAAGAGCATGCTCTAATCATGCCTTTGATCCCCTACAATGAAATGAAAATTGTGGCATATCCTTTACAGGATGTAGCCATCATCCACAGTAAATGAGTTGTTAATTTTCTAGGCACCACTTATACGTTCAGAAGTTTGCCATTGCTTTCTGAATGGTGAGGTCTATTTTTATCTTTCGTAAAAATCCCACTGAAACAATTTTCTCCCAGACTGCCTGCCGTGGAGTTTGAACCAGGTACGCTTGGTTGGTGGTCGAGCTCACTACCGGTTAAGCTACAGACATTAGAAAGACTAAACCAAATATTAGAAAGTGGCAATTTTCATTTTTTAGGGGCATTTTATGAGAATAGAATGTTTGCGACATTAAAAATTTGGTCAAATTTATGGCAGATGAAACAGATATAGTCTTAACTTCATGACATGGTGAATTGTCAATAATGGAATTGACAGACATGGTGGAAGATCTAGGATATTTTGCTTTATCTGGCAAACTAAATGATGAATGATATTCTATTTGTCACTGGCTGAAGATAATCTAATGTATGTTAACTCCTTGTGGATCAAACGCCACACTACGTGGCTTTGGGTTGGACACATTTTTACCAGGAGCCACACTAAAGGGCATTTTTGTACTAAAAAACAAATGACTTGTAAAAGCATGGCTTCTGCCCTGGTCCACTAAGAGTCAAGAAACATATTCAGATTTGGACAATATTTTTTAAATTTAATTTTACTGTAAAATATGAACTGCTTAAGTAGGAAAGAAGATTGTTTGATAATAAGATCTATATATATATATATATATTAGGGTGTCTTTATTCTGAAGTGGTGTAAGACGTTTGCCTGTCACAGTGAAGGTTGTAGGTTGAAATCCAGACCATGTCACATGCACTATTTTCATGAGATCCCTAGGATTGTTGTTGGAGCTACAAAGTTCATGCTTTGAACAACATTCTCTGTGGGTGGTATGCCATTTCTGCCAAAAATGACAAAGCCATGTGGTGAAACTGGAGCAATGAAATAAATCCTTCTCCTTTAGAACTATATATATATATATATATTAGCCTAATATCACTTGCAACGGAACAACTTTCATTTTTGTTAATTGCTTTGTTTTTTATTTTTCAGGCTCCATTTGCTAAACCAAAGGGTCTTGTTCAACTAGTGATCTTCCACCCAATTCATCCATACTTCTTCGTTGCAGTAAGTAGCTGAAATAGTTTGTGTATAAACTTTGAACATGACTAGAAACTTTCATGGAAACATAGATTGCATTTTTGTAAAAATTGATGTACTATCAGTAGTTTTAGAACTAACTAAGATGCTATAAAACTAAATAGCGTAAGAGAAACACTATACTAACTTGGGTTGGGAGAATGGGTGTCACTGTAGCCTGGTGGTTAGACATGAAGTTTCAGAGTTTGTTTCTCCTTTTCTAGGCTGGTGGGATCAAATTCACAATATTTTCCAGCTACTAGAAGCTGTCTGATATGGCACAGAGAAATATGTTGAACAATATTCCTCATATTAGAAGACTTATTTTGTTATGGTAACAGACAGCAAAGAAGCAAAGATAAAAATGCTGAGAGCACTGTTAGATGTACCATCTTATTACAAGTACTTTTGTATTCAGAGTTACTGAAGGTACCGCTCAATATTTGTGCATTAAAAGTGGTTCAGTCATCGTCAGTAAGGAAAAATACTATTCTAGTTTATGATTGCTGTAAGCATTGTTAGGGTATGAAACACTCCCAAGTATGAGCTGCCTGTAGCAAGAAGTAAGGGACTGAGAACCTATTGGTGTGCCCAGACTTGTTTTCATTAGTAACTGTCCATCTCTTCTATTTAATATATTTTCATCTTTGCAGTTAATAAAATGTTATTATTTGTCTGTTTTAGCATATACTTTTGATATTTTGAGTAAAATAATGGGGAAGCAGGTAATATTTACTAAATGATTGTTTTGAATGACGAGGCATTATATTTCACCTTCCACCGGACACTCTATATAGACTAGGAAAACAGCTCTCTGCCAGTGTCAGCAGGCGGAACAGACACCGGAGCATATCCTGCAAGACTGTGTACCCTGGGTGAGAAGAGAAGCAATGGGTTGTCCACATTGGATTAAGCTCAAGACCAGAGATTGTTGAAGAAGAAAAGTGAAGAGTGAGAGAATTAGAAATTTATTTCATTTCCTGTCATATGACATATTTCTATATTATTTCTCAGACTCAACAGCATGTCAGAGTTTACAATCTGGTCAAACAAGAACTTCATAAGAAGTTGCAAGCCAACTGCAAGTACATTTCTTCTATTGACATTCATCCTGCAGGTAAGTTGCTTAGTATATATACATCAATGTTTCCTAACAAATCTACCGTTGTCTTCCTCTTTCCCCATTTATCCTTGACTTATCTATGTTTTAGTACGCTTTTAGCAACAGGATGTGCTAGTTACCTGCCACCAAAAGAAAAGTAGGATTAAATCAATCAGAAAGCCACCAACTCGTAACACAGGACGACTACTACATAAGTAGATTAGAACAAGTTGTCATTCTGCGACTCAGAACAGGACACAATTGACTCCGCAACCACATGTATACAAAATTCAAGATTGGCGGTTCAGCCATGTGGACAGGCACATCAGACTGCAGAGCGCATACTTCAAGACTTCCCCGAATATGATATGCTGAAGCAAACTCACTGGCCTAATGAAACAACACTCCACATAAAACTACACTGACCTGTGTGTACAAAAGACTGAAGTTTATACAAGAGACAACGTTGAATATATGGACAATATTGCAAATGAAATGAAGTATGCTTTGAAATGGCCATGGCCATTTGAGTTGTTCGTATGTGTCGATTCCTCCCGCCAATAATGGCTGACACATTCCGTTTCTGAGGACATCTTTTTTTGAGGTTGTTCTCTAGACAGTTGCAGTCCCCTGCTGACGAGATCTGTCTTCCCGGGTTTGTCTGGAGTCGTCCTACTCTAGATGACTTCAGCCTTCTGTTGCCGGGCTCACCAACCCAGGCTTTTATGCAGGGTGTGTCCCTGGACACTGTAGTTTAATCTCATATACTTAAGGGAAAGTGTCATAGAAGTAGAAGACGAGACAAGAAAAAGGATGTCCTCAAGAGAGAGAGGGGACAAGTGCTATTTGTCCCATAGCTGGGAGATGGGTTGGTTGCAGCCAGAGCATTTACCACGCGCCGGTGGGTTCTGCACTGTCACCTTATGAGGCCCCATCCTGCTCCCCGCCTTTGGTCTGGCCTTTCACCTTCAGTCTGTTCGGCTTGGTTAGACCTGCCAGGAGTTAGACTCCGCCGACATAGCCTGAAGGATCCTAAAGGCACACAAACCCTCCAACCACGATAAGGTAGGCTAATATGGAGGGGCTTTGAAATAAGATGCTGTGTCTCCAAAATATTTGATTTGCCTATTTTTGAGGGTTTTTTCCATCCCCAATTATTTGTAACTCCACTTGGATCTGGCATCCATGGAAAAATGTCTAATTCTGTTGAATATATTGTACATTTAACTTGTATATGCTGAGTTATTGTGTGTACCTTGGTATCATTATGTCCTGACTTATGTCACTACTTGTATGTACTTAGCTGTTGTGTGTACTTGGTATCATTATGTCGAAGCACATAAAACAAAGTACTGTAGTTTTGCATAATACAATGACAATACACGACATTTCTACAAAAATGCCTTTATCAAGCAAACGTACAACAAAGCTGACGAGTAACTCAGAACACTACATATAGATTTTAACCGATGCTATATCTTTGTTAGAATCTATATGTAGTGTTCTGAGTTATTCATCAGGTTTGTTGTATCGTTTTGCTTGATAAATGCCTTTTTGGTCGAAATGTTGCTGTGTATTGTCATTGGGTAAAACTACAGTACTTTGTTTTACGTGCTTCGCCATTATACATAGTTTTACTGCAGTCTCCATCTATATTGATATCATTATGTCCAGACTTATGTCACTATTTTCTGTTGCTATTTCTTATCTTGTCCAGTCATTAATGTTGACTCTCCTTACATGTTTATTAACTGTGTATACTTGATATTTGTTGCAGGAGACAACATCATCATTGGCAGCTACGACAGCAGATTATGCTGGTTTGATATGGACTTGTCTACTAAACCATACCAAACACTCAAGTAAGTTGGTTAATATATTCATACTTTGATATAAATCACAGTATAGATGGAGACTGCAGTAAAACTATGTAGAATGGCGAAACACGTTGATGTTCAATTGCATTCATTTTAAGCCACCGATTGAAAACGCTCAAAATAATTTTTCTGTACTTTTCCTTGCGAATAGACACTTTAAATTTAGCCTGTATGTAACTACCAGTAATGGCTGCACCCTGTGCTTTTCACTGGAATTTACAGACTTGTTCTAATTTCATACTCTGATTTGAGTAAAAATGAAAGCCCATATATCATTCTGGTATTTTTTCAAGTGCAATATAGGAAATCATTAATTACTAACAATATAGTTCCGTGCATGATGATATGCTCAGCAATTCTCACAGTAACATTATCGTAAAGTGTCTCCTTGAGTTGATAACCATGGAGTGCATGATGATTTGCTCAGCAATTCTCACAGTAACATTATCGTAAAGTGTCTCCTTGAGTTGATAACCATGGAGTGCATGATGATTTGCTCAGCAATTCTTACAGTAACATTATCGTAAAGTGTCTCCTTGAGTTGGTAACCATGGAGTGCATGATGATTTGCTCAGCAATTCTCACAGTAACATTATCGTAAAGTGCCTCCTTGAGTTGGTAACCATGGAGTGCATGATGATTTGCTCAGCAATTCTCACAGTAACATTATCGTAAAGTGTCTCCTTGAGTTGGTAACCATGGAGTGCATGATGATTTGCTCAGCAATTCTCACAGTAACATTATCGTAAAGTGTCTCCTTGAGTTGGTAACCATGGAGTGCATGATGATTTGCTCAGCAATTCTCACAGTAACATTATCGTAAAGTGTCTCCTTGAGTTGGTAACCATGGAGTGCATGATGATTTGCTCAGCAATTCTCACAGTAACATTTTCGTAAAGTGTCTCCTTGAGTTGATAACCATGGAGTGCATGATGATTTGCTCAGCAATTCTCACAGTAACATTATCGTAAAGTGTCTTCTTGAGTTGATAACCATGGAGTGCATGATGATTTGCTCAGCAATTCTCACAGTAACATTATCGTAAAGTGTCTCCTTGAGTTGATAACCATGGAGTGCATGATGATTTGCTCAGCAATTCTCACAGTAACATTATCGTAAAGTGTCTCCTTGAGTTGATAACCATGGAGTGCATGATGATTTGCTCAGCAATTCTTACAGTAACATTATCGTAAAGTGTCTCCTTGAGTTGGTAACCATGGAGTGCATGATGATTTGCTCAGCAATTCTCACAGTAACATTATCGTAAAGTGTCTCTTTGAGTTGGTAACCATGGAGTGCATGATGATTTGCTCAGCAATTCTCACAGTAACATTATCGTAAAGTGTCTCCTTGAGTTGGTAACCATGGAGTGCATGATGATTTGCTCAGCAATTCTCACAGTAACATTTTCGTAAAGTGTCTCCTTGAGTTGATAACCATGGAGTGCATGATGATTTGCTCAGCAATTCTCACAGTAACATTATCGTAAAGTGTCTTCTTGAGTTGATAACCATGGAGTGCATGATGATTTGCTCAGCAATTCTCACAGTAACATTATCGTAAAGTGTCTCCTTGAGTTGATAACCATGGAGTGCATGATGATTTGCTCAGCAATTCTCACAGTAACATTATCGTAAAGTGTCTCCTTGAGTTGATAACCATGGATCCCCTCAACTCTTTGTCCGTAGCATTTGATGATAATTCTGTTGTTGACACTCTTCCATGCTACGATGTTCAGCTGTTCATTATCCTCTTTCTCTGTCATCATCTGTCTCGCTTTGCCTGTAATTTGTTACAATGTGTACTAACCACAGTTGTACTAACCCCAGTGTTCACATTATGTGCCCATGAAATGATGGCTTGCTTTGGTTGTTTTTTAGAATATTTTTTAAAATTTCATTTTGACAGATACCATAAAAAAGCCCTGCGACAGGTGGCTTTCCATAAACATTACCCCTTGTTTGCTTCAGCCTCGGATGATGGATCAATTATTGTCAGCCATGGCAAGGTTTACAGGTAGGAATCTTAAGATGTTGTTGATTGTCTGTTTTGTAAGTGGTATGATCAACAGTTCTTCTTCTTCTTCTAACCAGGGCTGCGAGTTTTCACTCTTGGGCAGCCAATGCCAGTTTGTAGAATCTGCATGTGTTCTGTAATTGTGGAAGACTAGTGTAAAGGGTATTATGAACAGATGGGTGTGGTGGGAGGAGTTCTTGTCTAGCTTTATGTAGTCCAGGACATTCAAGCAAGATATGCTGTACTGTCTCACATGAGTGACTGCACTTTCTACAGTGTGGTAGGTGTGTGGGGTTTATTCTGTGTAGGTGGTGATTCAGTCCAACATGTCCTGTTCTTAACTGAAAGATAGTGCTTTGATCTTTTCTTTGTAGCAGATTTATATTGTCCTTGGGGTTTGGTCTATTCATCTCTGCATACATGTCCCGACCAGTTGTCCCCATAGCCAATCTTCTCGGGAGTTGTTTTTCAGAATCTGTTTTATACTTTGTATGCTAACAGCTTTGTCTATTTGTGGTTTTGATGATCCCTGTTTGACCAGATGATCTGCCTTGTCATTTCCTGGGATATTTGTGTGCCCAGGAATCCACTGTAGAACGACATTAATATCAAAGGAGGAAATCAGATTGTGGATGACTAATGCCAATGACTGGATCTCGCTTGACTGATTCTGCTGTTCTTCTAAAGCTTGTAGTGTGGACTGTGAGTCAGTGAATACTATCATGTCTTGGACAATATTTTCTCCAAGTTCAAACTGCTGGTGGACTAGTTCTACAGCGGTCTTTATGGCTATAATCTCTGCCTCATAGTTGGAACATATATTACCACAAGGAGCACAGTAACTATAGGTAGTTCCATCTGGATATTTCAGGTATATGTCGAAGCCAGCGTAAGTAGTGGCTTTGAAAGCTGAACCATCAGTGTAGGCATGGATAGAGGAAGTTGGATAACTGATGATCAACAGTTAGCAGCAGCGTCGTTTGGGAGCTGGCTTCTCGGACTAAATGTACCAGATTGTGTCAGTTGTATGCAGAATGCCAGCTGTACATGTTTAGAGCAGTGATTTCAGGAAAAGAATTCAGAATCATCACCATTACTATCACGTCAGAATCATCACCATTACTATCATGTCAAAATTGAATGTATTGGTTCATCCTGAACATTGTGATGTTTCTAAGTAATATTGATTTTTAAATAACAGAATTCACTTTACAACACACAGGTGTTCAGTCGCACTTTCAGCAGAAATATGTCAATGGTATTTTTGGAAATGAAAATAAAGTAAAGAGTCAGCTTTCATACCATATGGTATATTGGGAATACAGTATAAGGCTTGTATATTTCGTTTGACAAATGGCATACTATGGTTGATGTCAATATCATGCTGGCAGACTTTACTTCCAAATGTTTTTCTTGTACCCACTTGAGGATGTGCTGATCTTACAGCCATTTTGGTCAGAGAGAAAGTCCAACTTGGAAATTTGAACATACTGAGACCATGAAAACATCTACCACCTTACATGAAGAAATCAGAGCACCATATTTAGACTCAAAACATAACACTGAATACTCACATGAGCAGAATTCAACCATAACACTCCAGAGTGCCTGCTGCGTGCACATCATCGTGAAACATTTCACCACATCTTCGGGTGCCAAGAGGAAAGATCCTTCTTCCTCCACAGCCAGATAAAGGGAACACATTATATGGAAAAAAAGAACAACTCACAAACACATGCAGACAACACTACATAGCATTGGGCAGATGGGCAAAAGCTCAACTGCTGCTGGATCATTGAAGAAGACAGATAATATTGCCATCAGAGCACTGGTTTTGTTTTTTATACAATTTTAATTCTATTATATTTTACTCCAAACCTTTACTCTTTTCAAATTTTTATTTACAGTGACCAGCTGTTAAATCCACTCATCGTCACAGTCAAGGTTCTGCGAGGACATAAGACAACAGAACACCTCTCTGTTCTTGATTGTAAATTCCACCCAATCCAGCCTTGGATTTTCTCCAGTGGAGCCGACACGACAATTAGATTATTTGTATAAATTTTAAAATATAGTATTTGAAATAAACGTTCTTGGTAAATGATGTACCGTATCGGTTAGGCTTGTTGGGAAATGATGTGTCCAAATTGTTAGAAATAAACGGTTAAGAAATTAGTGCATGTACAAATCCGATACATTACATTCTATGTAAAGTCTTCTGTCCGTGTTTTTCTACTGTACCATTTCCCTATCTTTATGTTAGTCAGAAGACAGATTTCAATGCCATTGGTCATGTCTGAATCACTAAATGGACTGGATCACTAAAAGTGTCAACAATTTGCAGAATCACACTTATCTTCGTTCCAGGACACATGGGTGTCGTTGGCAATGAGAGGCTGGCTGGCTCTGACACCATATCAGAGGGTCAGCCAATGGATAGAGCTGATATTTTGAACGCTCTCATAGTGTGGCTGCAAAGATTTTCATTTAAACCAATCCACGTCAACTACTAGATTGCAGGAGCTGGGTTTGAAGATTGGAGTAGCAAGAAAAGAACAGCATAACAGGTACATGAGTAGGCTCATCAATCAAAATCGAACTGGTATGGTCAGTCGCTGTTGGAGATATTGTGAAGGAGATCGGAGCAACAATGGACATGTCCGGAGTGCAATGAAGATATCTGAAACTGGTCATGTATCTCCAGTACCGTTTCATCTTAATGTTAGTCAGAAAACAGATTTCAATGTCATCTGGTCATATCTCTCCTATACCTTTAGCTCATCTGTATGTTTAGTCAGTCTGGAGACTGATTTCATCTGGTCATGTATCTCCTAAACCTTTAGCTCATCTGTATGTTTAGTCAGTCTGAAGACTGATGTCATCTGGTCATGTATCTCCACTGTACCATTTCCTCTTTATATTTGTCTGAAGACAGATCTCTTTACTGTAACTTTTCCCCATCTTTATGTTAATCTGACAGCTGATGTTACTATCATCTGCCAATGTGAAGGTTAACGTTGCCTGATAACGTCACCCTATGTTTAGTACAGCATTTAAATCTAAATAGACTGTCAAGATGTTCTTCTTTGTATTTGATTTTATTATGTATTAATGTAGGTATCGTTGGTTTCCAATAAGCCAGATAACACATATTTGATATAAATTGTTGAATATATTCCAGCGGAAGTCAGAAATATTGACAGCTGTATACGGTCATGTTAATAAATTTATGAAAGAACAAAATCAGTCTTGACTTCCAGTTATTGATGGTGAATATATAACGTTCTTTTATGTGACGCCACTGCTGTCTTCTAAGGGGATGGGGTTTATTACACCCCTCTTGTCTAGAGAGTTGTGTTATCAGATAAACTAGAACGTCCATTTACTCTGGCACTCCATAGTTTCAACCTGTGTGAGGAAGACTGCTTGTCAACCTTTCAATTTACATTTATCGTCAATAATAAACGGACATTTTGAGTGAAACATATTTTCAATATTGTCATTCATTTTCTTTCTTCACTTGTATAATGTTTTACATCCAGTTTGCATGGCACTGACAACATACATGTTTACAAACTAGTATCTCATCCATTGGACTTTAAATCACAATTGTTGATTAGAATTTGTTATGAATTTTATTTCACAAGCACTTCTCATTGTTGCTGGGTTATTTCCCTTGCCCTGGGAATTCAGTAGGAACTTTTTCTGAAGTGCTGGAGCTGAAAGGGTTAAACAAAGCTGCGATAGCACAGTGCTCTCTCTTCTTATGAGTATGTCCCAAGTTCAATTCCATAGTGGGAGGAATTTTTTTCAGAAAAGCACTGGGAAGTAATGGTGGATGCCATGATGTTTACCACTTCATCCATTGTGTGCCTACTGTCAATGAAAAACATGGATCATACACTGTATCCTTTAATATACTTCATGGTATGAAATATTGTTCCTTTTTTATACAAAGCATGGACATGATCCAGCTCTGACCCAGTCATATTTGACACTATCTACAGTAGATGTGGTACTATAATGTGGGGTATGTTTATAAATGTGTGTTAAATTAGATATTTCCCCAGGTTATCAGAGTTGAGTAGTTAGAACTAACATATATCTATTTTAAAAAATGACTGTTACAGAAACTGCAATGACAAATTGATATTGTTTTAGGAATCATTTCAACATTATGTTCTGTTAGGAATGTTGATATAAATGTTAGTAATAAGTTGCAGCCCTATCTTCAATTTGGCAATGGAACAAAAAGTAGAATAAACAAATATTGTGAATTAACACTTTCGCTGCCACGCGACAATAGTCGGCAAGTACCAATTCCCTTGCTGCGAAACTGACTTTTGTTGGCGGACATGTGCCGTCGACGATGTCTTTTTAAAATGGGGAGTATCACTTGCTGAAAACGGGGGTCCGTGACGTACTACTTCCGTATTGTTCCGACGAGCTCTCCAAAATGGCAGATCTAACACACACTCGGTAAACGTCGGCGTAGGTCCGATTTTTCGTAAGTAAACAAAGATTTTTTTAATGGACGACGTAGCTGATGAATAGTGATGTCCAAAATGACTCTTCTTCTGACTTTTTAGCCAGTAATAGTGTTAAAAACAAACTCTGAATGTGATATGAATTTGAACTGTGATTCACGTGACGATGTTTATAGATCGATAGCAGACATTCCAAGGGGTACAGGAGTAGATGACGGACACCCAACACGAAAACGACGGCATATCGTACTGTGGATAGGTATGAGGATATCAGCTACTACAATAGCTTATAAAGAATATATTCCACATATAGACAGGTTAGTAGCACATTAATATATGAACACTATTCCGTAGTTTAAAAGTCCTAAGTTTATTAGTTTATTTTTTACGATTTAAAAAAATTGTCACTCTGAAAACTGATCATACAGAAAAATAACATGGCAGTGAGTCAGACTGTTGAAAAATGGCTGGCAGCGAAAGTGTTAAGTATATTAATGAACAGACAATTTATAGAGTAATGAAGAAAGAATAACATGTCAGTTTAGTGCTCCCTTATTTATTTCGTAATGTATGTAAACAACAAAATATGATAATCAACATAGCAACAACATATTTACTTTCAATTCTCATTCCAGCCCAACTTTAATTCTGCTGTGCCAATTTGTATATCTCTCTCTATTCAAACAACCGACTGGAAACTGCTTGTGTTTTCTTTCCTGACAATTTGACATATTTCCTGTCTTGTCTCCAGTTGGTAGATAAATAGTGTATGGTTGACAGTACGTGTCATGTAATAAAAATACTACACTCTATCCTTTATTTAAATCAATGTTCATATGCATGCTAGAAAGAGAACTTGAACAACTGTCACAAAAGGCAGAAATTCACCTACAGTTGATGCCAGCTCACTGATACTGAAGGCAATGAGAGTGTCGATGTCTAAGGAAAGCAGTGCCAAAGAACAGATCTACCAACCACTGTTTACAGAGAAAATCGGCAGCAGACTGGTAGATAAACACTGGATATGATTATGGAAAGGATCTCAGCAGACCAGGTCATTATATTTCATCTACGTACAGGACGCTGCAGGGTCATAAATAGACTAGGAATAAGTTCAACAGTTCTCTGCCAGTGTCAACAGATACCAGAGCATGTCCTGCAAGACTACCCTCTCCTGAATGAGCTGAAAAGCAAGCAACATGTGGCTACACCCATATGATCTGACAACTAAGATTTTGGGGAAATCTGACAAACCTGAAGCTGACTGCCAAGTCTGTGGTCCACAGTGGATTAAGCGCTTGACCAGGTATTGCAGAAGAAACATTCTTAGTAATGAGAAATATCAACATTCTAATATGAAGTAATGAGAAATATCAACATTCTAATACTTCTGCATTCTCACTAGATTGAAACCTAGGATTCTCTAATAAAGGCTGCCGTCTGCCTCAGATTATCAGCCACGCCATAGTTTGTCTTGGACGCTAGTGTAAGTGGGCCACCTCTTTTTTCTCAAGTCTGCGTACTGGGGGCGGTTCTGTAGGATATGATTTCTGCTTCCCCATTTGTGCCGACCTCTTCCCGCAGTAAGTTTTGGCCACCCTTGTGATGGTAGGTCTGAATTCTTACTGCGTGGCTAAATCTCTGAGGCAGATTGGCGACCATAGAATCCGCAATCCCATTCCTCATTGTGAGGGGTCGTTGCACCATGTTATGTGTCTCGAGGGCCCGGTGCATCCGTTTTCTGCAAGCATTTTATTTCGGGTTAGCATTCCCTAGTGGACACATACATCCGATATCAGCCAAACCTCCTTAGGCGCCTCTTACGACATGCGTGGCAGGTAACAGTGGTTCTACCCTTTACGCCCCAAATTTGGGCCCCGGTAACCACTCGGGTGACATTCTAATACAAAGTAATGAGAAATATTGTATAATTTGTCACATTCTAGAATATACAATTTTATTTTAATATTGTTTTAAAAAACCCAAATTTAACATGTTTTTCTACAACACACTCCCCCCCCATGTCAGCATAGAAAGAATTACATATCAATCAAAGAATGTTTCTGAAATCACATGTACAAGCAGGACTGGATGTCCGAGGATGAGTAGTATGTTTGACCAGCAAGTTACAGGAACCATCAGCAAGCATACCCCCTCGATATCTGTTGGGAGGAGACTGAGCACCTATGGGTCTGCCAGAAGTTCAGTAAACAGATATCTGATGCAGTGAATGAGATGTCAGAAGAGCTGACCAAGACTAACACCTTCAAGTGGTGGTCGTGGTAATAGTTGCATCACCACAGTCTGGCTAAGTAATTAGGCATCAAAGAGGGCAGACAAATCCTGTATCAAAAACGCAGTGCTGAATACAGATGTGTTTGGCAGATATCGCAGCTGACTATATACTGTAACACTTCCAGATCAAGAAAGAAATCAAATATAGCAATCACATTAGAAAGTTGAAGAGCAACCAAAGTTTATATGCAAAGAGAACTAAGCTAATATCTAAAAAACAGCAGAGAGAACATCACAAATCTGATCCAAATGAACTACACACAAATAACAAACAAGATCAAATAATTTCAGCTGCTGCTTCCAAATATATTCTTCATTACATATCTACGAGACACATCCTCATCATTATCACCAAATGTTTTTTTCTGTCGTTTTATCTTGTCGACAGAGTCACTAATACTTTTTTTCCTTTTCTGTGCCACAATTTCTTCATCTGTGAGCTTCATGAACACTGTCACCAAAACTTCTTTTTTCAAAAGTTTGCCCTTTCTTTTCTTTACGTTTCTTCATTTCATTTAATGTTTTTGATTTGTCCAAATTATTGACATAAAAATTTGTTTGTTTCTTCACTTGTGAAATATCTGCTCGCATTCTGCTATCATATGTTGCTCTCTTCAGCTCTCTGTCTGCATGTATATCAGTCCAAGTAAACTTTGGTAAGTATTTAATGTTCCAGAGTGAATTGTACCATGGGTTTCTTTTTTTACCTCCAACTTGAACATTGTTCAATGCAAGTGCAACAAATTTTGCTACACTTCTCTGTCGAAATTCAACCCATCCTTCCGTGAATAACAAGCCCTTCTTGTAGGAATAACTTTTTTCTGTAGGAATACAAATAAAAGATGAGATCAGGAATACTAAATGTGGGAATATTTCAATAATATATACCTACTACATAAGGAAGATAGTTATCAACATGCTAGATGCTTAAATATAGACGGCAAAGATCTCAGAATTATCATGTATTGACAACAGTAGAAGTACATAGTGGTGGTCAAATTTTAAATCAGATCAAACAAGAATATGCAATATCACCTGATCTGTTCTCTCTGTACAGTGATTATATTTGAACATCTATAGAAGGTTATACCGTGAATAGCAGTGGGCGGGCACTACATAAACAACTTGAGATACTCTGATGACACTGTCTCATAAGCAAAATGAGAAAAAAGACCTCTCAGTAATTATTAATATTGTACTAAGCAAAATAGGACTCTTTCCTGGAACCCACAGGGAAAGTGAATACTAAAAATAAATAAAGATATTTGGGCAGAGATTAACCATATATGAAGAACATGGAAGAAGCTGCAAGAAATAGCTAAAGACAGGAAGACACCATCTTACTTAATTTTCAAGTGTTTTGCCTGAGTTGTGGAGCTGGGATAATAAATAGGATATGTCTGGAAAATGCAAAATTCCAGAAAATCAAGGGTATACTAAGCAACAAATGATTGTTTATCGAGGCGAGAAAAATAGTTCTATGGACATACATCTAATACTGACATACGGAAGTCAATCTTGGACAATGACAACCTGGTTAGCTATGTAGAAGCAAAAACCATCGCCAAAGAGCACTACAAAGCAAAATGGGATAAAGAACACCCAAAACACAACAAGAATGATGGATATTACCAACTATCCAGAAGGGACCAGACAGCCATACGTTGCCTCCGGACGGGTCACAACAGAATGAGACACCTCCTGTACACTAAATTCAAGATAGGCACCAACGACCTGTGGCTTGGCAAGTATGACAACAGAACATATCCTACAGAACTGCCCTCAGTATGCAGACCTGAAAAGAAAGAGGTGGCCCACTTACACCAGCATCCAAGACAAACTGTATGGCGTGGCTGATAATCTGAGGCAGACGGCTGCCTTTATTAGAGAATCCTAAATCCCAATCTAGTGAGAATGCTGAAGAAGAATATTAGTAATCAAATGGACTGCTAAATGGACTAAAGTAGGATATGCAGAGATAAATCAATTTTAAAAATAGAAGGAAGCCATTATTTGTTGGACAGCAACCAAACACACATACATGATATGACTACATTTGCAATGAGAAACTCCAGAAATAATTTTGTGAAGATTTACATAATCCAAATAAATCATAACTATAAAAGTAGATATTCATTCACTGGTTGGTGTCAATCTCAGAGACTAATGAATACTAATACTAGTGCTTCAGTTTATACAGACTTGTTCTAACAAGTTAATTTATGTCAACCATCATCAAGGTGTGTATCCTTTATAGTACTGCTCTCTTTGCAGCACATCTGAAATTCACTCTGTCTCTTGCCAGTTTACCCACTTATCGATGGTCATGTTCTTCTTCTTCTTCTTTCTCGAATCCTGTATGCCTCACAGCGTTAGGTCAGGAAGAGATTTCTAAAACGGGCCCTAGTATGCGCTTCGTAGATGGTCTCTTTCGTCGCCTCTGTTATCTCTGAGGTCCATCTTTTGCGTGGCGGCCTTTTGCTTTGTACCCATTGTATCGGAGCAGCATTGCTCTTTGGGGTGCACTGTCTGATGGTAATCTGCTTACGTGGCGAACCATTTAATTTGTTGTTTCTTGATGAAGTCTAGTACTGATGTTGTACCCACTTTTTTCCTGATGTCTTCATTTCTCAACGGTCTCTTCTTGTTACACCCAGCATTCTGCGTAGACACTTCATCTCTGTTGTGACTAGTTTTCTTCTATCGTTTGTTGTCAGCGTCCAGGTTTGGCACTGGTAACATAATGTGGGGAGAAACATTGCTCTTTTTTGTGTTCATGGTGACGTGTTTGCATCTTAAAATTTGCGCCATTTGCCCTATCATTTGATTTGCTTTGTTGCATCTGTGTTGAATTTCATTAGTTATTCTTCCATTTGCTGAAAAAATGCTCCCCGGGTATGTGAAATCTTTTACTTGATTTAGTAGGTGATTATCGATGGAGATACTGGTAGTGCTTTCCTCTCTGGCGAATGTCATTACTTCTGTTTTGTCTATGTTTATTCTCATGTTGTATTCGTTACATGCTAACTGGAGTCTGTTGATGTGTTGTTGTAGCTGTTCTTCTGTTGTTGATATGATTGCCTGCAAAAAGAAATTCATTTAAGAGTTCTTCGAGGTTGTTTCCTTCGATGGTCATGTTCATGATTTCTTTAATATCTTGTAGCCATCTTCTTCTTGGTCTGTCTCTGCGTCCTGGGACCCTGCCCTCTAGTATTGTTCTTTCCAGGCTTTCGTGACGCTTGATGTGACCAAAGTATGTAATTTTTCTGTATAGTATGTTGTTTATCAGCCAATTCTCTTTAACATTTAGTTCTTTCAGGACACCAGTGTTCTTTCTCTTTTCTGTCCATGGTATTCGTAGGATCTTTCTGTAGCATTTAGTTTCGAAGGACTGGATTTTCCTTCTTAATTTTTGTTTAATAGTCCATGATTCACAACCATAAGTAGCCACTGGGAAAATGCATCATCTCAATATTTGTAATTTGAGTATTTTGCTAGTGCTTTGCCACATGTTCTTCATTGTGTTTAACTTCTTGATCGCTATTGCCAATCTTCTTGAGATCTCTTTGGAGCAGTCACCGTTATTGTTAATTATTGAGCCCAGATATTCATAGCTCTCTACACATTGGAGTTCTTCATTGTTTACTTGGATGTTAGGTGAGCCTTTTGCTTTGTCAGTTGACATGATTTTTGTGTATTCAAATATAGATGTTGGTCTTCACTATGTTTCTTGGTCATCATGATTAGGTTTTCCAAACCTTCTTTGCTGGTGGATAATAATACTGTATCGTCTGTGTATCTAAGCTCTGGTATGCATTTGCCGCCTATAGTGAGAGGGTCATAATTCACATAGTTGGCATCGTCTTTTACATTCCTTATGATGTTTTCCGCATATATGTTTAAGTATGGTGACAAAATACATCCCTGTCGTACCCCCTTTTGAATCCCGAACCATTCAGCTATTTCACCTCCTATTTTAATGGTTGCCTGTTGTTTGTGGTATAGAGATTCTATGAGTTGTATTATGTGTGTTGGAAAGTGCATGTCTTTCATGATGTTCCACATTTTCTGGTGTTGTATATGGTCGAAAGCCTTGCTATAGTCTATGAAACATTCATGCAGGTCTATGTTGTATTCTCTGCATTTCTCTATAATGAGTCTCATGCTACAAATATGATCTCTAGTGCCTCTACCTCTTCTGAAATCTGCTTGTGTTTCGTGTATTTCATCTAATTTTTGTTCCATCCTCTTCATTATGATTTTTAGTAGGATTTTGCTAGCGTGGCTTATAAGGGCAATAGTTCTGTAGTTGGTGTTTAGTTTCAGATTTCCCTTCTTTGGAATAGGTATAAATACTGATCGTTTCCATTCCTTTGGCCAGGAGGAGCTATTCCATATCTTTGTGCACAATTTATGATATACCCGAACACTGGCCTCCCGCCTGCTTGAATCAATTCCGCTGGTATATCATCGCACCCTGGTGACTTCCCTCTCTTCAGGCTTTTGATGGCCAGGTGCACTTCATCCAACATGGGCTCTGGTTCTGTCTCTTCGTTTTCTGTTATTATCTTATGTGGATTTTTGGATATGTCTTCATACATGTTTCTGCAGTACTCACGCCATCTTTCTAGTACATCTTTCTTTTCTGTTAATGTTTTGCCATTGTTATCGTTTATGACTTGTATTGATGGGTTGAAGTCACGTGTCATTATATTAATTTCGTTGTACATTTCTCTCTCTTTCCCTTGTTTTCTTAATTCATCAATTTTATTGCATGAGGTACTAATGTGTTGTTTCTTGTCTTTTCGGATTTCTTTCTCGACTTCTCTTGAGCAGTTTTTATATTCAGTGCTGTTTCGTTTTAATCCCGTTTGTTTTAGCTTTCTTCTTTCTTCAATTAGCTTCAGTGTTTTTCAGTTATGTAGACCTGTTTCTTGTGTACTTTCCTGGGTATGATGTTTTGTGCGGTGGAGAGTAATATATCTCTTGCATGTGTTGTCAGGTGTCATGTCCTCTTGAGCCGCTAAAAGTATGTCAAATTTGTTTTGTATTTCTATGTTGTATTCTAGTGGAATGGCATTTGTATCAAAACGTATAGGGCCAGTTGCTTTCTTTGTTGTCTTCAGTCTTAATTTAAACTCTGCCACCAGCAGTTCATGGTCGGAGTCATAGTCTGCTCGGGTAGTGTCTTTACTGATAGAATACTTGTTATCCATCTTCTTTGGACCAAGATGTAATCTATTTGGTTTCTGGTGTTGCCATCTGGTGAGGTCCAGGTGTATAGTCTTCTTGGATGTTGCCTGCTTAGGGTGTTTGTAATGGAGAGATTATTTTCTAGGCAGAATTCAATTAGTTTTGTGCCTCTTTCGTTTCATTGTCCTATTCCGAAAGGACCTTTTATCTTTTCCTCTTCTTCAGCTGTTTCCTTGCCAACCTTGGCATTGAAATCGCCCATTATGATCAGGATGTCTCTTTTGCCAACTTTATCTATCGCTCCTTGTAAATTTGTATAGAATTCGTCGATCTCGTCATAAGGAGCTGTGGTTGTTGGGGCGTATGCTTGTATTATTGTGATCTTTCTGGGTTTTTTTCTGTAATCTCATCATGATGAGTCGGTCATTGATAGGATTGTAACCAAGTAGTGTTGTGCATATTTTCTTTGCCAATATAAATATATGGTGTCCAAAAATTGACGTGCCAATATCTATGATTGAATGCTAGTGACTTTGAATTTTCATTTTGTTGTTTATTTCTTCCTCATCGGGTACTTTACTTAACACACAGAATTTGTTAGAAAGGGTTCTATCATTCTATGGAAGCTTTCTCTTGTAGCCGGGTCATTAAGTTTTCGATAGTTATAACACAAGCCAAGGTCTTAGCTTAGTGTTTGCTTTCTCTAGACTCGTCTGAGTTTTAGCTTGCTGCCCAGCACAAGGCTGAAAGTAGTAAAAGGGTATTGCTGGTGGTCACTAAGTAATTTAATTTTAATAAATTGTATTAAAATAAAATGTAAATAAATTGTTGTCTCAGTTTGAGTTCAGCTGACAGCGAGTAGCGACTACGTCGAGTAGTTATTATAATTATTAGTCAGATACTTATGACACTAGTTAAGTACTTCAGTAGTAGTAACTCAGTTACTAACTGTAGCTATCTGTAACAATAAAAGTAAGTCACACTCACTAAATTAGTGACTAAATCATCAATTAACAAAGACCAACGTATTTATAGTTTATTTAGACAAAATTAAGTCTAAGTGACTATGACTAAGTTACTTAGTAAGTAAGTTTAGTATTATTAAGTACTGCTAAGTAAGACTAGCAACTTGTGAATATTGTAAGTGTTGTGTAACTTGTAAGAGTAAAAGTTGTGAAGTTCAGATTCAGAGAGTAGGGTCTTACCGACAGGCTGAAAGAATGTCCTGTTTACTTCCCCAAATTCGCCGAACACGTTTCTCAATCTCTGTACGCTCATAAATTCTGGAACTGAACTTAAATAAATGATTCCGGCTTTTTCCTCCGTAGGACTTTCTTTCTTTCTTTTGATAACTGGTTCTGATTCTGTTTTGTCGTCCATGCTGAATTCGAATTGTAATTTTTGTAATGAAAAGATTTACAGTTGATTTCCTTGAGCCTCTACGCCAAGCTCAGTAGATCTAATTCATATGCCAGATTGTCATTGTCAGATTTCAGACCTAATACACAAATAAGACAAGAGACCAAGCAAGAAAATGTATCAAATTTTATAAGAAAGCGCCGCTGGAACTACATCGGCCACACACTTAGAATGGATGAGAAAGACTCCTTACCAATCCCTCCTATGGACACCAGAGGGAAAAAGAAAACGAGGAAGACCAAAGAGACTCTGCGTAGAACCATCACCAGAGAAGGCTCAACGATGAGCCTAGTAAACATTAAAGACTTAAAACAAATAGCAACGAACCGCGAGACATGGAGAGCTATGACCTCTGCCCTATGCGCCGCCCACAGGCCCAAGAGGAAAGACTAACTAACTAACTGTACGTCAAATTACAAAAACTATCTAAAAAATCTGACCAGCAATGGCGGAATGCTGGAGGGCCATTCAGAGTCAGAACTGTTTGATTCTGAACACGACTTTGCTAGCGCATTTTCGCCATGTTTGGTCGGGTATTTTCCGGTTTCGTTTGCCGAGCTACTGAGTTAGTGCTTGAGCAACGCTGTGAGCTGTGACTGTTACATGGAATGCTTTTGCTGTGACAACCGTGCGTTTGTTGTGTGTATTCAGAAAATGGCGGACAGCGGTTATGACGAACAAGCTCAATCTGCCGTATGCAGTTATATTGCGAGTGCAGAAAGCTGGATTTTGTCATGATTGATGTTCCCTTCGACAAGAATTGCAATTCAAGTGATGAACAGTTTTGTGTTGCTACATTAGCGACGGCCATATGCATTTTATGCGGTGCAGGTTGTTTTTGTGGCGGTACGCGGCTGTTTCATTCTGGAATTAGTTCACACAGGAAACATTTCACAGTTGTTAGCATTTCGTGTGATTTTCATTGGCACAGGAACGGAGCAATTATGGGGTGACCCGTTGCAGTGAAGTTGGAACCGTACTTATGAACTATGAACAAAAACTATTGGTTATTGGTTACTAAACTGATGTCATTGCACTCCAGGCAGACTCATAGGTGCTCAGTCTCCCCCAACAGATATCGAAGTGTATGCATACTAATGGTTCCTGTGGTTCGCTGATTAAACACACCTCTCACTCTGCCTCTCATGCATCCAGTTCGACTTGAACAACGGGTAACTCCAAACTGCCTAAATCGCTTGATCGATTCAACATCGATTTTAGTGTCCTCATCCAACAGAGTCGCGAAGAGACCGAAGAATATCCCCTTATCCATCTTCAACTTCCCAACAATCGATGCTGTTGATGCAAGCCTGCCCGCCCTCTCATTACCGTAAACACCCGCATGTCCAGGACAGTATATCCACGTCAGCGCTGGAGGTTAGAAACTTCTATAGACGACATCCACTCATACCGAAACCTGCCCTTCTGGATCTTGTGAAGCATCGACTGAGAGTCAGATAGAACAACTGCCCCAGTAAATGAAGTCCCAGAGATCCAATGGAGGGCAACAATAACGGCCTCAACCTCCATCCTCATACTTGAAGTAGTTGTCCTGTATGCCCCACTTCGCTCTGCAACAACCCTACCATGCGCATTAGCCAAGAAACCCCAGCCAGACTTCTCACCACGTTGAACCAACCCATCGGTATATACAACAACATCAGTTATCAAAGTTATGGTGGCCGCACACATTGAGCAGAGACTACTTGCCCTTTTGTTCGATCGATTGGTTATGTCAGTGGTAGATTACGGACTTGGAATTCTTACGATATCAAGATCACAATGTGAACTACTCGAACGGGTTCAGAATGAAGGTATGCGTATAGTTCTGAGCTGCACTAGAGATACCCCATTGTGAAGATGAGATATATGCTTGGCCTTCTGTCACTACGCTCCCGTCATGCAACCGCCCAATCCAAGGCATATATGTGGGTTACTGAGGATAAGAGACATCCACTACACAAGAACACTAATGATGTTAAGGGCACGAGAATCAAACGTGGCATGTCGTGGATGGCCCAGGCTGAGAGAACAATTGGCCAGGTGACTACGGTTGCGACCCTTCCACAAGGGAAGATTGGATCCCAACAGATGGTAGCATGACCAACTATCTCAACATTATCATTACTCTTGGAAGAGAATGTTGAGATTGGGGCAACATGAAGGCTGATCTCGCAGTTAAGCAGCTGATAGAAGATAATACAAAAACTAATAATAAGCAATATCTTGGTTCACTGCTAACAACAGATGGAAATGGGATGAAGGAAATTAAAAGAAGAACAAACATGGCTTTACAAAAAATTAAACAATTAAAAACGGTATGGAACGGAACTGATAAGAAAACAGAGATCAGAATATTAAGAGCATGCATATTCCCAGTTGCAACGCATGGGTTTGAAGCATGGCCATTTAATAAAGCAGTTGAAAAACATATATGTGCTTTTGAATATAAGTGTTACAGAAGAGTCCGTATATCTTGGACAGAGAAGAGAACAAATAGATCTATCCAGAAAGAACTCAAAATCAAAGAAAATTGACTGATGCTACAAATAAGAAAGAGAAAATTGGCTGATGCTACAAATAATAAAGAGAAAATTGGCTGATGCTACATATAAGAAAGAGAAAATTGGCTGATGCTACAAATAAGAAAGAAAAATTGGCTGATGCTACAAATACGAAAGAAAATTGGCTGATGCTACAAATAAGAAAAGAAAATTGGCTGATGCTACAAATACGAAAGAGAAAATTGACTGATGCTACAAATACGAAAGAGAAAATTGGCTGATGCTACAAATAAGAAAGAGAAAATTGGCTGATGTTAAAAATAAGAAAGAGAAAATTGATGCTACAAATAAGAAGAGAAAATTGACTGATACTACAAATAGAAAGAGAAATTGGCTGATACTACAAATAAGAAAGAGAAAATTGATGCTACAAATACGAAAGAGAAAATTGGCTGATGCTACAAATAAGAAAGAGAAAATTGATGCTACAAATACGAAAGAGAAAATTGGCTGATGCTACAAATACGAAAGAGAAAATTGGCTGATGCTACAAATAAGAATGAGAAAATTGGCTGATGCTACAAATACGAAAGAGAAAATTGATGCTACAAATAAGAAAGAAAATTGACTGATGCTACAAATAAGAAAGAGACAATTGATGCTACAAATACGAAAGAGAAAATTGATGCTACAAATAAGAAAGAGAAAATTGGCTGATGCTACAAATAAGAAAGAAAAACTGGCTGATGCTACAAATAAGAAAGAAAATTGGCTGATACTACAAATAAGAAAGAAAACTGGCTGATGCTACAAATAAGAAAGAGAAAATTGGCTGATACTACAAATAAGAAAGAGAAAACTGGCTGATGCTACAAATAAGAATGAGAAAATTGGCTGATGCTACAAATAAGAAAGAGAAAATTGACTGATGCTACAAATAAGAAAGAGAAAATTGGCTGATGCTACAAATAAGAAAGAGAAAACTGGCTGATGCTACAAATAAGAATGAGAAAATTGGCTGATGCTACAAATAAGAAAGAAAATTGACTGATACTACAAATAAGAAAGAAAATTGACTGATGCTACAAATAAGAAAGAGAAAATTGACTGATGCTACAAATAAGAAAAAGAAAATTGACTGATGCTACAAATAAGAAAGAGAAAATTGGCTGATACTACAAATAAGAAAGAGAAAATTGGCTGATACTACAAATACGAAAGAGAAAATTGGCTGATGCTACAAATAAGAAAGAGAAAATTGGCTGATGCTACAAATAAGAAAGAGAAAATTGGCTGATACTACAAATAAGAAAGAAAAATTGCTGATGCTACAAATACGAAAGAGAAAATTGGCTGATCTACAAATAGAAAGAGAAAATTGGCTGATGCTACAAATAAGAAAGAGAAAATTGGATGACGCTACAAATAAGAAAGAAAATTGGCTGATGCTACAAATAAGAAAGAGAAAACTGGCTGATGCTACAAATAAGAATGAGAAAATTGGCTGATGCTACAAATAAGAAAGAGAAAATTGACTGATGCTACAAATAAGAAAGAGAAAATTGGCTGATGCTACAAATAAGAAAGAAAAATTGGCTGATGCTACAAATAAGAAAAGAAAATTGGCTGATACTACAAATAAGAAAGAGAAAATTGGCTGATGCTACAAATAAGAAAGAAAATTGGCTGATGCTACAAATAAGAAAGAGAAAATTGGCTGATGCTACAAATACGAAAGAGAAAATTGGCTGATGCTACAAATAAGAAAGAGAAAATTGGCTGATGCTACAAATACGAAAGAGAAAATTGGCTGATGCTACAAATAAGAAAGAAAAATTGGCTGATGCTACAAATAAGAAAGAGAAAATTGACTGATGCTACAAATAAGAAAGAGAAAATTGGCTGATGCTACAAATAAGAAAGAGAAAATTGGCTGATGCTACAAATAAGAAAGAGAAAATTGATGCTACAAATACGAAAGAGAAAATTGGCTGATGCTACAAATAAGAAAGAGAAAATTGACTGATGCTACAAATAAGAAAGAGAAAATTGATGCTACAAATACGAAAGAGAAAATTGGCTGATGCTACAAATAAGAAAGAGAAAATTGAGATATTTTAGAAGAAAGCATACCGACAAAGAGAAGAAGAGGAAGACCACGTAGAAGATGGATTCAGGATGTAACTGATGGTGTGAACATGATGGCTGCAGAGGCAGAACATCTGGTCTATGAGAGAGAGAAGTTCCGGAGGACTGTTGGGGTGGCAAAGTTCTGCTCAGGACAAGCTATTTGATGATGATGATGAATAACTACGCTGAATCAGAGCCAACTATAAACGTTTTAGTTAGAGTTGGTTTGTGGCTGAATTCACACAGTCGCCAACATCAACAACGTCTGGAAATCCGCCCCCACCCCCACCCACCTCCTTATCCCTGGGCAACACTAACACCAAAATATGCAATAACTAACTTCCTGATTCAATTATTTACTTCCTTAGTGAATTAGTTAGAATAACTGCAAGAACAAACATGTCTTTATTGAGTCATAAAATATCTGCTTTATCATGAATTTGTCAATGTAAATAATAGCAATAAACATGTAAGGTTTCGTCAAGTTGGAAAATGTTAAGAACAATAATTAGTGATAGTGTAGGCCTAATCCTAAATGCTAAAAAAAAAAAAGAAACAATAAAAAATAGCATAAATTAAAAAACACAAGAGAACAAAAAGAAAAAGAGAAACTAAGAACAATGAGTGTAATATTGCTTTCATGATCAAGTTATTTATTGATTAAATTGCTCATGTTTTGAGCAGAGAAGAAAAGATGATATTGTTTAGATGTAACCATTATTATTACATCCCAACATGTACAGTAATACATCTATTCTATCATAAGTGAATTATATCAAATATATTGAAGATGTTTCCTCAGCGATGTTATTATATTGTTAATCTAATTTGGTGAAAACACATGTGTGACCATTGATGTACAATAGGAGATAAGTTGTTAGCAATATGTTTTCCTGCATGTTTTATGAGAACTTTTTATACTGTTGAATGATTGGTTCGCATTTTATATTTACTGTTATCTTCTTCTTCTTTGCGTTCGTTCTTTACGACCAATTTTAATCACTCTTTGTGATATGTTTGATCTTTGCCAAGAACGTGTATACGTTACACATGGTTTGGTAGGCCCCTAAACGCGTAAGACTACTACACGTTTAGGACACATGCATCCGATTTCAGCCAAACCTCCTTAGTCGCCTCTTACGACATGGGTGGAAGGTAACAGTGGTTCTATTCTTTACACCCCAAATTTGGGCCCCGTAACCACTCGAGCGGTTTACTGTTATAACTATACGTACATTTTGTGTTGTAGGCTTGAGAAGATTGTCAAGATTGGCTTACCTTTTTTTCACGCCTCCTGCTTACAAACAATTTGTAGAATGTTTTGACCGAGTCGATATCACAGCTGCATAGAACTATAACGAAACAACAACGATGACATGCTAAGAAGTAGATGATGAAACTGTATATGCCATTTCATCAATAGTGACCCTGGTACCATCATTCGAACTTGAACATGCTATGGGTTCCCAAACAGAAAAAATAATGTCGATTGACAGAAAAGATTGATTGATTTATAGGATCATCATCATTACACTTTGGTGAGACAAAAAAAAGAATATTCATCAAGTAAAATTTGATATCAAATTCTTAGCAAAATGTATTTATTTATTACATAAGAATACTAGTAATAAGATTCATCTAGAAATACTGTCAACGAATTTCCTCTGCCAGTAACATGTTTCAAAATCTATCAAAATGGTCAGTTTAAAACAAGTTTCATGGACCATGTTTTCCGAGTTGCTCTTTATAAACCTTTGTGAAAACAATATCAATACCAGTGAAGAATAATACAGAGAATAAATGGGGGTTTTTTTTGTCGACTGAAAAAAAGAAGCTTCCTTTAAGAAAGATGGACTTGAGAAAGTAAACAGTTTTGGATTGATTTACATCAATAGTAGCAATCTGACGTTATTGGACGAGGAAGTGCAAAAGCCATGAATCTGAAATAATCAAATAGCTTGTTCTGGGCAGAACTTTGCCGCCCTAATAATCTTTAGGAATTTCTCTCTCTCTCTCTCTCTCTTACAAAGACCAGATGTCCCGCCTCTACATCCGTCATGCTGAAATCATCAGTCACATCCTAAATCCATCTTCTCCATGGTCTTCCTCTTTGCCGGAATGTATTTTCTAACACTTCGCTCAACTCGCTCAATCTTCTCCATGGAACTGAGACCGATATTTCCTGCCTCTCTCAGCAAAGTTCGTTTCAGGGTCTCCTTAGGTCGACCTCTCTTTCTTGAACCCTTTGCATCCCACTTCAATGCCTGCTTTGATATTCGTTGATCATTTCTCCTCAAGGTGTGTCCAACATATCTCCATCTTCTCTTTCTTATAACAGTTGTCACTAGTGGTTGACCAGGCATGTTTCTGATTTCATCACTTCTCCTGAATTCGTTCCATTTTATATTCATTATTTTTCGCAGACATAAAGTAGACTTACTATAATATGTTTTTTTCTTAAACGGGGACAACTTCAAGAGTTTGCTCGAAATAGAAAGTGAGGGCCTTCTATGCGATTTTAGAAATAGAAAGTGAGGGCCTTCTTTGCGATTTTAGAAATAGAAAGTGAGGGCCTTCTATGCGATTTTAGAAATAGAAAGTGAGGGCCTTCTATGCGATTTTAGAAAGAGGGAAGTATAGTCTTCTTCTTCTTTGCGTTCGTTCTTTACGACCAATTTAAATCACTCTTTGTGATAGGTTTGATCTTTGCCAAGAACGTTATACGTTGCACATTGGTTTGGTAGGCCCTAAACGCATAGACTTCTACACGTTTAGGACATGTGCATCCGATTTCAGCCAACCTCCTTATTCGCCTCTTACGACATGCGTGGCAGGTAACATTTCTATTCTTTACACCCCAAATTTGGGCCCCAGTAACCACTCGGGCGAGAAGTATAGTCATCTAAGTCTTTTCAAAAAAGCTAAGTGCTGTATTGGTAAACAAAAAAGCTAAGTGCTGTATTGGTAAACAAAAAAGGCTTAGCGCTGTATTGGTAAACAAAAAAAAACCCAACAATTATGTAGTTATCATCTTTAATTGCCCTTAACCGAACATAACTTATTTTTAGAGTTAGTAATATTTATCACTAGCGTGAGCTTTCTTTTTAAAACTCTTTCTTATTTTTAATCGCATCGAAACATGGGGTCAAAGGTGTCATTCTAGGGACAACGGCGCGCCAGGATTAGTGAGTCGGCACTAATCAAGATCTTACCCCACCTCCACGTGATGACCCTGGAAAAGGACAACGGTTTCTGTCTGGCTAAGCGGGTAGGGATCGAGGGAGAGCTACAGTTAGTGGTAGTAATGCAAGCACGGAATAGTAATGCAGGGCCAAAATCCCTGAACAAAATGCTTCTCCAGGCCGAAGGCAAGTCGCCCAAACGGGTGCTGAAACGTAAGGAATAGTAGAGTACGAACGTCTGTGAACGAATGCCAACTCCCCCGGAGTAAATGGCCGCATATAGGGATGAGGGGTGCATCCAGAGAAGAGACGTGGGCCCACATGGGGCAAAACTCGTAGCCCTGACGTTAGGGCCCGAATTGAGTTGCGTATCCCGACAGTCGCGAGGCATAATAAATGTGAGCACGGTGAGAAACCTGATAAACACGGTGAGCAGGCACCAAAGAGAACGCATACAGGAGATACACAGGTGAGCCCACAGGTGGGAGAGACACACGGTGCTGATTATGGAGCGACGAAAAAGCGTGGCAAACAACGCAGTTACCAGCTCTCGGCAAAGATCGTCGGAAAAGATGCAATGTGAAGTGGCGACACAAGGGAATATTGCAGTTAACTCGGTACAAGAGGCCAAGCGCAGATATATCTATAGGATAAAGTTGGCCATGTGCAAATCCTAGAGTTGCGTTTTAGCGCCTAACGAAACTGTCTTCCTGAAACAACCGGGCACGGTACTGTTGTTCTTACAACTAACATCACCGGAGAAAACAGGGCGAGTGATGCTTGGCGAGCGCAAAATCTAAGTTGCTCTGATAGCGCCTAATGAAACGACCCTCTACATTATTTATGCGCAGCCCCAGTCCAGTGTTTCCCGGGCCAGGGAAAATGCAGAGTAGAAACTGCAAATTGCCAAGTGTCGACACGAGCCTCGAAAAGGCTGAGAATGTTCCTATTCCGAAATAAACTCAACGTGGTCAGAAAAGTAAGGCCGACATTGTAAAGATTTGACAGGCTGTCCAAATCCGGTCAATGGCGAAGGCCGATACTTTTCACGGGTTTTTTTTTTGCACGAGTAAGATGCCGCCCCAGGACAAGCTTATGTGTCCCAAAAAACTGTGAAATGTTCCTAATCCGGAACATAGTCAGAAAGGCTGCACAGCTCTTTGGCATAGGTCACAAGGCCCAAATATACGGCGAAAGATGATCGTAAACGAAGACCGTTAGCAAAGTTGATAAAGCTGTGCTAATGATAACTTACCGTTGAAATTCCCTGCTTCGAGGCCAGCTTGGACAAAATTGTAGGTCTCACCGCACTCCGTTTTGTTGGACTACCGGAAATCCTGATCCTTTAATTAGGAATCTAAATTACAAGCACCTCCGAAGTCAGAGTACGGCTCACCTGAATGGCGTGGAACACTGGGAGAAGGAAACATACCTTCCCGCAAAAATCAGACAGAGGCGCCATTTAGACGCCATGACGAAGTCTGCAAACAGTGGGCGAACCATTAGAAAAAAAGGGAAAAAAAGAAAAAAAGATCAGTTTTAATCTGGCAACCCTGTCAAATGGGCGGAAGTAGATTAGAAAGTATACATTCTGATTTTCCCGATAGTTCCTGGTGTCAATTTGTTAACTTGATGTATTAGTAGTAGTAGTGAATGCAGTGTGGTCGAGTTCAAACGGACAGTTAGATTAATAGCAGCATTCCGTGTAATCAGTTATGGGTAAGAATAACATTCTTCTGTATGGCATTTTGGTACAATGGTTTCTCAGCTGTATATGTTTCTCAGCTGTATAGTGTATTATGATTGATTATCTTCTCAGTCTTCTGAGAAATCAAAATCCTGTAATTTGATAGTTGATACCTACCCAACCCACCCTACACTGTGACACTCTAACACTGATATTCAACAGAAACTAGAAATTGATAATTTAATTTAGTAATTAGTCAACTGAACATAACTCTTAACTGATAAATTATAAATTACAACATAACATTAAAAAAGAAATTAGAATTAGACTGCATTGTAATGATAATATAATAATAATGTCAAATGTCGTTGTAGTGTAACTCAACTGTTTTGAATTAATATGATGTTTATAACAAACATTTCAAACAATAACAATCATTCAATGAATAACAACTACACATGTCACATATCATTATCAGTAATATCACATCTATGATCTTTGAAATGCTTGTTCATTGCCTATGTTTCCGAACAATACACAAATACTAAGTAAATATAGCACTTGATTACTTGATAATCCTCATCTTTAGCTTATTTGTTAACTGTTTAAGTGTGAGTAACTAACTTGCTTATGTTATGGAATGTACTTTTGGACACCCTATTCTCTTCCTAATCTCTCTTTCACATCTACCATTATCTGTAATCATGTGTCCTAGATATATTGTTTACTTGCTTCGGTAGTTCCTGGTGCCAAGATACCAAAAATGGTTGGAAGTCAATGTTGACTGTTGAGAAATACTGTAAATGTGTGGTTCACTTTTTCCTTCAATAAATCATGTTTTTTAATTTATTGTTTTGTCTCAATGTGTTAAAAAAAATTTTTTAATCCCAGAATGTACCTACAAAATATGCCTCATATAGTTAATTTTGTATTTGTCTATAATATAATGTTTCTTCTATTCAGGGGTCACTTCTGCTATGTTGTATGTTTCTCTGACAATTGTGATGATAGCTATACAATTAAGCTGTGCAACAGGTAAGTACATACATTATAATCAAAATTATAGGTAATATGCTTTTTCTTGTATCATAGATAGGATCCACAAGGTGTCTTCTGCGCCTTGTTCTGCATCCAGCAAAGTTGTGGTAGGTTTAGTCTCTCCTAGGAAGGGTAAAAATTAGTAGCCCACTGAAGACCTGTAACACGCACAAGTCAACCCCACCCCAGAGAGTGTATACCGTGACATTTTTATCACACAGTCCAAGGCTAATGGGACTCTGACTGGCCTAAGTGGATGGACTCCCCTAGCTCAGGCTAATCCTCCAGCTCAGGCTAATCTCCCCCTCCCTTCATGCGACTTATAGATGCGAACACGTTTAAAAAAGCATGCATAAACTGACCTATGGGTCTTTAGGCGCCTAACTGACACAATGAGCTCATGCTCTAAGACTCAAATCACATACAGACCATAAAGAGTGGTTTAACAAGTGTTGATGTAGAGCGAACAAAGAAGAAACAAATGTAATTGGTAGGCTGCAATATAAGACAATACAATAGCTAATATTCATAAAACTAAGTCACTATTCTTATGCTTAAATCATTTATTTGTATAAAGCAGGTATGTGTGTGCTACCTTCTTTCATTTGTGAGCTGAATACCAAAAAAACCAACTGGACATGCAGGCATGACAACAGGTGGTACTAGTGTTCCAGATGAAACATTTTTGTCTAATAAGGGTCGCTCTAGTGTGGAGATCAACCCTTTCGCTCTGTATTATTTTGACTGCTGGACGCATTTATTTTGCGATTCAAATTTAACATTCAATGTCAATTAGTTTAAACCTTTATAACTCTTGTACTGTATCTCTAAAGTATGACATAATATATATTAAATTGTTGCTAATTGGATGTGGAATACATTAATATAATAATATTTTACATCAGGTGATATATGTTTGAGAAAATTAGATTATTGTAGCATGACTATTTTTAAAAACAAAAATCATAAAAATATTTTTACTCTCGGGTTTGTCTTACATCTTAATATTCATAGATGTTTCCAAAAGTAGCAGTTAAATGAAGATAATCCATATGTGAACATATTCTATAAGTTTCATCTAACTAAGTGCAGTAGTTTTTATTATATTCACTTTTTAGTGGGACACGTAAATACATGGAATGTGGAAAGCCCATTCTTTAGATGCAATTATTACATTAGACTTACAACTATCGATACTGCATTTCATAAACAATCAAATATCATTATTACCATCAATTAAATCTTCTTCATTATTATCACAAGTTATAATTTGATTTAACAGTACTCAAGATTACACTGTAAACATCGTCGGAATCATTAACGTTTAAAAAACAAGTCTTGACTTGAACACAATAATACACTGCTTTCCCTCTGTCAAATCTTTGTTTAATGGAGATAGTAAAGTACCTACATATATGTACTTTCCGTTTCTGAAGATTTTTTTTAACTTCAGTAAAGGGGTTGGGAAGATACATTCGTTTCTGTGAACAGACATCCAAAAGCCGATATATCGGTTTTGCGACATCATGAACATTACTCTGAACCAATATATCGGCTCTGCAGTCCCGTTGGGTTAAATGCTATGTTGCTGCAACAAAGTTTATTTGTTTGTTTCCACTTCTAGGCAGATATGGAGATCCTATGTGCCAATTGCATACGATAAAGATACTTTGACAGTTACAATTCAAAATAAGAATAGTGTGTGTGTGTGCTTCTTTGACAACATTTGAGATATTGAATGTTTAATTTAATTTTTGACAAATCTATCATAAAACAGCAGAGCAGAGGGTGGGAACCTGAACAAAAATACCTACAGCAAAATCGGATCGTCGTGGCTGAAAAGTACAGATATTATAGCTATAAACATCTCTCTTGTGCCTTTTTAAACTAGTCCCTCAACCAAATCTTTCTATCATTAGATATCTCTTGCAGAGAAAGATGCAGGAAAGTCATGCTGACGGTGTTCTGGGATTGTCAAGGAGTGCTTTTAACCAATTTCAAGAAGAAAGGTGACAATGTGAATTCTGAATCATACTGTGAAGTTCTATCGGTGCTTCATGATGCAATTCGAAGAAATGCCGAGGACTGCTGACTACAGGAGTGTTGCTTCTTCATGACGATGTCAGACCACATACGGCTCGATTAACTCAGGAGAAAATTAATCAACTACGGTGGAAAGTTCTGGAACATCAACCTTACAGTCCTGACTTAGCCCCTAACGATTTCCACCTTTTTGGTCTACTGAAAACCCACTTTGGTGGGAGACATTTGCGAATGACGCGAAGTTGAATGTGAAGTGAAAACTTGGTTTAGAAAACAGAGCCCTCAGTTCTATGCAGCCGGTTTGGGAGGATTGATTAAACGATGGGATAAGTGTATCAATGTTGGTGGAAATTATGTTGAGAAATAAAGGAACAATGTATGTATAAAAAAACTGGTTTCAAGTTGTTATCATGTTTAGTTATTTTTCTACAGCCATTTGTGGCTTACTTATTGACTTCCCCTCATATTAATAAAACATTTCTGTTGCAACAGACATAATTTTACCTCAGTCTTCCCTTATATTAATAAAACATTTCTGTTGCAACAGACATAATTTTACCTCAGTCTTCCCTTATATTAATAAAACATTTCTGTTGCAACAGACATAATTTTACCTCAGTCTTCCCTTATATTAATAAAACATTTCTCTTGCAACAGACATAATTTTACCTCAGTCTTCCCTTATATTAATAAAACATTTCTCTTGCAACAATTTTTCTCCCTCCATTTCCTATTACATTTGTGATTGTTACATATATGTTATATTTTATGTTACTTGTATTTGATTTCACAGTGTGTAAACATGAGTTACTCAGTCTCTCACCTACCCATGATGGCTATATCACAAGTCCAGGGTACCCACAACAGTACTCACCTGAGCTGTGTATCATTTACATATACCATGGTAGAGCAGGGATGAATATATACATCAGGTCAGGACAAGTTGTTTGTTTTTGTCTGATTTCTGTTGACATTTAACAATTAAGTTTTTCTCTTCTATCTCTATATTTCTTCCTTGCTTCATGTGTGTCTCTGTGTGTGTGTGCTTGCAAGTACACTGTAACCATAACACAAATGAGTTAAAGGTGGGCTTGACTCAGACCTGGCGGCCTTCCTATAACCAATCAGATCTGATACTATGCTACAGTATAACTCCAGATGTGCTACTTCATAGTGGGGAATTATGTTTGTGAAATCATACAGTTAACCAACTGTGCTACTTCAAAGTGGGGTATTCTGTTTGTGAAATCATACAGTTAACCAACTGTGCAAATTTTTGCTATATTAGATAATATGCATACATTTTGGCCGAAATACAGAGGTGCCTGTCCTACAAGCTGTAGGGGTCTGTCTTACATGATGCAGGGCCTGTCTTACATGCTGTAGGGACCTTTCTTACATGCCGTAGAGACCTGTACTACATGCTGTACAGGCCTTTCTTACATGCCGTAGGGGCTTATTATAGCCTGACGGCAGGCAACATAATCATATTTTGAGGGCAAACCACATATATCATAAAAAGTGGTAAACTTGGTTGATAAGAACAACCAAACAAACACTTGAATGTAAAATTCATTATTAATGTAACAAGACTAGTGGTGACATCTATGATAAACATTTGAATTACATATATTTTATTATTAAAGTGGTGAAAGAGAAAACAAAAATGCAGGAAGGGAATCAGTACTATTATTAGCAATGGAAAAATACTGGAAACTAAATTAGAAGCCCTAGGCAGATGATGTTCAACAACCCGGGAGGGAAGGTTGTCTAAGGGTAGCTACCCTAAAGAAAATAGCAACCTGCTGCCTTGCAGGTCGGCTGGGGACAGTCCAAGGCTGACGGAGAGCAAACCCAGTAAACGCTGGCTAAAGCCGGACACATCACCGAAGGATAAGCACCAGAGCTCCAAATGGTGCTAAAGATGTGATGAAGCACACCCATGCTACGGCTACATGAATCAGACTTCCACATGAATAAGACAAAAAAGCTGCATGGAGGGACGGAGCCCTAAAAACAACAGTAGAATTTATAGGGAAATCTGGTACATCAGTCTAAGCAGTGTTCGCACAAGAGAGAAATGAGAAGAATGTACATTACTAATATTAGAATAATCTCCTGCGATTAATTTCTGCTTTGTGACTACTCCGGTATGTGTCATAAACAGTGCAGTGCGTTTGTGGTCTTCACCTGGCCCCATAGTTTATTCTGAAGGATTGTTCCTGTTGGCCATATTTCCATTCTCATGCTACTCATACTGGGGCATTCTTGCAAAATGTGCTTTGGGGACTGCTTTGGTGCTCCACATGTGCAGGCAGCCAAGATCCAGAGACCCATTCTATGGAGGTGTGCTCTCTGACTGCCCAGTTTGTGGTCCACAGTAAATTAAGCACACAACCAGAGATCACAGAAGAAGAAGAACATAAGAAAACGGGCAATTGAATTAGGTTAATTTATATTACTATTATTAGAACTTAGGGAAAACTGACAATTGAATGAGACACATTTCCGTTTCTACAAATAATGGTATACAGTGTGTTGATTAATATCTTTGTCAAATAACTTTCACTTTTTCAATTCAGATTTATAGATGTTGACATACCAAGTGATTCAGAGTCCTGTGACAATGACCACCTCAGGATAAGTGCAGTTACAGAACATGTCTATTGTGGGAACATTAACAGTCTGAACATTGGACCATATATATCAAAGATGACCAGCGCAGAGCATAGGCTGAGCATTGTTTTCAACAGTACTAGTGTTAGACCTAAAGGCAGAGGCTTCAGCTTATACTACGAAATTAGTAAGTTAGCTATAATTTTAAGTGAATGACCTGTTCTATGAGCACTGGTATAGTCTAGTAATGAGAAAGCTGGCTTCAGAATTCAAAGACTCACCTATGTGTTACCAGGGCCCTGAGGAACAAAGAATAGTAACACTGCCATCTATAAGGTGTGTTGTAATAGGTAACTGAGATAGGGGTCTAGGGAAGCTATCCTAGTAAATAAAAAGCGTTGCAGAAACCAGATGTGCTGGCCTACTTATAGGCGCATAACTGGCACAACGTACAATCGCTCTTAGGCTCAGATCTCATACAAATCCCAAAGAGTGGTAACAAGTGGTCGATATGGAGCATTTGAAGAAGAAAACACCATCAAGTAGTATAGATGGTGTCTTTGTTATGTCCTGGTCCTGTCATGTTATTAAATCGGGACTACTGAGGACTATTCTTGTTGGCGCTGGCAACTTTGTCTCATATCAAACATATTTCTCGCCCGAGTGGTTACCGGATCCCAAATTTGGGGTGTAAAGAATAGAACCACTGTTACCTGCCATGCATGTCGTAGAGGCGACTAAGGAGGTCTGGCTGAAATCGGATGTATGTGTCCACTAGGGAATGCTAACCCGAAACAAATGCTTACAGAAAACGGATGCACCAGGCTGTAAGGCGCATAACACGGTGCAACAACCCCTCACAATGAGGAATGGGATAACAGATTCTACGGTCGCCAATCTGTCTCTGAGATTTAGCCACACAGTAAGAATGTCAGACCTACCATCACGAGGGTGACCAAAACTTACTGCGGGAAGAGGTCGGCACAAACGGGAAGCAGAAATCATAGGAATTATATCCTACAGAACTGCCCCAGTATGCAGACTTGAGAAGAAAGATGTGGCCCACTTACACCAGCATCCAAGACAAACTGTATGGCGTGGCTGATAATCTGAGGCAGACAGCTGCCTTTATTAGAGAATGCGAAATCCCAATCTAGTGAGAACGCAGAAGAAACACATTTTTAGAGAAAACATAAGTACAAAGTAAAGAATCTGTATTCATACCACGTGGCATATGAAATACAGTGTTTGACCTGTATTTTCTTTGACCTAATGGCACATGATGGGCGACACAGTGAGCATCACAGAGACTGACTTTACTTTCCATTGCTTCTCTGGTATCCCCAGTTGAGACTGGGTCAACCTGAGAGCTGTTATTTTAGGGGAAAAAATCCTACTCCAACTGGGGAAGTTGATCCAGGGACCACTTATGAAAGAAGTGCACTAACAACTACGATATCACTGCCTAGAGAAAACATGACAATATTAATGCTTTGATACAGGCTTCCGTCAGTGATGGTGTTAGCATACTCAAGTAAGAATACAAGTATCATGATGAGAGTTTACATTATTGTTGCCATGATGTCCCAAACAGTAACCCATTATCTATCATTTCTGGCTACAGTAACCTGTGTGAACATCTGTAGCTTAAGTGATAGTCAGCTCAATTGCAATCTGGCTACAGTAACCTGTGTGGACATCTGTAGCTTAAGTGATAGTCAGCTCAATTGCAATCTAGCTACAGTAACCTGTGTGGACATCTGTAGCTTAAGTCATAGTCAGCTCAATCGCAATCCAAGCATACCTGGCTCAAATTCTGCGGTGGGCAGTTTGGAAGGAAGCAAATTCATTTATGTGGATTTTTATGAACAGTAAAAATAGACCTCACCGTTCAGAAAACAATGGCAAACTATTGTATGTATGAGTGGTGCCTAGAAAATCGATGACTCGTTTACTGTGGTTCATGACGAAGTCCTATAAAGGATATGCCATGATTTTAATTTTCAGAGTAACATGTCTATTATTTTTTGCTATCATTTCAACTTTCAGGTGATGCCTTTAACATGTCAGCCACAAGCACAACATCAACATATTCAGTGGACAGATATGATGCAGACATGAACAGCTGCCATTTTGTGTTTGCTGACAAGTTTGGAGAAATTACAACAAACCAAACAGTTCTTGATTGTTTGAAAAGTACTATTAAAGTTACTTGGTTGATTCATTACCCAGGTCTGGTTGATATTAATACCAGATACAAAATTATATTTAAGAAGTGCAGATTGCCAGATCTGGATACACTGAATGTATACAACGGTTTTTCAAATACAGACAATCTAGTTGGAAGCTACTCTGGAAGCTCATGTCCAACTTATTTGATTTCATCTTACAATGGAGTTTTTATAGAGTACCTGGCCGGAGGAACTGGAGTCTTGCCAGCGTTAAAATTGCAGTTTCGGATGAGTAAGTATAACAAAGATATCTATCTGTCCGATAAAAGTCACTTGTGATTGTTTTCTCATCTTTTGTTAACTTCTGTCAGGCATGTCTTATACTTTCTTCCTGAGATTGTTAACTTCTCTCAGACATGTCTTATACTCTCTTCCTGAGATTGTTAACTTCTCTCAGACATGTCTTACACTTTCTTCCTGAGATTGTTAACTTCTCTCAGACATGTCTTATACTTTCTTCCTGAGATTGTTAACTTCTGTCAGACATGTCTTACACTTTCTTCCTGAACTTCTCTCAGACATGTCTTATACTTTCTTCCTGAGATTGTTAACTTCTCTCAGACATGTCTTACACTTTCTTCCTGAGATTGTTGACTTCTCTCAGATATGTCTTATACTTTCTTCCTGAGATTGTTAACTTCTGTCAGACATGTCTTACACTTTCTTCCTGAGATTGTTAACTTCTCTCAGACATGTCTTATACTTTCTTCCTGAGATTGTTAACTTCTGTCAGACATGTCTTACACTTTCTTCCTGAACTTCTCTCAGACATGTCTTATACTTTCTTCCTGAGATTGTTAACTTCTCTCAGACATGTCTTACACTTTCTTCCTGAGATTGTTGACTTCTCTCAGATATGTCTTATACTTTCTTCCTGAGATTGTTAACTTCTGTCAGACATGTCTTACACTTTCTTCCTGAGATTGTTGACTTCTCTCAGATATGTCTTATACTTTCTTCCTGAGATTGTTAACTTCTGTCAGACATGTCTTACACTTTCTTCCTGAGATTGTTGACTTCTCTAAGACATGTCTTACACTTTCTTCCTGAGATTGTTGACTTCTCTAAGACATGTCTTATACTTTCTTCCTGAGATTGTTAACTTCTCTCAGACATGTCTTATACTTTCTTCCTGAGATTGTTAACTTCTGTCAGACATGTCTTACACTTTCTTCCTGAGATTGTTGACTTCTCTCAGACATGTCTTACACTTTCTTCCTGAGATTGTTAACTTCTGTCAGACATGTCTTACACTTTCTTCCTGAGATTGTTGACTTCTCTCAGACATGTCTTACACTTTTTTCCTAAGATTGTTGACTTCTCTAAGACATGTCTTATACTTTCTTCCTGAGATTGTTAACTTCTCTCAGATATGTCTTATACTTTCTTCCTGAGATTGTTAACTTCTCTCAGATATGTCTTATACTTTCTTCCTGAGATTGTTAACCTCTCAGATATGTCTTATACTTTCTTCCTGAGATTGTTAACTTCTCTCAGATATGTCTTATACTTTCTTCCTGAGATTGTTAACTTCTCTCAGATATGTCTTATACTTTCTTCCTGAGATTGTTAACTTCTCTCAGACATGTCTTACACTTTCTTCCTGAGATTGTTGACTTCTGTCAGACATGTCTTATACTTTCTTCCTGAGATTGTTAACTTCTCTCAGATATGTCTTATACTTTCTTCCTGAGATTGTTAACTTCTCTCAGATATGTCTTATACTTTCTTCCTGAGATTGTTAACTTCTCTCAGACATGCCTTACACTTTCTTCCTGAGATTGTTGACTTCTGTCAGACATGTCTTATACTTTCTTCCTGAGATTGTTAACTTCTCTCAGATATGTCTTATACTTTCTTCCTGAGATTGTTAACCTCTCAGATATGTCTTATACTTTCTTCCTGAGATTGTTAACTTCTCTCAGATATGTCTTACACTTTCTTCCTGAGATTGTTAACTTCTCTCAGATATGTCTTATACTTTCTTCCTGAGATTGTTAACTTCTGTCAGATATGTCTTATACTTTCTTCCTGATATTGTTAACTTCTCTCAGATATGTCTTATACTTTCTTCCTGAGATTAATAACTTGCCTCTTGTCTGCAAACTGCAATAAGAAATGCGTTTCAATCTCTAAGGTGCTAACTGACCCATTTCCTACGCTTGTACACTAATGAGTGGGGATATTAAGACAGCCACCATATATAGTGTTAGTTACGGTCTAAGCTAGTTTCACATTCAACAAATAAACAAGCCACAGACCAAACAATAACAACTTTCCAAGCAGGATAGAGTAAAGCAAAAGCACTGGTGTACCTGTCGAAATACTTCTTATGTTCAATACCATTAATAATAGGGGAGCCGTGAACTAAAATATGAGGAACAATTAACTTTAAAGATAGCCACAGAAAAGTTTTTCAAGCAATGGGAACTCTCAAGGCGGCAGCAGAAATAGCACAACAACAAAAACACCAGATTTATGGAGGGTTCAACTAGTAATGCTTTGCCATTATTTATAACTGTGCTGAAATATCAGAAGAGCATTGAACTGAATGAAATACTAGAGGGTGGATAACTTCTTCTACTTGCGTTGCCCTCTGTGAATTCAGGCGTAGTCGGGCGCCTGGTATGGCACTTCTGACTGATGTTTTGCCGAGGCTTGCTTTCTGTCTTATCAGTGTCCCCCGCCATACAGGCGAGCCGGTGTTAACTTCAGAGGTAGATGGATAACTCCTAACTGCCAAAGAGTAGCGATTCAGTGAATATCATCTCATACAACATTAACAGAATTAAAAAAAGCTGTAGCCTGGCCAAACAAGGAGCAAGATTGTCATCAAAAGACTATCTGGCCAGCTACAAGGAAGTTGAAACTTCCATCTTAGGTCAGTATAGCATACAGTGGGAAGAAACCCACCCGAAACACAAAGCAGAGGATGGATATTACCAACCATCAAAATGTATGTTTCCATTTAACGTATAGCTGTTTATCATATTTCATAAATAGTGTATATATATATATATATATATATATATATATATATATATATATATATATATATATATATATATATATATATATATATATATATATATATATATAGTAGATATATATGTTTTCATTTCACTGTGTTGGTGGTCAATAATGCAGTGACCCAAAGCTGGTCAAGACCCTACTTCACCTCCAAGTGATGATCCTGGTAACAGACTGCATAAATACAGTCTAGCCATCCATCCTTCCATTATTCATCTCCTCGTGGGGTATGAGTCCTCCGAAGTTGTCCTCCACTTTTCACAGTCTCAGACTATTTTCTTTATGACTTCCCGGGATATTCCAGCGCCCTTCAATTCCTCAAGTAGATGCTATCTCCAGGTCTGTTTAGGATGTTGTTTTTCCCTTGTGGGCTTCACTAAAGTGCTTGTCTAGTGACACTCAATTGTGTCTTCTGGCAGGGTATGGTCGACCCATCGCCATTAGTCTATGTTAGTATTGATTTAAGAGGAAAGGTAAACCTGGTCCCAAAAATACAATGTTGAACACAAATGTAACAACCAAAACATGCAGATATCTCAGCGTTGCTATATACTATCCAAGAATGTAATCAACATTATTTTTATGTTGGATGAAGAAGAAGAAGATTTGACTTGGTTGATTTCAGAATTGTTTTTGTTGTTGTGTATTTCATTGAATCATCTTATGATAAATATATCAGTGATACAGTTAAACAATTATTATCATTTTATTTTTGCAGTTGGAGATAAATATATCAGTGATACAGTTAAACAATAATTATCATTTTATTTTTGCAGTTGGAGATAAATATATCAGTGATACAGTTAAACAATTATTATCGTTTTATTTTTGCAGTTGGAGATAAATATATCAGTGATACAGTTAAACAATTATTATCATTTTATTTTTGCAGTTGGAGATAAATATATCAGTGATACAGTTAAACAATTATTATCATTTTATTTTTGCAGTTGGAGATAAATATATCAGTGATACAGTTAAACAATTATTATCATTTTATTTTTGCAGTTGGAGATAAATATATCAGTGATACAGTTAAACAATTATTATCATTTTATTTTTGCAGTTGGAGATAAATATATCAGTGATACAGTTAAACAATTATTATCATTTTATTTTTGCAGTTGGAGATAAATATATCAGTGATACAGTTAAACAATTATTATCATTTTATTTTTGCAGTTGGAGATAAATATATCAGTGATACAGTTAAACAATTATTATCATTTTATTTTTGCAGTTGGAGATAAATATATCAGTGATACAGTTAAACAATTATTATCATTTTATTTTTGCAGTTGGAGATAAATATATCAGTGATACAGTTAAACAATTATTATCATTTATTTTTGCAGTTGGAGATAAATATATCAGTGATACAGTTAAACAATTATTATCATTTTATTTTGCAGTTGGAGATAAATATATCAGTGATACAGTTAAACAATTATTATCGTTTTATTTTTGCAGTTGGAGATAAATATATCAGTGATACAGTTAAACAATTATTATCGTTTTATTTTTGCAGTTGGAGATAAATATATCAGTGATACAGTTAAACAATTATTATCGTTTTATTTTTGCAGTTGGAGATAAATATATCAGTGATACAGTTAAACAATTATTATCGTTTTATTTTGCAGTTGGAGATAAATATATCAGTGATACAGTTAAACAATTTTATCGTTTATTTTGCAGGTTGGAGATAAATATATCAGTGATCAGTTAACAATTATTTCGTTATTTTGCAGTTGAGATAATATTCATGATCTCTCTTCTTCTCTTTGCCTTTTAGTTGGGATCAGGCCTTCAACCAACTCATGCCAAGTCTTCCTATCTCTAGCTTCCCTGCAGCTCCTCCAGCTCTTCTTTATACTGTTGATCTCTGCCTCCAAATCTGTCTCCATGTATTTCTGGCCTCCCTTCTTTCTGCTTGTCCCTCGGGTTCCAGGCAAGGACCCTTCTTGTTATATTCCTCCGGTTTCATAAGTTGTCCTATCAGCGCCAGCGTCTTTTTTAAAACCTGTTCGTTCACTGGAATCTGTCTTGTTCTCTCCATAGTTCCTCATTTGTAACCCTATCATACCATCTTATTCCTCTATTCTGTAGACACCAGTTGATGAATGTTTGCAATTTATGTCGATTGTTTTGTTGTTCTCCATGTTTCCCAGTACAGTAGAACTGCTTTAACATTGAGTTAATATCCGAATTTTTTCTAGATTTGATTTCTTTGGACTTCCAAATGTTTCCAGTGCAATGAAGCTCCTACCTTCTGTATTCTTGAATATCTAACATTCTATCTGTTACCTTTTGGTTGAGTTATACGTGCCCAAAAAATTATTATGATTTATTTTTGAGTTGGAGATTGGGAATATCAGTGATACAGTTAAACAATTATTATCGTTTTATTTTTGCAGTTGGAGATAAATATATCAGTGATACAGTTAAACAATTATTATCATTTTATTTTTGCAGTTGGAGATAAATATATCAGTGATACAGTTAAACAATTATTATCGTTTTATTTTTGCAGTTGGAGATAAATATATCAGTGATACAGTTAAACAATTATTATCATTTTATTTTTGCAGTTGGAGATAAATATATCAGTGATACAGTTAAACAATTATTATCGTTTTATTTTTGCAGTTGGAGATAAATATATCAGTGATACAGTTAAACAATTATTATCGTTTTATTTTTGCAGTTGGAGATAAATATATCAGTGATCTTACTTATTATCGCTTTTTTTTGCATGAGTCAACAATCATGATACTTACAGCATTATTGACTTCGCTTTTATTTTGTCGTTAAACTAAATCTATGTATCTCTCTTCTTCTTTGCCTTTCCTGCGGTTCGGGCAAGGCCTTCAACCAACTCATGCCAAGTGTGTCCTATCCAGCTACCCTGCAGCTCCTCCAGTCTTCTTTCATATTGTTGATCTCTGCCCAAATCTCGCCCCATGTACTATCATACCATCCCTTCTATTCTGTCACCAGGGTTCAAGGCAAGAGCCCTTTGTTTATATTCCTCCGGTTTCTGAAGTTCCTATCCAGCAGAGCTGCTACATTATTAACCTGTTTCGTTCACTGGAATCTGTCTTGTTCTTCCAAAGTTTCCTCATTTGTAACCCTATTCCATCTTATTCCTCTATTTTAACATCTCATTGTTAATTTTGTCTTTATGCCTAAATATGTTATGATTCTCCATTGTGTTTCCTCAGTGAATACTGCTAACATTAAGATTAAACAATTTTATTTCGTTTGATTTTTTGCAGTTGGAAATGTTTCAGTGATAGTGAAAGCTACTTATTTCGTATTCTTTTTTAACATCTCTATCTGTTATTCAGTTGCCCAATTATTATAGATTCTACTTTTGAGTGGGTTTCAAATATCAGTGATACAGTTAAACAATTATTATCATTTTATTTTTGCAGTTGGAGATAAATATATCAGTGATACAGTTAAACAATTATTATCATTTTATTTTTGCAGTTGGAGATAAATATATCAGTGATACAGTTAAACAATTATTATCGTTTTATTTTTGCAGTTGGAGATAAATATATCAGTGATACAGTTAAACAATTATTATCATTTTATTTTTGCAGTTGGAGATAAATATATCAGTGATACAGTTAAACAATTATTATCATTTTATTTTTGCAGTTGGAGATAAATATATCAGTGATACAGTTAAACAATTATTATCGTTTTATTTTTGCAGTTGGAGATAAATATATCAGTGATACAGTTAAACAATTATTATCATTTTATTTTTGCAGTTGGAGATAAATATATCAGTGATACAGTTAAACAATTATTATCATTTTATTTTTGCAGTTGGAGATAAATATATCAGTGATACAGTTAAACAATTATTATCATTTTTTTTTTGCAGTTGGAGATAAATATATCAGTGATACAGTTAAACAATTATTATCATTTTATTTTTGCAGTTGGAGATAAATATATCAGTGATACAGTTAAACAATTATTATCATTTTATTTTTGCAGTTGGAGATAAATATATCAGTGATACAGTTAAACAATTATTATCATTTTATTTTTGCAGTTGGAGATAAATATATCAGTGATACAGTTAAACAATTATTATCATTTTATTTTTGCAGTTGGAGATAAATATATCAGTGATACAGTTAAACAATTATTATCCTTTTATTTTTGCAGTTGGAGATAAATATATCAGTGATACAGTTAAACAATTATTATCATTTTATTTTTGCAGTTGGAGATAAATATATCAGTGATACAGTTAAACAATTATTATCATTTTATTTTTGCAGTTGGAGATAAATATATCAGTGATACAGTTAAACAATTATTATCGTTTTATTTTTGCAGTTGGAGATAAATATATCAGTGATACAGTTAAACAATTATTATCATTTTATTTTTGCAGTTGGAGATAAATATATCAGTGATACAGTTAAACAATTATTATCATTTTATTTTTGCAGTTGGAGATAAATATATCAGTGATACAGTTAAACAATTATTATCATTTTATTTTTGCAGTTGGAGATAAATATATCAGTGATACAGTTAAACAATTATTATCATTTTATTTTTGCAGTTGGAGATAAATATATCAGTGATACAGTTAAACAATTATTATCATTTTATTTTTGCAGTTGGAGATAAATATATCAGTGATACAGTTAAACAATTATTATCATTTTATTTTTGCAGTTGGAGATAAATATATCAGTGATACAGTTAAACAATTATTATCGTTTTATTTTTGCAGTTGGAGATAAATATATCAGTGATACAGTTAAACAATTATTATCATTTTTTTTGCAGTTGGAGATAAATATATCAGTGATACAGTTAAACAATTATTATCGTTTTATTTTTGCAGTTGGAGATAAATATATCAGTGATACAGTTAAACAATTATTATCGTTTTATTTTTGCAGTTGGAGATAAATATATCAGTGATACAGTTAAACAATTATTATCCTTTTATTTTTGCAGTTGGAGATAAATATATCAGTGATACAGTTAAACAATTATTATCATTTTATTTTTGCAGTTGGAGATAAATATATCAGTGATACAGTTAAACAATTATTATCCTTTTACTTTGCAGTTGGAGTAAATATATCATGATCTTAAACATTCTGTATCGTCTATTTTGCTTAATAAATATATCAGTTGATCCAGTTAAACAATTATTATCGTTTTATTTTTGCAGTTGGAGTAAATAAGCAGTGATCTCTCTTCTTTGCCTTTTACCTCCGGTTGGCATAGGGCCTTCAACCAGCTCGCCAGTCTTCCTACTCTGCTAGTCTCCTGAGCTCCTCTTCATCTCTTCTTTATTTGTTGATCTCTGCCTCCAAATCTCGTCTCCTCTATTCTCGCCATCCCTTCTTCGCTGACCTGGTTTCAGGCAAGTACCCTTCTGTTTTAGCCTCGTTTTCCAGTGTGTACCTATCAGCGCCAAGCGCTCTTTTAACCTTGTTAATATCCTGAATCTGTCTTGTTCTTCCAAATTCTATTTGAAACCCTATCCATACCATCTTTTCCTCTATGTGCACCCATTGATAATGTTTGCATTTATCTATTTATTTATCTGTTCCCATTTTCTGCCTACAGTGAACTGCTTTAACATTAGAGTTAAATATCGAATTTTTGTTCTGAATTTGATTTCTTTGGACTTCAAATGTTTCCAGTGAATAGTAAACTCTATGCCTTCGTATTCTTATTTTGCATCTATATTTCACTCTTTGTACTAGTTATGCCCAAATGTATCGATTCTATTCTTGAGTGGAGATTTCAGAATATCAGTGATACAGTTAAACAATTATTATCGTTTTATTTTGCAGTTGGAGATAAATATATCAGTGATACAGTTAAACAATTATTATCGTTTTATTTTTGCAGTTGGAGATAAATATATCAGTGATACAGTTAAACAATTATTATCATTTTATTTTTGCAGTTGGAGATAAATATATCAGTGATACAGTTAAACAATTATTATCCTTTTATTTTTGCAGTTGGAGATAAATATATCAGTGATACAGTTAAACAATTATTATCATTTTATTTTTGCAGTTGGAGATAAATATATCAGTGATACAGTTAAACAATTATTATCGTTTTATTTTTGCAGTTGGAGATAAATATATCAGTGATACAGTTAAACAATTATTATCATTTTATTTTTGCAGTTGGAGATAAATATATCAGTGATACAGTTAAACAATTATTATCATTTTATTTTTGCAGTTGGAGATAAATATATCAGTGATACAGTTAAACAATTATTATCATTTTATTTTTGCAGTTGGAGATAAATATATCAGTGATACAGTTAAACAATTATTATCATTTTATTTTTGCAGTTGGAGATAAATATATCAGTGATACAGTTAAACAATTATTATCATTTTATTTTTGCAGTTGGAGATAAATATATCAGTGATACAGTTAAACAATTATTATCATTTTATTTTTGCAGTTGGAGATAAATATATCAGTGATACAGTTAAACAATTATTATCATTTTATTTTTGCAGTTGGAGATAAATATATCAGTGATACAGTTAAACAATTATTATCATTTTATTTTGCAGTTGGAGATAAATATATCAGTGATACAGTTAAACAATTATTATCATTTTATTTTTGCAGTTGGAGATAAATATATCAGTGATACAGTTAAACAATTATTATCATTTTATTTTGCAGTTGGAGATAAATATATCAGTGATACAGTTAAACAATTATTATCCTTTTATTTTTGCAGTTGGAGATAAATATATCAGTGATACAGTTAAACAATTATTATCATTTTATTTTTGCAGTTGGAGATAAATATATCAGTGATACAGTTAAACAATTATTATCATTTTATTTTTGCAGTTGGAGATAAATATATCAGTGATACAGTTAAACAATTATTATCATTTTATTTTTGCAGTTGGAGATAAATATATCAGTGATACAGTTAAACAATTATTATCATTTTATTTTTGCAGTTGGAGATAAATATATCAGTGATACAGTTAAACAATTATTATCATTTTATTTTTGCAGTTGGAGATAAATATATCAGTGATACAGTTAAACAATTATTATCATTTTATTTTTGCAGTTGGAGATAAATATATCAGTGATACAGTTAAACAATTATTATCATTTTATTTTTGCAGTTGGAGATAAATATATCATTGATACAGTTAAACAATTATTATCATTTTATTTTTGCAGTTGGAGATAAATATATCAGTGATACAGTTAAACAATTATTATCATTTTATTTTTGCAGTTGGAGATAAATATATCACTGATACAGTTAAACAATTATTATCATTTTATTTTTGCAGTTGGAGATAAATATATCAGTGATACAGTTAAACAATTATTATCGTTTTATTTTTGCAGTTGGAGATAAATATATCAGTGATACAGTTAAACAATTATTATCATTTTATTTTTGCAGTTGGAGATAAATATATCAGTGATACAGTTAAACAATTATTATCATTTTATTTTTGCAGTTGGAGATAAATATATCAGTGATACAGTTAAACAATTATTATCATTTTATTTTTGCAGTTGGAGATAAATATATCAGTGATACAGTTAAACAATTATTATCCTTTTATTTTTGCAGTTGGAGATAAATATATCAGTGATACAGTTAAACAATTATTATCATTTTATTTTTGCAGTTGGAGATAAATATATCAGTGATACAGTTAAACAATTATTATCGTTTTATTTTTGCAGTTGGAGATAAATATATCAGTGATCAGTTAACAATTATTATCGTTTTATTTTTGCAGTTGGAGGCTAAATATATCAAGTATTCAGTTAAACAATTATCTATCGCTTTTTATTTTGCAGTTGAATAAATATTCCATGTGATCTCTCTTCTTCCTTTCCTTTTTACTGCCCGGTCTGGGGTCTAGGCCCAACCAACTTCTGCAAGTCTTCCTCTCGGCTTCTCCTGCAGTCCTTCCAGCTCTTCTTTATATTGTTGATCTCTGCTCCAAATCGTCTCCATGGAATTCTCGCTCTTCTTCCTGTCCTGTCTCATGCAACGGACCCTTCTTTTATATTCCTCGGTTTGCAAGTAGTCTATCCAGCTGGAAGTCTTCTTTAACCTGTTCGTTCCTAATCTGTCTTAGTTTCTCCATAGTTTCCTTTTGTAACCCTATCATACACATTCCTTATTAGGTTAGACACCAATTGTGATGTTTAATTTATCTTATTGATTCCAGATTGTTCTCCATGTTTCTGACTCCATACAGTAGAACTGCTTTAACATTATTAAATATCAATTTTGTTCATTTGTTTCTTTGACTTCCAAATGTTTGTGCATGACTCTCCTTCTGTATGTTATTTAGAACATCTCTATCTGTTCACCTCTGTCTACGTTGCCAAATTTTATGATTTACTTTGAAGTGGGATTTCAAATATCAGTGATACAGTTAAACAATTATTATCGTTTTATTTTTGCAGTTGGAGATAAATATATCAGTGATACAGTTAAACAATTATTATCGTTTTATTTTTGCAGTTGGAGATAAATATATCAGTGATACAGTTAAACAATTATTATCGTTTTATTTTTGCAGTTGGAGATAAATATATCAGTGATACAGTTAAACAATTATTATCGTTTTATTTTTGCAGTTGGAGATAACATATATCAGTGATACAGTTAGTACAACAACATTATTATCGTTTTATTTTTGCAGTTGGAGATAAATATATCAGTGATACAGTTAAACAATTATTATCGTTTTATTTTTGCAGTTGGAGATAAATATATCAGTGATACAGTTAAACAATTATTATCATTTTATTTTTGCAGTTGGAGATAAATATATCAGTGATACAGTTAAACAATTATTATCATTTTATTTTTGCAGTTGGAGATAAATATATCAGTGATACAGTTAAACAATTATTATCGTTTTATTTTTGCAGTTGGAGATAAATATATCAGTGATACAGTTAAACAATTATTATCGTTTTATTTTGCAGTTGGAGATAAATATATCAGTGATACAGTTAAACAATTATTATCGTTTTATTTTTGCAGTTGGAGATAAATATATCAGTGATACAGTTAAACAATTATTATCATTTTATTTTTGCAGTTGGAGATAAATATATCAGTGATACAGTTAAACAATTATTATCGTTTTATTTTTGCAGTTGGAGATAAATATATCAGTGATACAGTTAAACAATTATTATCGTTTTATTTTGCAGTTGGAGATAAATATATCAGTGATACAGTTAAACAATTATTATCGTTTTATTTTTGCAGTTGGAGATAAATATATCAGTGATACAGTTAAACAATTATTATCGTTTTATTTTTGCAGTTGGAGATAAATATATCAGTGATACAGTTAAACAATTATTATCGTTTTATTTTTGCAGTTGGAGATAAATATATCAGTGATACAGTTAAACAATTATTATCGTTTTATTTTTGCAGTTGGAGATAAATATATCAGTGATACAGTTAAACAATTATTATCGTTTTATTTTTGCAGTTGGAGATAAATATATCAGTGATACAGTTAAACAATTATTATCGTTTTATTTTTGCAGTTGGAGATAAATATATCAGTGATACAGTTAAACAATTATTATCGTTTTATTTTTGCAGTTGGAGATAAATATATCAGTGATACAGTTAAACAATTATTATCGTTTTATTTTTGCAGTTGGAGATAAATATATCAGTGATACAGTTAAACAATTATTATCGTTTTATTTTTGCAGTTGGAGATAAATATATCAGTGATACAGTTAAACAATTATTATCATTTTATTTTGCAGTTGGAGATAAATATATCAGTGATACAGTTAAACAATTATTATCATTTTATTTTTGCAGTTGGAGATAAATATATCAGTGATACAGTTAAACAATTATTATCATTTTATTTTTGCAGTTTGAGATAAATATATCAGTGATACAGTTAAACAATTATTATCATTTTATTTTTGCAGTTGGAGATAAATATATCAGTGATACAGTTAAACAATTATTATCATTTTATTTTTGCAGTTGGAGATAAATATATCAGTGATACAGTTAAACAATTATTATCATTTTATTTTTGCAGTTGGAGATAAATATATCAGTGATACAGTTAAACAATTATTATCATTTTATTTTTGCAGTTGGAGATAAATATATCAGTGATACAGTTAAACAATTATTATCATTTTATTTTGCAGTTGGAGATAAATATATCAGTGATACAGTTAAACAATTATTATCATTTTATTTTTGCAGTTGGAGATAAATATATCAGTGATACAGTTAAACAATTATTATCATTTTATTTTTGCAGTTGGAGATAAATATATCAGTGATACAGTTAAACAATTATTATCATTTTATTTTTGCAGTTGGAGATAAATATATCAGTGATACAGTTAAACAATTATTATCATTTTATTTTTGCAGTTGGAGATAAATATATCAGTGATACAGTTAAACAATTATTATCGTTTTATTTTTGCAGTTGGAGATAAATATATCAGTGATACAGTTAAACAATTATTATCATTTTATTTTTGCAGTTGGAGATAAATATATCAGTGATACAGTTAAACAATTATTATCATTTTATTTTTGCAGTTGGAGATAAATATATCAGTGATACAGTTAAACAATTATTATCATTTTATTTTTGCAGTTGGAGATAAATATATCAGTGATACAGTTAAACAATTATTATCATTTTATTTTGCAGTTGGAGATAAATATATCAGTGATACAGTTAAACAATTATTATCATTTTATTTTTGCAGTTGGAGATAAATATATCAGTGATACAGTTAAACAATTATTATCATTTTATTTTTGCAGTTGGAGATAAATATATCAGTGATACAGTTAAACAATTATTATCATTTTATTTTTGCAGTTGGAGATAAATATATCAGTGATACAGTTAAACAATTATTATCATTTTATTTTTGCAGTTGGAGATAGCCAGACAGATAGCCAGAGCGAGTCATCCACGAATAGTGATATTCCAACAAGAAACCCTGTGTATCAGGATCAATGTAACTTTCAACTTAGTGATCAATCAGGGGAAATAACAAGTGATTATGTATCTAGAGTTATTCAGAGTTCAGGATATTGTACTTGGCTTCTGCGTCAGCCATCAGCAGAAAAAGAAAAAGTGACATATACTCTAACACTTGAACGATTCCAGCTTTCCACTGATAGTATTTTTAATATTTATGATGGTTCAGACATGACAGCTCCAGTTCTTGGGAGCTACTTCCCCATGATGCAATCCTCGTCCATGCAATCCTCACAGGACAGTATATATATATACTATAATCCAGGGATTAACGTCGGCTCTGTGGGAGTGAGTGAAGTCTTCACAATAAAGTATTACATGGTTGGTGAGTAACTTTATTCACAAATCATGTTTTAGCAAATTTATTCCAGATGCCATATTTATATTTATTTATCTTCTTCGAACACTCCATATCGATCACTTGTTAACCACTCTGTCTGAGTTATATGTGATCTGATCCTAGAGCGATTTACGTTGTAGCCAGTTATACGCCTACAAGTAGGCTGTTTATTTACTAGGTAACTTCCTAGGTCCTACATGAGTTGTCTCTTACGACATGCTTGTAGGTCGCAGTGGTACTATTCTTTGCTTCCTCTGGGCCCCGGAACCACACAAGCGATGTTTTTTTTAATAATAGTATACTTATTTTATCAGTATTTCTGCAAATGATCATGCAAATTTGTGAAGTAGTTTTTTTTTCTGGACATTAGATAAGAAAAGATCACAAATTCCAGTAATAGTGGTGAATCTACAACCCTAACCAGACTATAAGATTCCAAGTAAAATAGTATAGCTAGACTAGAGCACTATACCGGTAGCCAAAGAAGAATAGTAAACCAACAAAGAACTGGTGTCATTAGTACATGCTGAGGAGAAGATCAGAGCACTTATGGACTAGTTGGTTTGATGTACAGTGATGATGATCTGATGACTAAACTAAACAAAACCATGAAGTGTTGGAAACAACAAGTATAAGAACAATATTTTCAATCTTCTAAAACTGAGATGGACAGGACACATTTGAGGGATGGTAGAATGCCAAAAGAAGACCTTTTGTATTCAGGGAATTGTATACTAGTAGTAGATCTTGAGACTGCCCTTTACTTCAGCATAAAACTGTGTGCAAGATAGATTTGCATGATAAAGTAAATGACAACAAATAAAAAACTGAACAGATGGGCCATGGGAGACACGGAAAGAGAGGTTTTCAAATGCATGACCAAGCCTAACCCTAAAGGCAACATCAACCACCTTACAGGGAGAGATCACAGCACTATTTTTAGACTCAGAACCTAAAAACACATAACATTTAATAATCACATGAACATAATTCAACCACAATACACCCCAGAGTGCCAGTTGTGTGCACATCATCATGAAACCGTTCATCACCAACTTTTCAGGTGTCAAACGCTAGATGATGTCGGGAAGAGTCTTCTTCCTCCAAGACCAAATATGTGAAACAATAGAACGTCTTGCCTAGAACATGCAGATACCACTACATAGCATTAGGAAAAGCTAAGGTATTCTGCTCAAATGTGAAATCTGTGTTGCTGTATGGCTCAGAAATGTGGCGAGTCACCAAGTTAAATACAAATAGGATTCGGACCTTTGTCATAGCATGTCTTCGCCGGATTCTCAGACTGAGATGATATGATAGAGTTGCTAACACATACATGTGGATAAGAACTGGACAGGAACCCATGATGTCCCAGGTTAAGAGGAGAAAATGGCGATAGGTTGAAAATACCCTACGGAAGACACGGTCGAGTGTCACTAGACAAGCACTTGAGTAAAACCCACAAAGAAAACAGAAAAAAGGACATCTTGAACAGACCTGAAGATGAAGCCTTCTTGAAGAACTCAAGGGTGTTGGACTATCCTTGGAGACCATAAAGAGAACAGCCAAAGATGGGAAAAATGAACTATTGAGGCCCTATGCTCCACGAGGAGCTGAGAGGAATAAGTCATGAGTTACGAGGAGTAACTTTATTTTGACTTTTGACATAATCTTGACATTACACTACTTTTATCTGATTACTTTGGTATTTGTCAAAATTGTTTTTATTTTACTTCTAAAAAATAGTTACATGTGCTGAGGATTATTTGCCTTGTGGGTACGAAGAACAAGGCTGTTTCAACAAACATAATCGTTGTGATGGTATTTGGCACTGTCCATTGCATGGTGGCGATGAGAGAGGATGCTTTTGTAAGTTATTACTTATATATATATATATCATATCTATTCTGGAAGAAGCATTTTCAGAATATTTTATGTTATTTCTAGCAATGTTTGTATTTGGTTAATATCTTCTATGCTCTCTCTCTCTCATGCCTTTTTAATCCAGATTGGGACATAAGCCCTCAACCAACTTATGTCAAGTCTTCCTATCTCCTGTAGCTCTCTCCAGCACTTCTTTATATTGTTGATCTCTGCCTCCAAATCTCATCTCCATGTATTTCTAGACCTCCCTTTTTTTTGCTGTCCCTGTGGGTTCCATGAAAGGACCATTCTTGTTATATTCCCCTCTGATTTTCTCAAAGTGTGTCCTATCCAGCACCAGCGTCATTTTTTAACCTCTTGGTTCACTGGAATCTGTCTTGTTCTCTCCATAAGTTCCTCATTTGTGACTATCATACCATCTCAGTCCCTCTTCTCTGCGCAGACACCAATTTATGAATGAGCTTCTATGCTATATTGTCTAAATTTCTTCTTCCAGTCAGGACTGTGAGTTTTCACTCTTGAGTAGCCAATGTCAAATTGTAGAATCTGCAGTTGTAGAGGGTATTATCAACAGATGCTTGTGGTGGGAGAAGTTCTTGTCTAGCTTTCTGTAGTCCAGGGCATTCAAATTGGACATGTTGTATTGTCTTGCATACATGACCGCAATTTCTAAGCTTCGGTAGTTAAGTGGGGTTTATTATGTTTAGGTGGTAATTCAGTCCAATATGGCCCCCTTCTTAGCTGGAATATAGTGCATTGATCTTTCTGTTGTAGATTTATTTTGTCTATAAGATTTTGGTCTATTCATCTCTGCATGCATGACCCGACTAGTCATCTCTGTAGTCCATCAGTTCAGTTAATCTTCTCTGCATACATGACCTGACTAGTCAACTCTGTAGTCCATCAGTTCAGTTAATCTTCTCTGCATACATGATCCAACTAGTCAACTCTGTAGTCCATTAGTTCAGTTAATCTTCTCTGCGTACATGATCCGACTAGTCATCTCTGTAGTCCATTAGTTCAGTTAATCTTCTCTGCGTACATGATCCGACTAGTCAACTCTGTAGTCCATCAGTTCAGTTAATCTTCTCTGCGTACATGATCCGACTAGTCAACTCTGTAGTCCATCAGTTCAGTTAATCTTCTCTGCGTACATGATCCGACTAGTCAACTCTGTAGCCCATTAGTTCAGTTAATCTTTCGCCCAAGTGGTTACCGGGACCCAAATTTGGGGTGTAAAGAATAGAACCACTGTTACCTGTCACGCATGTCGTAAGAGGCGACTAAGGAGGTTTGGCTGAAATCGGATGCACATGTCCTAAATGTGTAAAAGTATATGCGTTTAGGGGCCTACCAAACCAATGTGCAACGTATACACGTTCTTGGCAAAGATCAAACATATTACAAAGAGTGATTAAAATTGGTCGTAAGAACGAACGCAAAGAAGAAGTTAATCTTCTCTGAATACATGACCCGACTAGTCATCTCTGTAGCCCATCAGTTCAGTTAATCTGCTCTGAAGTTGTTATATACTTTGTATACTATATTGTCTACATAAACATGTTTACTATCAAAGTTTTCAGAAATGAATTGGTAAAACAAATTGGGGAGGTTTTTATGTGTACTATCATGAAAAAACTGAGATTGTGTTAGGACAACGTCTGCGCTAGATTCCATTCGGACGAATGTTGCATCGAGAAAACTCATATCAATGTTAGTGATAATTTGTAACCCTACGTTACATTTGGAAAGATAATGAATAAAATAAGAGAGAGAGAAAGAATTAAAAAATCATTGTATGGGATGAGATGTTTTAAAGAAAAAGCTTGAAATATAACCATTAGAAAGAAAGAATAAAAAGTTCAGACATTCAGAAAAGAGTAGAAAATACAGCTGACATAAAATGTATAAGAGAAAGATGGACATAGTTTAGACATTGTGCTTTAGTTAAAGTAGAAAATACAGCGGACATAAAATGTATAAGAGAAAGATGGACATAGTTTAGACATTGTGTTTTAGTTAAAGTAAGAAAATACAGCTGACATAAAATGTATCAGAGAAAGATGGATATAGTTTAGACATTGTGTTTTAGTTAAAGTAAGAAAATACAGCTGACATAAAATGTATCAGAGAAAGATGGACATAGTTTAGACATTGTGTTTTAGTTAAAGTAGAAAATACAGCTGACATAAAATGTATCAGAGAAAGATGGACATAGTTTAGACATTGTGCTTTAGTTAAAGTAGAAAATACAGCTGACATAAAATGTATCAGAGAAAGATGGACATAGTTTAGACATTGTGTTTTAGTTAAAGTAGAAAATACAGCTGACATAAAATGTATCAGAGAAAGATGGACATAGTTTAGACATTGTGCTTTAGTTAAAGTAGAAAATACAGCTGACATAAAATGTATCAGAGAAAGATGGACATAGTTTAGACATTGTGTTTTAGTTAAAGTAGAAAATACAGCTGACATAAAATGTATCAGAAAAAGATGGACATAGTTTAGACATTGTGTTTTAGTTAAAGTAGAAAATACAGCTGACATAAAATGTATCAGAGAAAGATGGACATAGTTTAGACATTGTGCTTTAGTTAAAGTAGAAAATACAGCTGACATAAAATGTATCAGAGAAAGATGGACATAGTTTAGACATTGTGCTTTAGTTAAAGTAGGAAGAATCAAGATTGTATAAACAATTAGATATTCTTCTATGTTCTATATCAACCATTTGTTGTTCAACCACTCTTTTGTACTCTATATGTCATTTCCAACATAGAACATGTTTGTTGTGTCAGGCAACTACCGAACAGTAGAATAGCACTTCCCAGTTTCTGCATGTATTTTATTCATGTTTGCCCCCGTAAGTCGCTGACACAAAAAAAAAAAACCGACCTAGGGTAGTTCATCCTCATAGGCAAGATAGAACCTCGTTAACCTTGGATCTCATTGTCAAAGTTTCCTGGTCTACACCACTTGCAGTTGGGGTTAGCTTATGTGTTCTACAAGTCATCAGCAGAGTACTCATTTTTACTTTTCGCTTTTCTTAAGAGAGACTAGCTGACCCCAAAAGTCAGGCACAAAACAAACAAACAGATGGGGAAAGAAAAAATGAAAAATATCTGCAAGTTGGAAAGGGTAAAGAATTAGAAGCAGAAAAATATGTGTCCATGTCTGACAATTGTATTTGACACGAACAGATGATGATGATACTGTTTCTATCTTCCATAGCTGAATGTCCCACTGATTTTAGTTGTGGCTATGCATCCTCGGGCTGCTACAGTGAAAATGAAAGATGCAATGGAAAGGGAATTTGCCCCAACAATTTCGATGAAATGGCTTGCAGTAAGTGTTATAATATTTATGAATTTTTTTTTGGAGTGAGGCTTAAGATGTTGCGAATGAGATGACAGAAGTCAGGGTCAGTAAACTAGAGATGCTCAATATACTACTCTATTTCTAAGTATTGAAATAGCATTACTGCAATTTGGCTAAACGAGTAAATATCAAGAGGAAAAAGAAACCCAAAGTAATGTGCTGAAACTGAATGGTGTATGTTTGCTGAATTGTGTAGAATTGTCTGACTAAACTGTGACATCCTACCTCCAAGGAAGACCTTATTCTGAAAGAGAAAGAGGGGAAAACAAAAAAAGCATTGAGAAAATGGCTGGATACATATGTCGGATTGACTGAGAACACTTGGAAAGGCCTGGAAAGGATATTACAAGGTAGAATTGATTGGGAAATTTGAGAACCTGTGCTCCCGAGGGATCTGAAAGGTTTATTATTTTAAACTGCGACATAACTTAGCTACTTTCTGGCATTAATTAAGAAGAAATATATGTTGTCTCTTTATATTGTCAATTCATTTCATTTACTACAATAGTTTTGTTTTGTACTTGTTTATGTATGAAAGCTGCATTGTTTATGTTGATATTGTATAGATTATCACCATATTTCAAATATGTTTGCTGATCTCCCATTTAATGAAACTTGAGAAATACGATTCTAAAAGAAAACCAACTTGCATCTTTGTTTGTAGATGAGCTTCATTGTTCGTCAGACAAGGGTTTGTTTCTGTGCTCAAATCGAAGATGTGTCTATGAAACTTTGAGATGTAACCGTATGAATGACTGTTTAGATAACAGCGATGAGGATGACTGTTCTACTTGTAAGTATACTCAATATTTTCTTATTCTACTCTCACATATATTTTATATATCTGTTCATGATATACTCTCTTATATATTTTATATATCTGTTCATGATATACTCTCTCATATACTTTATATATCTGTTCATGATATACTCTCTTATATACTTTATACATCTGTTCATGATATACTCTCTTATATACTTTATACATCTGTTCATGATATACTCTCTCATATACTTTATATATCTGTTCATGATATACTCTCTCATATATCTGTTCATGATATACTCTCTCATATATTTGTTCATGATATACTCTCTCATATATCTGTTCATGATATACTCTCTCATATTTTTATATATCTGTTCATGATATCTCTTCATATATTTTATATTCTGTTCATGATATACTCTCTCTATATCTGTTCATGATATACTTCTCACTATACTTTATATGTATCTTCATATATACTTTCATATATTTTATATATCTGTTCATGATATACTCTCTCATATACTTTATATATCTGTTCATGATATATCTCTATATATTTATATATCTGTTCATGATATACTCTCCATATACTTTTATAATCTGTTCATGATATACTCTCCATATATCTTTATATATTGACTCTCTCATATATTGTTCATATATATTTCATATATCTGTTCATGATATACTCTCATATATTTATATATCTGTTCATGATATACTCTCTCATTTATATATCTTTCTGATACTATTTGTTCATGATATACTCTACATATACTTTATACATCTGTTCATGATATACTCTCATATATTTATATATCTGTTCATGATATACTCTCTCATATATTTATATATCTGTTCATGATATACTCTTCTTCAATATATTTATATATCTGTTCATGATATACTCTCACATATACTTTATATATCTGTTCATGATATACTCTCACATATACTTTATATATCTGTTCATGATATACTCTCTCACTATACTTTATATATCTGTTCATGATATACTCTCACTTATATTATCATATTGTTCATGATATACTCTCTACTATACTTTATATATTTGTTCATGATATACTCTCAATATACTTTATACTATTTGTTCATGATATACTCTCTCTTTTATACTTTATATATTTGTTCATGATATACTCTCTCATATACTTTATATATTTGTTCATGATATACTCTCTCATATATTTTATATATCTGTTCATGATATACTCTCACATATATTTTATATATCTGTTCATGATATACTCTCACATATATTTTATATATCTGTTCATGATATACTCTCTCATATACTTTATATATTTGTTCATGATATACTCTCACATATACTTTATACATTTGTTCATGATATACTCTCTCATATACTTTATATATTTGTTCATGATATACTCTCACATATACTTTATACATTTGTTCATGATATACTCTCTCATATACTTTATATATTTGTTCATGATATACTCTCTCATATACTTTATATATTTGTTCATGATATACTCTCTCATATATTTTATATATCTGTTCATGATATACTCTCACATATATTTTATATATCTGTTCATGATATACTCACATATATTTTATATATCTGTTCATGATATACTCTCTCATATACTTTATATATTTGTTCATGATATACTCTCACATATACTTTATACATTTGTTCATGATATACTCTCTCATATACTTTATATATTTGTTCATGATATACTCTCTCATATACTTTATACATTTGTTCATGATATACTCTCTCATATACTTTATATATTTGTTCATGATATACTCTCTCATATACTTTATATATTTGTTCATGATATACTCTCTTATATAAATTATATCGCCAGTTTGTTGTCAGGGTACACAAGGGAAGCAAAGAATAGTAACGCTGCGACCTACAAGGCATGTCGTAAGAGATGACTGAGGTAGGGCCTAAGGAAGCTACCTAGTAAATGAAAACATCACAAAAATGATTTGCTGGCCTACTTGTAGATGCATAACTGGCACAACGTACAATCGCTCTTAGGCTCAGATCACATAGAAATCACAAAGAGTGGTTAACAAGTGGTCAATATGGAGCATAAGAAGCAGAAGAAGATAAAGATTCTATATTTGTTGATGATGACTGACATGCTGTCTATGAGTGTGGGTATTGTTCAGTAGTTTCTTGTAAGAGGAAAGAATAAGATTAGTGCAACCCAAGCATGTTATAACAAATGACTATGGGTGCTTTAGTGCAGACAAGTTAGTCAGTTGCAATACTGAGTCTGTGCTCTTATTGAAACCAGAATAAGTATGTCATGTCTGTTGTTTTATTTCCTTATCTAGTTAGTCATTCACAGTTTTTATTTTATCTCTGCTATTGTTTGGAGTGGCCAGTGATTTAGTTATGAGAAAATGTTGCAGGGGTGAAACTGTCATAGATTGGGTAGAAATAGTCAACTAGAAGATTTGAATTTTGTACATGATATTGCATTGTTAAGTTAAAAACAACCAAGATATGCAAAGAAAAACAGACAACTTGTCATCAATTAGCATCTAAAGTTGGACTGCAGAAAAGCTATGAAAAAACATAAATAATGAAGACAGCTATGGCAAGTAATGCAGATATCACACTGGAATCTAAAATGACAAAAATAACAGAGCATTTCATCTATTTTGGTAGCAATTTTGATTGCACAGGAAATGTTAAAAAAGAAATTATGCTACGAATTGGCACAGCAACATCAGCTATTAAAAGTCTAAATAAAATATGGAACGCAAGTTATATAGTATTAAAACTAAATTACTAATTTTCAATTCAAATGTTGTATCAATTCTAACATATGCCAGCGAGAGTTGGAAAATGACTAAAGATATAGAAAGTTGAATGCATTTGAATCGTTTATTCAACCACTAGTAGTAACTGTTATAAGAAAGAGAAGATGGAGATATGTTGGGCACACTCTGAGAAGAAATGATCAAAGAATAACAAAGCAGGCATTGAAGTAGGAGACAAAGGGTTCTAGAAATGAAAAATGCCACAGGGAAACCCTGAAATTAACTTTGTTGATAGGGGTGAGAAATGTCTGACTTAATTCCAGAAGAAATAGAACAGTATGGAGAAATTGTTTGCAGGCTCTATGTAACGCATAATAGTACGAGAGGAATATATATATATATATTATAACATTATTATGATATGTATATATATACACAGTTTTACTAGCATCACAACATACTTGCACTTGAATGTCTGAAATCACATAAAGTGGTTTGTACATGGTGGTGACGGTGGTAGAGCAAACACAGGATAGGAAATATAGTAGAGTTTTAGGTATTTTTTATTCATGCTTTTTCCAATCTGTCTTCCACAGCACCGTCCACACGTGTTATATTTGCTGCTGTGGTATGCACTTTGATTTGTGCCTTAGTGTTGGTTAGTGCTATGGGATGTGTGTGCAAGGTGTATCGCAGACATGTTCACCACCTCAATGGAGGTCACCGTCATGAGACTCCACTCAGTCGACAGCTCTCTGAGATGCTTCATCGCGGGCCCCTCCACCTCCGTATCATGAAGCAATGCTTACATCTCGGCCGTACAGTGAGGCTCATTTAGAATTACCTAATCAAGCAGAACAACAGCAACCAGAGTTATTAGGTGCCATAAACAATGGCTACCTGGAAGATACTGAACCAGAATTGTTGAGGCAACAGCTACTAAGTAGACAAAGCAATGAAAGAAGTGGACCAAATCAACCACAGCATAGTCTCAGTAATATTCTACATCATTATTCAACCAGACTTGGTCTGGAGTCTGACAGACTAGGAGATGTTGACAGCTTGCTTTTATTTTCAGAAGTAATCGGAGATGCTGTGCAGCATGATGAAACTACAGGTAGAGAGCGAACAAGTAACAGAGATTTACCTGCGCACAGTGAGACAGGTGCTTCCACTGTATCATACCCTTGCAGCTCAGGTGATACTTGGCAAGAAGATGTAGAAGATATACTCAGAGATGATAACTTTCATGCTCCATGTGACGAAGAGTCTCTAATACAAATGGAATTTCTACCATCAACTGATGTCCATCTTCATGTAGCTGATCAGCCATCAACAGTTTCAAAATCCAGAAATTCTACTGATATAAGATTACTTCCTCCAATCCATCATTGTGGTTCCAGTGATGAAGTTGCTAAAGATACCATAAGTACTGGCACAGACAATCCAGTTGATTCCTCCAGAATAGTTGAAGAACATGATGACAAGATACAAGAAGATGATATTAATCTCATTGATGAAGATTCCGACTCTGATTGTATCCTGGCTGAAAATTGTGTAGATCATGATGAAGATGATGTTGATGATGGTGACAGTACTGATTCAGATTCAGTCTGCATCCTTGATCAAGTCTGATGTTGTACAACATATCAGGATTTGTTTTGTGTACTTAAATCTATATGTCTGTGATATTGTTTATAGATTTCTTGTTGACATAATATACAATCTTCTCTAATGTTCTCTTGTATCCACAATATCCAATGTTCTCTTGTATCTACAATATCCCACTGAACAGCTGTAATATATAATTGTCTCCAATGTTCTCTTGTATCCACAATATCCCACTGAACAGCTGTAACTACTATTCTTACTTGAGCATATCTTATTGATAATATTGTCTTTCAACTTCAAGTTAGTCAATTTTCTACCACCATTTCTTTCTGCATAAATTGAAGTATTGAATTCCAGGGTTACATCCAGATCAACACCAGAAATCCTCCCCAGGACTTGACACACATACCAGAACACAATACTCAATAAACAATCCTTTTTAGGACTAGTCCCAGGCCACATGGCTACACCAAGAAAAAAAGGCCAAAACACTGATATAACCAAAAAATAAAGCCATCTTAGGTTGAAAGATGCGTGTCTCAGCCACATAGAGACTTAATTCCGCACTTATCAAACAAAGTTGAATTATTCTACATAATATTGACTGCAGTGTGTTGGAAGAATATTTAGAACAAGAAGAAGAAGTAAAGGAACATTTGTTCATACCATGAGGTATATTGGTGAATATGGTGTTGGATCTGTAATTTTCTTTAATGATCAGTGCACAATGGATAATGTGGTCAACGTCAGGCCTGCCATCTTTACTTATCAGTGCTTTTCTAGTACTTAATTGAAGCTGGGTCCACATGACAGACATTACAGTCTGAAAAAATGTCCACTCCCACTGTTGAAATGAACTCGGGCCATGCATCTAAGAAGCGAATGCACTGACCACAAATGTTTTTCCCCTTTTTGTCCGCTATTCATGTGTAGCCATTACTCCTAATATGACACCTCTGACTGATATTTGCATGAAGGCTTGCTTTTCTTATCACCATTGTCCCTCCCCATTTAGGCGAACTTTACTCCAACTTCAGAGGTGCTTTAAATTTAGCTCCCCAAGTAAAGAATCAGGGTTTCCTGTAGTCCAATAACTTACCTCCTGCGCACTAAAATTGTTTACCCATGCTGGTTTCAAACCTTGGGTTTCCACGGCATGTGGTCACTAGGCAGTGCGCTATTAACTTCACTAACTAAACCCCCATCCTGGTAACCGCTCCCCCACTTTAATGTAGATTATATGCATCAACACAAGTTCTCATATTAGCAATGTATCATTTCTTCCTACCTAAGTTGAAGTATTTCCATATAAAAATAATTTCTAAACAAGTAACAAAAGTTGGATGCGTCTGTTCAAGAATATTTCACCCAAAAATAGTCTAGTATCATATTTATGCTCTTCAATGTTTACAATATGAAAGGAAAATTACTCTCATCATTCTTTGTCTCTTACACAATTATGTTCAAGCTCAAAAGTGTTTACCACAAAACTTCAAGAAAGTGACCCACAATTGGCAGAAATGAATACGCTAATAAAGCCATTATAATTGTGTTTGTTGGTACTTGGGCTGATCTAAGTTATGTGTATCAATTTCATGTCTTGTGGCTAATAATTTGCCATCACTTTATCACACATAAGTTGAATTATGTTATATGGCTTGTGTAGTCATATTTGAATTATCAACTCTGGTTCTCCGCCTCCAGTATATTGCCAGCGCTAGCAAAGGAAGCAAAGAATAGTAACACTGTGACCGACAAGGCACTGAGAGGTGACTAAGGTAGGGCCTAGGAAGCTACCCTACTAAATAAAAAGCGTTGCAAAAATCGGATGTCCTGGCCTACTTGTAGTGCATAATTGGCCCAACGTACAATCATTCTTTGGCTCAGACCACATACAGATCACATAGAGTGGTTTAACGAGTAGTTGATATGGAGCGTTTGAAGAAGAAGAAGAAGGATTCTCCGCAAGGAGTTAATTCTTATTTTTCATGTTGGTAGGTCTATATGCTCTGATATAACCCAGAAAGGCTAGTCCTTAGGTTGAAAGGGCAGGTCTCGGCTTAAAGAAGCTTTAATCCCCTATATAGCAAAGAAATATTTTATTGTCAAAACTTGATTTGTGCGGTAGCAAAGCCTGAAGTTTACAGTTCATAGACAAATGTAGTAAGCCATTATAATATTACTTGTGATATGTGATAATTTCTACCTGTTCAGTTTTGCTCTCTCTTACAGCAGCAGACTTCTTGATTATTTTATGTATCAGATTATGTTTGAATCTATTTCTGTTTTTAGACTTTACTTTTTTAATAAATTTGTTTGTGTGTGATTTTTGTTTCTGTATACTTTCTAATCTACAAACAAAGACGTTCTAGAAAAACTTGTGATAAAGATAAAATTACTACCAAAAACATATTTTGGAAACAAAGAATGGCAAATTAATTTTAAACATATTTTAGAGGGAAAAGTTGAAAGGAGGCCAGTAAGAGGAAGTCGAAGACATAATTGGGAGGAAAACATCAAGAGATGGATAAATTACAACCTGGAAGAGTACAATATAAAGGCAAGAGACCAATGGGATGTTAGAGGTCTATTACAGCCAACCTTTGATGCGGAAACGGCATCTGGTGATAGTGATACTTTGTTAAGACAAGTTTTCTCTCTCTCTGTATGTATGTACAGTTGATACTAATGAGATATCCACTTATATTTGATATATATAATATATAATCTATTTATATGGATAACAAAGAAAACATTACTATAAAATAAACAATAGTTAGTGATATAGATGGCACTTTTTTATATATTCTTTTTTTGTTAGTTATTGCTATTTAGTTGTGTTTTATGAAAACCTTTTTGTTCATTGTATGTTTATTTATACTACAATAAAACTTTATTTGTTCTAGTACAAGTTTTAAAATGAAATACTCTGTTTTCAACTCAAATGCTGAGTCCATTTTTTAATCTAAGCAAGATCACACAAATGGGTGATGTGGTCAGCCAGCATCATGTCAGTCATCTTGACTTAATAATGTTTTTCTAGTTCCTAGTTGAGACTGGGTCGACCTGAGAGCCGTTTATGTAGACAAAATTCCACTTCAACCAGGGGAATTTGATCATGAGGTCACTCGTCTATGAAGCAGGTATACTACCCACTATTCTATTGAGACTCTCTCTCTCTTTGTACCAGTACAGAGTATTGACAATATCAGAGCAATATACACAAATAGCCACAGTGTGGTAAGAACAACAGATGGAATGACACTCATTCGAAACAAAATCAGGAGTAAGACAGGGTTGTGTGCTCTCACCTCTTCTCTTCAACATATATATCGACAGAATAGTGAAAGAGGCACAGTGCGAAAAAGACCTTATTGACATAGACAATGATCACGACGACCAATTAAATAACCAAATCAACGAATTGATTTTTGCGGACGACCAAAGTTTAATGTATGAAGATGAAGATCAGCTACAACATCACATGAATTCACTGCTAATAGTATGTTGAAAGTACAACATGAAAATCAACAAACAAAAGACCGAGACCATGAAAATCAGCAGAAGACCAAGCCAAGCAAACATACAAATAGATAACACCAGAGTAAAGCAAGTTTCCAAATTCAAATATTTAGGCAATAATTTTACAGAGGACGGAAAACTAGATAGAGAAATAGAGACAAGGTGTCAAAAGCAAATGCAGTGACCTACCAGCTGGCACCATTACTACAACACCCAAAGATCAAGATGAAAGTGAAAAGACAGATGATAAAAGTATTTTCCTACCAACACTTTGTTACCAGTACCAAACTTGGTCTCTTACAGCAACACATTACAGAAAGCTCACCACGTGTGAAATGAAATGCTTAAGGAAGGCAGTGGGAGTCACCAGGAAAGACAGGCTACGAAATGAGGACATCTGAAGCAGAGTGGGCATAACTTCATGCAACGAATATATCGAAAGACAACAAATGCAGTGGTTTGGACATTTAATGAGAATGAAATACAACCAACCACCAATAACAGCATACAATAAAAGAGATCGGGTACTAGAGCTAAGGAAGACCAAGAAAAAGATGGATAGACAATATCAAGACCAGACTACATAAACACGGATACAACACAACAAGGGCAACTCATCTAGCCCTAGAACACAAATTAAAGCTCCCATCCCTACGCTTAACGGCAAGAGTGGACAGCCAACTATATCTTCCACCTGGAAATAGACAATAGACAGAGCACTAAAAAACATTTGCTTTTGACAAGTCAATGAAACATCTGATCATGTATTTTTAGTACATGAAGAGAGCCCGGTGAAATAATTTGAGAAGCTGTGAGTTTCACTTTGTTATTGTTTTCTACTTCATTTTTTCTACAAGTTATTCAATTTTTTATTGAAATAAAAAAAAGCTGGAGCACATTTGATTAAACTAGTGCCAGAAGTATAACCATTGTACTGAGAGTCCAAACCTGGTGTATGATGACCAGGTTTACTGCCAGCCTGACCGGACCTACATAGATTGCTATTACTTGAGCATAGTACTGTGATTCCCAAGCTGGTGTCCGAGGACCAGACCTACTGCCAGCTCTACATGATCGACATGTATTACTTGATCATAGTACTGTGATTCCCAAGCTGGTGTCCGAGGACCAGACCTACTGCCAGCTCTACATGATTGACATGTATTATTTGATTATAGTACTGTGATTCCCAGGCTGGTGTCCGAGGACCAGGTCTACTGCCAGCTCTACATGATCGACATGTATTATTTGATTATGGTACTGTGATTCCCAAGCTGGTGTCCGAGGACCAGACCTACTGCCAGCTCTATGGGATCGACATAGATTGCTATTACTTGATTATGCAGAATATCTAATAACTTGCTCATCACAACAAATAAATATTAACACATGTATTAATCACATAACTACACTTCAGTTTACTGTATACTTTGTCAAGTTGACTATATGTTTTACAATTAACATTCTTATGCTATATTTATGTTGTCCATGATTAGATAATTATATATCAAATACTTCAGAGGGGCCTTGCTGCTTCTTCAAGTATCATTCAACATATGAACTATTTCCCTATGACCCAATGTCATATTTGACCCAATGTCATATATGACCCAATGTCATATATGACCCAATGCTATATATGACCCATTACCATATTTGACCCAATGCTATATTTGACCCAATGTCATATATGACCCAATGCTATGAATTCAGGAGTGTAAAACTCAAGTGTCTCATCCTTTCAGGCTAGAACTACACGTTGTTTAGTGTGCCTGTTGGCATTTATGAAAGCTCCAACCTTCTGACCGTGATCAAGCATTGTGCACTACACTTTGATATTTTTTTTTGAGGGCTCGCCCTGGCCGTGCCCCACCAGATGAACCCAGTACTAGAGAACGTGAATATGTTTTTAAACTCTGAGCGTCTTCGATCGAGAGCGCTCAGAGTTTTGTAAGGGTTAGTATTTTGGTGCTTAGTGAAGGCTCCCACCCTTTGGCCGTGATCAAGTAGGCGCTAGCACTATAAGAACAGATACTTTGATCGTAGTTAAAAGATATATATACTGTTTGATGTCTAGATAAATGAATATTTCTCTCGGGGCATGGATGAAAAAAAAATTGACAACTTTCACAAACATTTATTCATGTCATATTTGTATTGACATTTGTTGTGTTTGGAAAATTGTGTTTTCTCTTGTGTTTGTTGCTTGATCTGTTGTGTTTTCTCTTGTGTTTGTTGCTTGATCTGTTGTGTTTTCTCTTGTGTTTGTTGCTTGATATGTTGTGTTTTCTCTTGTGTTTGTTGCTTGATATGTTGTGTTTTCTCTTGTGTTTGTTGCTTGATATGTTGTGTTTTCTCTTGTGTTTGTTGCTTGATATGTTGTGTTTTCTCTTGTATTTGTTGCTTGATATGTTGTGTTTTCTCTTGTATTTGTTGCTTGATATGTTGTGTTTTCTCTTGTGTTTGTTGCTTGATCTGTTGTGTTTTCTCTTGTATTTGTTGCTTGATATGTTGTGTTTTCTCTTGTGTTTGTTGCTTGATCTGTTGTGTTTTCTCTTGTATTTGTTGCTTGATCTGTTGTGTTTTCTCTTGTATTTGTTGCTTGATATGTTGTGTTTTCTCTTGTGTTTGTTGCTTGATATGTTGTGTTTTCTCTTGTGTTTGTTGCTTGATATGTTGTGTTTTCTCTTGTGTTTGTTGCTTGATATGTTGTGTTTTCTCTTGTGTTTGTTGCTTGATATGTTGTGTTTTCTCTTGTGTTTGTTGCTTGATATGTTGTGTTTTCTCTTGTGTTTGTTGCTTGATATGTTGTGTTTTCTCTTGTGTTTGTTGCTTGATCTGTTGTGTTTTCTCTTGTGCTTGTTGCTTGATCTGTTGTGTTTTCTCTTGTGCTTGTTGCTTGATCTGTTGTGTTTTCTCTTGTGTTTGTTGCTTGATCTGTTGTGTTTTCTCTTGTGCTTGTTGCTTGATCTGTTGTGTTTTCTCTTGTGCTTGTTGCTTGATCTGTTGTGTAAATACAAATGACTTGTCTCCTTATTTAATAGACAGGTAATCATGTGATATAATGCTTTTGTTTTCTCAGCATCATACTTTTTTATATTAATATATTTATTGTACATGCTGGTTGCTAAGATATATACTAAAGGGACATAACACATAATTTCTGTACATTTTTGCTCGGAAGGGAGGGGGATAACTGCAGGGTGACAATGGTGATCACTAAACAACTGGTAATTTCTTCAAGTTAATGCTTCTTCTTCTGGGATCGCTCGCAGGCAATTCAGGCGGTAGCCATGATGCTGGGTATTGCACTTCTGACTGATTTTTGCGTGAGGCCTGCTTACCATTTGACTGATGTCCCTTGCCATGCGGTGAGCCTTCACCGACATCAGAGGTAAAGTTAATACTAAAATTAAATATCAAGAAACAAGAAGATGTGAGGGTCATATAAAAATGTTGCTAATTAAATTGTACTTCCTTTTCTTGTAATATTTCATTTGTATTTCCATGACTTATAGATGTGTTATTATGATGATGATTAAAATAGGAGGGACCATTTTTGTTGTCTTGACTAGTTAATTGCAAACTTTACAGGACTTTGCGAATCAACCCCCAGCTTTTTAACACTGGGATTTTTCTAGGCATTATTACGTTCAGTAGTTTGCCGTTGCTTTCTGAATGGGTGGTGCCATCGTCCTTTGTAAAAATCCAAGGAAACAATTTGCAACCAAACTGTCCAGCAGGTATTCAAACTCAGAACGTCAGGGTTAATAGACTGAGACACTATCCCCTAAGCCACAGACGGCACTGTCTTGACTACAGAGCAAATTTGTTACGTCCCACGCTCCCCCCTCCCTGTTCCCCCCTCCCTCCTTTTGTTATGTCTGCATTCTATTTTGTTTTAATTATTTGCCCGTATGTTGCCAGGTCCTGCAATGGAAGCAAAGAATAGTAGCACTGTGACCTACAAGGCATGTCGTAAGAGGTGACTGATGTAGGGGCCTAGGGAAGCTACCCTAGTAAATATAAAGTCGCAGAAATCGGATGTGCTGGCCTACTTGTAGGCGCACACCCTGCACAACGTACAATCGCTATTAGGCTCAGATCACATACAAATCACACAGAGTGGTTAACGTGTGGCCATTATGGAGTGTTCGAAGAAGAAGCAGATTACCAACAGGCAGTACGCCTCAGAGCAATGCTACTCCGATACAGTGAGATACAAAGCAAAAGGTAGACCTCAGAAATAACAGATGGTGACAAACACTATTTATGAAGCACTCTCACAAGCCCGTTCTAGAACTCTCTTCTTATCCTGACGCTGTAATACCAAAAACAGGAATAGAGAAAAGAAGAAGAAGTACTGGGTCCACTTGATACGGCACTGCCAGGTAAAGCCAGAGTTTTGTTTAAATATCCCAGATCTTGAACAAATATTTGGAAAACGGAAAAACAACATGTCTAACCATTATTATCTGTAGATGTGATTTAACGAATATAGCAGACTTGATGACACAAGCAGAAATCAATGATGGACATTTATAACATTCAACTCTTCTTTCTATGATGGAATCTTTATCATCCAATGCTTGTTGAATTTGTCAACTTCAATTTCTGGGTTTTTTTTTGTTTGTAATGCACTTACTATATAACTGATAGTTCTTTCACTTTTTAGTTGTGTTCTAATGAGTTCTTTCATTTCAAAATAATAATTCCTTCTGTAATAAAAAGCTTGATAGCTGTAACCATGAAGAAAACAATGGAAGAAATTAGCATGTCTCGCCACATGAAGGTTCAACTGTGATATCAAGAAAGAGTTATGCTCGGAGCTTGTGTTTGTATTCTCGTCATGTCCGTGTGGCACATATGACATCCACAAGAGATATCCATTGTTACAGTTTTGTCGCCTTTCTGTTTTGTTAACCAGCTGAAATTCAAGTCTGTAGGAACAACAAAAGTGACATTTTGTTATGAAAACTTTCTTGAACACAAAAATACACTACAAAACTGACAATAAACTAAAGATCTAAATAAGCCAAGAACTACAATAATCTGAAGAACTACAATAATCTGAAGATCTAAATAAGCCAAGAACAACAATAATCTGAAGAACTAGAGGCGACAGATTGACTTCATGGCACCAGGTTTCTCCATATTCAGAGTTGATTCTACGTTGAAAATGGCATGCCACAAGTTGAGACTATTGCACAAACTGAGTAGCCCCAACAACAATCTTAAGGGATCTCCAAGAGAAAATTACACTTGGGAACAAAACAATATGATTTGGATGAGAATCCACAGTCTTTATAATGCAAGGCAAGTACTTGACCACAGAGAAACCAACACCCAATCTATTGCATCTCAACCTGGCATTGATAAAATCTGCACTATCCATTTATTGTCCTTCCTCGACCACTGCTGTGTCAGTCAAGATGTGCTCAATGTGTCAAACCATCGCCCGAGTGGCTACCGGGGCCCAAATTTGGGGTGTAAAGAATAGAACCACTGTTACCTGCCATGCATGTCGTAAGAGGCGACTAAGGAGGTTGAGCTGAAATCGGATGCACATGTCCTAAACGTGTAGAAGTCTATGTGTTTAGGGCCTACCAAACCAATGTGCAACGTATACACGTTCTTGGCAAAGATCAAACATATCACAAAGAGTGATTAAAATTGGTCGTAAAGAACGAACGCAAAGAAGAAGAAGAAACCATTCCTGCCTTATACAACTAACCTGAATTTTCTTGAGTCGCTCAGTTTACACGCATGTGTCAATTAATGTGTACTCGAGCACTTCAGAGTCATGTGTATTCACTTTGATCACAGTACATTTAGTGATCGCATTCAGTCAGTAGCATGCCCTTTATGGAACTTTGATTCAATGGCATAAGTGGTTTCATAAATACTTCTCTATTATCTTCAAGGGGCTCGCAAATGATCAGTTCGTCAATCATATTTAACATCGATCTTCTCTTTTCATTCTCATCTTTCTGTTTCATGGCATTCAATTCCAAGAGTTCACTTCCAATTTGAAATATCGTCATTGTACTCCAGACATGTCCACACGTGCAACGATCTCCTTCAAATATCTCCAACAGCGTCCTGCAACTAACCGTACCAGTTCGTTGTTGATTGATGAGCCTACCCATACACGCCTGTTGTGCTGTTCTTTCCTGTTCACTTCATTCCAAACTCTTGAAATCTAGCTGTTGACGGGAACTGGTTTAGATGAAAATCCTCTTTGTGCTCAGGATGCCTGCTCTATCCATTGGCTTTCCCCTCCCAGAAATGGTAGCAGAGCCAGCCATCTCGTTTGTTATCTCTTTACCATCGACACCCATGTGCTCCGGAAGAAATAGGAATGTAATGTTGCAAATTGTTGACGCTTGTAGTGATTCAGTCCATTGCCTGCGTACTGAACGAGCCTCCACTTTCTGGATCATACTCAATGAATCACTTAGAATGCATTCATGAGTGTAGTTTTGTGACTCCAGCCAGAGAATTGCCCAAGTCACCTCCAGTACTTTCACTGTCATACTGCTTGTTGTCACACTAAATGTGTCACTGGATTCCTTGATCTTTCTGTCGTATAAGCTAACAGAGAAATAACAAGTCACACTAAATGTGTCACTGGCTTCCTTGATCTTTCTGTCGTATAAGCTAACAGAGAAACAACAAGCGGCCGTTTGGAAAAGTGTTCCTGTATATTAATAGCTTTTGGACATATAAAAAATTATGAAGAGCTGGAGAAGAACATCATGGAAGGAGGCATACCGGCAAAGAGAAGAAGAGGAAGACCACGGAGAAGATTGATTCAGGATGTAACTGATGGTCTGAACATGACGGCTGCAGAGGCAGGACATCTGGTCTATGAGAGAGAGAAGTTCCGGAGGACTGTTGGGGTGGCAAAGTTCTGCTCAGGACAAGCTATTTGATGATGATGATGATATTAATAGCACCGGTACCCATTCCTCCTCACTGTCAATATTTGTGAGATCGTATAGCAGCTTACAGTTATCCGTCTGTAGACATTCGTGTCCTTATATCGGATAATATGCATACATCGAGACTGAAATTTGAATGTGTCTGTCCTACATGCCGTCGGGGTCCAAAGAAGAGGAGGTAGACAACGTAGTCACGATCTCGCCGCAGATCACAGAGTGGTTGACCTGTGTGATGCAGGGGCTAGCAAAGGAAGCATAGAATTATGTGGTTAAGCCCCTTGCCTTGTGAGTCGAAGGTTGTGGGTTCGAATCCGGGACGCGCCGTTCTGTTGACGAGTGCAGTTTTTTCAAGAGACCTCTAGGATTGTTGCTGGAGCTACGGAGTTCGTGCTTTGTGCAATACTTCGGCAGATGGCGTGCCATTTCTGCGGAGAGGACCGAGCCATATGGGGTAAAACCCGGTGCAATGAAGTCAATCCTTCGGTTTTAAAACCATTTCAATCTACAAAACATGTCTAAGGTAGGGGCCTGAGGGACATGACTGAGGTAGGGGCCTAAAGAAACTATCCTAGTAAATAAAAAGCGTCGCAGAAATCGGATACTGGCATACTTGTAGGCGCATAACTAACACAACGTACAATCGCTGTTAGGCTCCGACCACATACAAAGCGTGGTATAACAATTGGTCGATATGGAGGGGACGAAGAAGATAGATCACAAAGAGTGGTTAACTTGATTGATAAGAACAAACTACACAGATCACAAAGTGTGGTTAACTTGGTTGATAAGAACAAACCACACAGGTCACAAAGTGTGGTTACCTCGATTGAAAGAAGGATGAAACGCAAACATCAAATGCATTATCTGTTTCCATTGGTGGTCTTCAACCCTATTTAACAAATAAAAAAGTTGAGTTACACATCGACATCTGTAAGGTATCAGAAGTACACGAGAAGTTTACACATGAGCGGCACATGTCTGCACAATTGTGCACCGTACCAAACAATTACTTGATCACGTTGTCATTGTCACATTTTCACACAACACCAGCCAGAAGCAAGTATGTTCTTTCATTATTGATATTTCTTTTTGTTTATTCGACCTTTTAGTCCTCTAGACAGAGCTCGTTCTCCTGCATCAGGTGTCGAAGGGTTTGCATGCTAATGGTTCCTGTAGATCGCTAGTTAATCACATTCAATACATCCAATCATCATGTACCCAGCTTACCCCTACTGGATTCATGATTCACGTACTTAATTCAGATCAACTCAGTCTTAATTTATGTAACAGAGAAACACTGAGAAGTGTAAAGCTAGCCAATGTGAAATGCGTGTTGGTCTTAACCATGGCCTCAGATAACATACGACCGACGGGATCAGGTAAAAATTCTAGGAAAAAAAACCACAACCGACGCGTGACCTCGCATTCCAGTATTGTTGTATATACAAATAAATTCATTTAAAACACAACACAACAGGCTAAATCAAGGTTATATTATGTTGCAAGTTCAGTTTAACAATAAGAAATATCAGTACTATTAAAATTATCATCAGTAAATAACCATGGACTCATAGAATTGAGTAAAATTCTCCAAAAAAGCTTTACAGTCTAAGTGTTCTAAAAACCAGTCCCAATTAAACAGGAATTTTGGTTTTCCCGTCTGAGCTAGTCGGTCTTCTGTTGCCGGGGACCACGTCCTAACAGTATTTCAAACGAAAATAGATACACTTTCTATAGATCTATTTCCCTGCACTTACTAATGTATAACAACACATTCACCCGTGTTGCATATAATGGAAGCAAAGATCTAGATATAGAAGCCAGTTGCTGGGGCCCAAATGGAAGCAAAGATCTAGATATAGAAGCCAGTTGCTGGGGCCCAAATGGAAGCAAAGATCTAGATATAAAAGCCAGTTGCTGGGGCCCAAATGGAAGCAAAGATCTAGACATAGAAGCCAGTTGCTGGGGCCCAAATGGAAGCAAAGATCTAGATATAAAAGCCAGTTGCTGGGGCCCAAATGGAAGCAAAGATCTAGACATAGAAGCCAGTTGCTGGGGCCCAAATGGAAGCAAAGATCTATATCTAGATAAGCTCAGACAATAGAAATTATTGGGTACGATGTCGTATGTCAGAAGGGACATTGGCTAGAAGATCTCTCTGATGGACAGCGGATGGGAAAAGAACGGCCGAGAGTTGAAAGATTGTGGCATGACATGGGAAACAATTATTAGAAAGACGACAGAACGGCAACAATGGAAATCTTTTGAAGAAGCTTTATGTATGAAACAGAACACAAAGATGATAGATAAAACCAGACTAATAAGTCTTATGTGTCAAACAGAACACAAAGATGATAGATAAAACCAGACTAATAAGTCTTATGTGTCAAACAGAACACAAAGATGATAGATAAAACCAGACTAATAAGTCTTATGTGTCAAACAGAACACAAAGATGATAGATAAAACCAGACTAATAAGTCTTATGTGTCAAACAGAACACAAAGATGATAGATAAAACCAGACTAATAAGTCTTATGTGTCAAACAGAACACAAAGATGATAGATAAAACCAGACTAATAAGTCTTATGTGTCAAACAGAACACGAAGATGATAGATAAAATCAGACTAATCATGTCAAAGTGCAAAAATAACTATCACATAAACTACTAGGACAGTGCAAGATAAAAACAGAAAACCGCCAACAACTTGGTAGCAGTGTGACGTCAAAAGAAGAAGTGTACTCAATAAATTCATTTGAAATATAACGAAGGCACATATGACAAGTAATGCAGATATTAAACTGGAATCCAAAATGATAAAAATAACATAGCGGTCCCCTTAACAATTTTAACTGCATGGGAGATACTAAAAACGAAATTACTTTGCAAACTGTCAAAGCAACATCACCTTTTAAAAGTCTAAATAAAATATGGAACTGTGTTGTATAGTTTAAAAACTAAATTACGAATTTGATATATTCCAATTTTGTGTCAAACATAACATTTGTCAGCGGGGTTAAAAAAATTACTGTCATTTTGAGAACGATGAAAATTTAGTGAAATGTTATTTCAATTTTAATGAATTTTACCAGGCGGCAACTTTTCAGCATAATCTTATCAATTTTCAACTGCCAGCAGTTCTTTTGCGCGCTGATGTGCTCAACTTGAGTATATGACCTACCTTTTATCGTCATTCTCGGACATGACTAGGAACTTGACTTCACCTACATTGAAATCAGGGATCATTGATAAATTAGCCCGATCGCTTCACGCCGGAAGCGAATAGAGTACTTTGGGATTGTTAGGCGAGCAGCGTACCTCCACGACACAGAGACTCCCCAGATTGAAGTGAATGTCGCACGCATGCACGCGCACGAAGTTAACATTCCGTTTTAAATGAATCTACTGTCATAAACAAGCGCGGGTGTTCATGAAAGTGAGAGAAGCGACATGCTGACTTGTAAAGTAACTGTTTTACTATGGTCCAGATGGATAAGGGAGACATAATACATTTGTTTATAGAGACAGTCTGTTGAATTAGAACACAGCAAGCAATAACATCTGCGCTCCTGCTGTTTGAGACTACCAGTTGGATGAGGACACTGCATGTCATGAGAGTCTTGACACATCTGCGTTGCCGTTGAAGAAATTTGAAATCAAACGTTACCCAACTAGGACTGGACACCAGCGAGAATAACTAGAAGGTGTATTAAACCAGAGAGATGCTGGAATCATCAGCATGGAATCCCTCGATAACTGCTGGGCAAGACAGTGCATCAATGAGCCTTCTCGGAGAGCGACAGATGTCAGGGAAATAGCCAAAAATAAATAAATTTATAATTGAATGAAAGGTGGATTGCTTTGTAGTTTTTATGACATTTTAATTAAATGTGCGCATTGTTATATTTCACTGTCAGATGATGTCTTTGACTAACATCAAAATATCATTTGTGTTAATTGAGTAGGTTCTAAAACAATGCTTTGTGGAGCCTCAGAAACCCTGTGAGATATACGGTTTCCACGCAGCACCTCCACTTCACACTACCCAATAATGATTGATAATGAAAACCGTGGTATATCCTTTACATGACGTCTCCATCAACCACAGTAAACGTGTCGATTTTTTATAGGCACCACTTATACGTTCATTAGTTTGCCATTGTTTTCTGAACGGTGAGGTCTATTTTTACCGTTAGCAAAAATCAAGGGGAACAAATTTGCTTCCCGCTGCTTGAGTTTGAACCAGGTACTCTTAGATATTTCTCGTTCCACCCACAACACCACATTATGAAATTTAATCGTGCAATCAAAGTCGACAACTTGGTCTGTTTGAGAATATTTATTATTCTGTTAATATTTGCAGTTAATTTGTTTCCAGCGATCATATTTCATAAACGTGTTTGTTGTTTCTGTTTTAGCTGAGCTTTGTAACTACACCAAGACAAGTTGATGGACACTTTTCTAAACGTTGATCTGAGAACAATGGACGGCGCGGACTCGTTGTTTCATCAACACCTACTGGAAACCCTATCTGACCTTACGAATCAGCTCGAGCAGTTGACAGTAGACGACTCTATTACCTGTGGTTCTCAACAAAATGATTACTTTGGGAGCAGAATTAAAGAAGTAAGACATGTATTTCTTCCCTTATTAAACAAGAAACGTAGATGTCTGTCTTGCTTGATTCGATGGTTGGTTTAGCTTATGGATATCTTTTCTGTGTTGGATGAGAGGTAGAAGATTTTCAAAGTTGTATAATATTGTATTGGTTTTTTCATACTATTGGAACCTGCTTTTAAATTATTTTGTTATGTTACATCCTGATAAAGATATGCATGTAGATATGATGGTTTTTGTTATTAATTTGTCTTGCGTCGTCGTTAAGTTGTACCACAAACAATGTTTAAACTTTGAATGAATATTTAATTGTACTGATGAATATCTGATTCAGGTCCTGGATTCTTACAATTATGCCATGATTGGTCTAAGTACATTTCTGAACAGTCTAGACCTGGAATCAGCTACACTGGATGCTGAACTGGAGAGTGTAGAGGCCAGGAAAGACAGTCTTCTACTAGAAAGAGGTGATTCAAGATGGTCTTGTCTTGTTTATTGCTTTAATTTATTTGTGAAACAAATACATTAAGAACAGTTAAAATAATATCACACACTGGAATATAACAGATAAAACAGTAATATCACACACTGGAATATAACAGATAAAACAGTTAAAATAATATCACACACTGGAATATAACAGATAAAACAGTTAAAATAATATCACACACTGGAATATAACAGATAAAACAGTTAAAATAATATCACACACTGGAATATAACAGATAAAACAGTTAAAATAATATCACACACTGGAATATAACAGATAAAACAGTTAAAATAATATCACACACTGGAATATAACAGATAAAACAGTTAAAATAATATCACACACTGGAATATAACAGATAAAACAGTTAAAATAATATCACACACTGGAATATAACAGATAAAACAGTTAAAATAATATCACACACTGGAATATAACAGATAAAACAGTTAAAATAATATCACACACTGGAATATAACAGATAAAACAGTTAAAATAATATCACACACTGGAATATAACAGATAAAACAGTTAAAATAATATCACACACTGGAATATAACAGATAAAACAGTTAAAATAATATCACACACTGGAATATAACAGATAAAACAGTTAAAATAATATCACGACACTGGAATATAACAGATAAAATAATATCACATACTGGAATATAACAGATAAAACAGTTAAAATAATATCACACACTGGAATATAACAGATAAAACAGTTAAAATAATATCACACACTGGAATATAACAGATAAAACAGTTAAAATAATATCACACACTGGAATATAACAGATAAAACAGTTAAAATAATATCACACACTGGAATATAACAGATAAAACAGTTAAAATAATATCACACACTGGAATATAACAGATAAAACAGTTAAAATAATATCACACACTGGAATATAACAGATAAAACAGTTAAAATAATATCACACACTGGAATATAACAGATAAAACAGTTAAAATAATATCACACACTGGAATATAACAGATAAAACAGTTAAAATAATATCACACACTGGAATATAACAGATAAAACAGTTAAAATAATATCACACACTGGAATATAACAGATAAAACAGTTAAAATAATATCACACACTGGAATATAACAGATAAAACAGTTAAAATAATATCACACACTGGAATATAACAGATAAAACAGTTAAAATAATATCACACACTGGAATATAACAGATAAAACAGTTAAAATAATATCACACACTGGAATATAACAGATAAAACAGTTAAAATAATATCACATACTGGAATATAACAGATAAAACAGTTAAAATAATATCACACACTGGAATATAACAGATAAAACAGTTAAAATAATATCACACACTGGAATATAACAGATAAAACAGTTAAAATAATATCACACACTGGAATATAACAGATAAAACAGTTAAAATAATATCACACACTGGAATATAACAGATAAAACAGTTAAAATAATATCACACACTGGAATATAACAGATAAAACAGTTAAAATAATATCACACACTGGAATATAACAGATAAAACAGTTAAAATAATATCACACACTGGAATATAACAGATAAAACAGTTAAAATAATATCACACACTGGAATATAACAGATAAAACAGTTAAAATAATATCACACACTGGAATATAACAGATAAAACAGTTAAAATAATATCACACACTGGAATATAACAGATAAAACAGTTAAAATAATATCACACACTGGAATATAACAGATAAAACAGTTAAAATAATATCACACACTGGAATATAACAGATAAAACAGTTAAAATAATATCACACACTGGAATATAACAGATAAAACAGTTAAAATAATATCACACACTGGAATATAACAGATAAAACAGTTAAAATAATATCACACACTGGAATATAACAGATAAAACAGTTAAAATAATATCACACACTGGAATATAACAGTTAAAATAATATCACACACTGGAATATAACAGATGAAACAGTTAAAATAATATCACGACACTGGAATATAACAGATAAAACAGTTAAAATAATATCACGACACTGGAATATAACAGATAAAACAGTTAAAATAATATCACGACAGAATATAAGAGACAAAAGTTCTTCTTCGAACGCTCCATTTTGACCATTTGTTAACCACTCTTTGCAATTTGTATGTGATCCGAGCCTAAGACCGATTGTACATTGTGCCAGTTATGTGCCCGCCTACAAGTAGGCCAGCACATCCAATTTCTGTGATGCTTTTATTTACTAGAATAGCATCCCTAGACCCTACCTCAGTCGCCTCTTATGACATGCCTTGTAGGTCGCAGTGTTACTATTCCTTGCTCCCCTTGCAAACCCCAGCACCAGACAGGTGAGACAAAAGTCTAGAAACTAAGATAACAGCAAGTGGGATTTGTGCCTACAGTAGAAATGATTGGTTTGGTGTTTCTGTGAGATACCTTGTACACTAATGCTAGCAGTTACTAACCATCACTTGGACACAGGAGGAAACTTCTTCTTCTGCATTCTCACTAGATTGCGATTTCAGATTCTCAATAAAGGCAGCCGTCTGCCTCAGATTATCAGCCACGCCATATAGTTTGTTTTGGACACTGGTGTAAGTGGGCCACCTCTTTCTTCTCAAGTCTACATACTGGGGTAGTTCTGTAGGATATAATTCCTATGATTTCTGCTTCCCCGTTTGTGCCGCCTCTTCCTGCGATCGTAGATTGGCGACCATAGAATCCGTTATCCCATTCCTCATTGTGAGGGTTGTTGCACCATGTTATGCGCCTTATGGCTTGGTGCATCCGTTGTCTGCAAGCATTTGTTTCGGGTTAGCATTCCCTAGTGGACATGTGCATCTGATTTCAACCAAACCTCCTTAGTCGCCTCTTACGACATGCGTGGCAGGTAACAGTGGTTCTATACTTTACACCCCAAATTTGGGCCCCGGTAACCACTCTGGCGAGGAGGAAACAAGAGGAACAGAAAGACCGAGAGGAAGTTAGAGATGTACACTAGAAGAAGAAATGCACTGAGTATTTCTGACATGGAACAGAGAGCATTGAGAGTTCTTGTAGAATACGCATGGGTCACAGGATATGATAAGAATGAAACCACCAAGTGGGGTCGCCTATAGCAAAGTTGATAGCACTCTGCACCAGTGACCACATGCCATGAAAATTCCATGGTTCAAGGCCATCTTAACCAACAATTTTGATGTATGCATGGTACAGGCTTAGACTACAGATAACCCTGATCCTTTACTTGGAGATCTAAACCTTTACTTGGAGATCTAAACCTTTACTTGGAGATCTAAATTACATGTGTTTCTGAAGATAGAGTAAGGTTTACCTGAATGGCAAGGGACACTGGTGATATCACTCAAAATCAGTCAGAAGCATCATGTTAGGTGCTATGTTAGGTGCTATGTTAGGTGCTATGTTAGGTGCTATGTTAGGTGCTATGTTAGGTGCTATGTTAGGTGCTATGTTAGGTGCCATGTTGGTGTCATGTTAGGTGCTATGTTAGGTGCTATGTTAGGTGTCATGTTAGGTGCTATGTTAGGTGCTATGTTAGGTGCTATGTTAGGTGCCATGTTAGGTGTCATGTTAGGTGCTATGTAGGTGCTATGTTAGGTGCTATGTTAGGTGTCATGTTAGTGCTATGTTAGGTGTCATGTTAGGTGCTATGTTAGGTGCTATGTTAGGTGCTATGTTAGGTGTCATGTTAGGTGCTATGTTAGGTGTCATGTTAGGTGCTATGTTAGGTGTCATGTTAGGTGCTATGTTAGGTGCTATGTTAGGTGCTATGTTAGGTGTCATGTTAGGTGTCATGTTAGGTGCTATGTTAGGTGTCATGTTAGGTGTCATGTTAGGTGCCATGTTAGGTGTCATGTTAGGTGCTATGTTAGGTGCTATGTTAGGTGTCATGTTAGGTGCTATGTTAGGTGCTATGTTAGGTGTCATGTTAGGTGTCATGTTAGGTGCTATGTTAGGTGCTATGTTAGGTGCTATGTTAGGTGTCATGTTAGGTGCTATGTTAGGTGCTATGTTAGGTGTCATGTTAGGTGCTATGTTAGGTGCTATGTTAGGTGCTATGTTAGGTGTCATGTTAGGTGCTATGTTAGGTGTCATGTTAGGTGCTATGTTAGGTGCTATGTTAGTGCTATGTTAGGTGCTATGTTAGGTGCTATGTTAGGTGCTATGTTAGGTGTCATGTTAGGTGCTATGTTAGGTGTCATGTTAGGTGTCATGTTAGGTGCTATGTTAGGTGTCATGTTAGGTGTCATGTTAGGTGTCATGTTAGGTGCTATGTTAGGTGTCATGTTAGGTGCTATGTTAGGTGCCATGTTAGGTGCTATGTTAGGTGTCATGTTAGGTGCTATGTTAGGTGCTATGTTAGGTGCTATGTTAGGTGTCATGTTAGGTGCTATGTTAGGTGCCATGTTAGGTGCTATGTTAGGTGTCATGTTAGGTGTCATGTTAGGTGCTATGTTAGGTGTCATGTTAGGTATCATGTTAGGTGCCATGTTAGGTGTCATGTTAGGTGTCATGTTAGGTGCTATGTTAGGTGTCATGTTAGGTGCTATGTTAGGTGTCATGTTAGGTGTCATGTTAGGTGCTATGTTAGGTGCTATGTTAGGTGCTATGTTAGGTGCTATGTTAGGTGTCATGTTAGGTGTCATGTTAGGTGCTATGTTAGGTGCTATGTTAGGTGCTATGTTAGGTGTCATGTTAGGTGCTATGTTAGGTGCTATGTTAGGTGCTATGTTAGGTGCTATGTTAGGTGCTATGTTAGGTGTCATGTTGAGGTGCTATGTTAGGTGCTATGTTAGGTGCTATGTTAGGTGTCATGTTAGGTGTCATGTTAGGTGCTATGTTAGGTGCTATGTTAGGTGTCAAGTTAGGTGTCATGTTAGGTGCTATGTTAGGTGCTATGTTAGGTGTCATGTTAGGTGTCATGTTAGGTGCTATGTTAGGTGCTATGTTAGGTGCTATGTTAGGTGTCATGTTAGGTGCTATGTTAGGTGCCATGTTAGGTGCTATGTTAGGTGTCATGTTAGGTGTCATGTTAGGTGCTATGTTAGGTGCTATGTTAGGTGTCATGTTAGGTGCTATGTTAGGTGTCATGTTAGGTGTCATGTTAGGTGTCATGTTAGGTGCTATGTTAGGTGCTATGTTAGGTGTCATGTTAGGTGCTATGTTAGGTGTCATGTTAGGTGTCATGTTAGGTGTCATGTTAGGTGCTATGTTAGGTGTCATGTTAGGTGTCATGTTAGGTGTCATGTTAGGTGCTATGTTAGGTGCTATGTTAGGTGTCATGTTAGGTGCTATGTTAGGTGCTATGTTAGGTGCTATGTTAGGTGCTATGTTAGGTGCTATGTTAGGTGTCATGTTAGGTGCTATGTTAGGTGTCATGTTAGGTGCTATGTTAGGTGCTATGTTAGGTGCTATGTTAGGTGCTATGTTAGGTGCTATGTTAGGTGTCATGTTAGGTGCTATGTTAGGTGCTATGTTAGGTGCTATGTTAGGTGTCATGTTAGGTGCTATGTTAGGTGCTATGTTAGGTGCTATGTTAGGTGCTATGTTAGGTGCTATGTTAGGTGTCATGTTAGGTGCTATGTTAGGTGTCATGTTAGGTGCTATGTTAGGTGCTATGTTAGGTGTCATGTTAGGTGCTATGTTAGGTGCTATGTTAGGTGCTATGTTAGGTGTCATGTTAGGTGCTATGTTAGGTGTCATGTTAGGTGCTATGTTAGGTGTCATGTTAGGTGCTATGTTAGGTGCTATGTTAGGTGTCATGTTAGGTGTCATGTTAGGTGCTATGTTAGGTGCTATGTTAGGTGCTATGTTAGGTGCTATGTTAGGTGTCATGTTAGGTGTCATGTTAGGTGCTATGTTAGGTGCTATGTTAGGTGTCATGTTAGGTGTCATGTTAGGTGCTATGTTAGGTGCTATGTTAGGTGTCATGTTAGGTGCTATGTTAGGTGTCATGTTAGGTGCTATGTTAGGTGTCATGTTAGGTGCCATGTTAGGTGCTATGTTAGGTGTCATGTTAGGTGTCATGTTAGGTGCTATGTTAGGTGCTATGTTAGGTGCTATGTTAGGTGCTATGTTAGGTGCTATGTTAGGTGCTATGTTAGGTGTCATGTTAGGTGTCATGTTAGGTGTTATGTTAGGTGCTATGTTAGGTGCTATGTTAGGTGCTATGTTAGGTGTCATGTTAGGTGTCCATGTTAGGTGTCATGTTAGGTGCCATGTTAGGTGCTATGTTAGGTGTCATGTTAGGTGTCATGTTAGGTGCTATGTTAGGTGTCATGTTAGGTGTCATGTTAGGTGCTATGTTAGGTGCTATGTTAGGTGCTATGTTAGGTGCTATGTTAGGTGCTATGTTAGGTGTCATGTTAGGTGCTATGTTAGGTGCTATGTTAGGTGTCATGTTAGGTGTCATGTTAGGTGTCATGTTAGGTGTCATGTTAGGTGCCATGTTAGGTGTCATGTTAGGTGCTATGTTAGGTGTCATGTTAGGTGCTATGTTAGGTGTCATGTTAGGTGTCATGTTAGGTGCTATGTTAGGTGCTATGTTAGGTGCTATGTTAGGTGTCATGTTAGGTGTCATGTTAGGTGCTATGTTAGGTGCTATGTTAGGTGCTATGTTAGGTGTCATGTTAGGTGTCATGTTAGGTGTCATGTTAGGTGCCATGTTAGGTGCTATGTTAGGTGCTATGTTAGGTGCTATGTTAGGTGTCATGTTAGGTGCCATGTTAGGTGCTATGTTAGGTGTCATGTTAGGTGCTATGTTAGGTGCTATGTTAGGTGTCATGTTAGGTGCTATGTTAGGTGCTATGTTAGGTGCTATGTTAGGTGTCATGTTAGGTGCTATGTTAGGTGCTATGTTAGGTGTCATGTTAGGTGCTATGTTAGGTGTCATGTTAGGTGTCATGTTAGGTGTCATGTTAGGTGTCATGTTAGGTGTCATGTTAGGTGCTATGTTAGGTGTCATGTTAGGTGCTATGTTAGGTGTCATGTTAGGTGTCATGTTAGGTGTCATGTTAGGTGTCATGTTAGGTGTCATGTTAGGTGCTATGTTAGGTGTCATGTTAGGTGTCATGTTAGGTGTCATGTAAGGTGTCATGTTAGGTGCTCTGTTAGGTGTCATGTTAGGTGTCATGTTAGGTGTCATGTTAGGTGCTATGTTAGGTGTCATGTTAGGTGTCATGTTAGGTGTCATGTTAGGTGTCATGTTAGGTGTCATGTTAGGTGCTATGTTAGGTGTCATGTTAGGTGTCATGTTAGGTGTCATGTTAGGTGTCATGTTAGGTGTCATGTTAGGTGTCATGTTAGGTGTCATGTTAGGTGTCATGTTAGGTGCTATGTTAGGTGCTATGTTAGGTGCTATGTTAGGTGTCATGTTAGGTGCCATGTTAGGTGCCATGTTAGGTGTCATGTTAGGTGTCATGTTAGGTGCTATGTTAGGTGCTATGTTAGGTGCTATGTTAGGTGCTATGTTAGGTGTCATGTTAGGTGCTATGTTAGGTGCTATGTTAGGTGCTATGTTAGGTGTCATGTTAGGTGTCATGTTAGGTGCTATGTTAGGTGCTATGTTAGGTGCTATGTTAGGTGTCATGTTAGGTGCTATGTTAGGTGCTATGTTAGGTGCTATGTTAGGTGCTATGTTAGGTGTCATGTTAGGTGCTATGTTAGGTGTCATGTTAGGTGCTATGTTAGGTGTCATGTTAGGTGCTATGTTAGGTGTCATGTTAGGTGCTATGTTAGGTGTCATGTTAGGTGTCATGTTAGGTGCTATGTTAGGTGTCATGTTAGGTGCTATGTTAGGTGCTATGTTAGGTGTCATGTTAGGTGTCATGTTAGGTGTCATGTTAGGTGTCATGTTAGGTGTCATGTTAGGTGTCATGTTAGGTGTCATGTTAGGTGCTATGTTAGGTGCTATGTTAGGTGTCATGTTAGGTGTCATGTTAGGTGTCATGTTAGGTGTCATGTTAGGTGCTATGTTAGGTGTCATGTTAGGTGCTATGTTAGGTGTCATGTTAGGTGTCATGTTAGGTGTCATGTTAGGTGCTATGTTAGGTGTCATGTTAGGTGCTATGTTAGGTGCTATGTTAGGTGCTATGTTAGGTGTCATGTTAGGTGCTATGTTAGGTGCTATGAATATACCTGAATTTTTAGCAGGCAAACAGAAATAAATAAAAAAAAAAAGGTCACTGAGGAAGACTATTGAACAGAAATTACAAAAATATCTCATACAATTAAATTAATTGAAGCAAACAATGAAATTGATATCTATTATTAATTGAATGTCTTGTGTTTCAGATACGCTAATTGAGAAAGGTCATGAGTTGAACTGTCGTATGGCATATAATGCTTTAGTAAGGAAGTTAGATGAATCTTTCACTGGTTTGGAGAAGAACACCAGCGAGGAAAGTGCAAAGTGCTTCAGAGGTCAGGAACTTGTTGTTGTGGTTGATGTGAATGAGTTAGGCAGATATTGTTGGATTCAGTGTTGGTCCTGATGCCATCTACAAAAAAATATCTATGAACTGAGCAAAGTATAGGGAGATTATTGCTGCTGTATAAGACTTGTACATTTATTTTATTTTCATGCCAGAGCATGCAGGTGTAAGGGGAATGAATGTGCGATAGTCTTGCATGTATGGCTGCTGTACAAAGCGGGCGAGCAATGGACCAGGCTGATATTATAAATTCCTAAGGGAGAGAGGACGTGTACATGATTCAAGTAATAGTGATGAATCTACAACAATAACCAGACTACAAGAATTCCAAGTTAAGTGTGATGTAGCTAGACAAGAACGCTATGCTGGTAGACAAAGAAGAATAAAAAAGGGTTTAAAAGCCGAAGGATTGACTTCATTGCACTGGGTTTTACCCCATACGGCTTGTCCTCTCCGCAGAAGACATATGTCTCCTGCCGAGAGTATTGCACAAAGCACGAACTCCGCAGCTCCAGCAATAATCCTAGGGGTCTCTGAAAAAATTTGCACTCGTGAACAGAATTGCGCAGTCCGGACTCGAACCCACGACCTTCGACTCACAAGGCAAAGGGTGTAGCCACTTAGCCACAGAGACCCCCTCAACAAAGAACCAATGTCGTTAGTTGCCACACGCTGAGGGACATATTGATGAGGAGATCGGAACACTTATGGACTAATTGGTTAGACATGCAGTTACATCTGCCTTGTAGTTGCCACACGCTGAGGGACATATTGATGAGGAGATCGGAGCACTTATGGACTAATTGGTTAGACATGCAGTTACATCTGTCTTGTAGTTTGATTGGGGACAATCAAAGTCTAGCGGAGCAAACCGTACACAAAACTGGACGGGCAGCAAACCAAGTAGTCCACAAAAAGACCGGTTCGCTGGGCAGATGACGCTCATCAACCCGGGAGGGTAGGCCATCTAAGGGTCGCTGCCCTAAAAGAAAATAACAACCTGCTTCCTTGCAGGTTTGGCTGGGGACAGCAAAGGCTAACAGAGAGCGAACCCAGTAAACGCTGGTTGAAACCGAACACACCACCGAAGGATAAGCAACAGAGATCCAATTGGTACTGAAGGTTGTGAACGTATACCCGTTCTCTGTATAAAAGCTGTTTATATATCACATTTGAATGATAAAAACGGACTTAAGAATGATCGCGCGAGCGAGAGAGACATGCAGTGATGATGATCCGACGACTAAACTAAACTAAGACTCGTACAGTGTAATAGACATTGACTGTTTCATTGCTTGATGGTTAAGAACAGATAAAGAAGGCACGATAACATGAGATGTTTGCTTATGATCAACGGCACATGTATATTTATATTTAGTTTTTTTAATTCAGAAGTCATCTGAGCATTTGGCTTTCGACTTGAGGCCACGGCAACAAATTTGCAGATATGTTTGAGTTGTAGTGTTTGCATAGCGAGTGTTCTCAACTTCTGGGTAGGGAGGTGTGGATACACTTGTGGTGCAAGTCACTGAGTGCAGGGCACTGGAAGAGATGGTGTGTGACAGATTCTCGCAGGCATTCACACAGATGGCATTGTGGGACCATTGTTGGTTGAATGCAATGTAGGTGTGCATTTAGGGGAAGTTTATGAGTTCTAAAGTGGAAAATAATGACTTTACAACGCATGTATATACAAAGCACAGAGCTTCTTTGTCATCTTTTTGACATGTGTTCACAGATGATGCTGAGGAAAACTTGAAGAGAACAAATGAGCTGGTCAGGGTGGCCAATATGACATCCTGCAACATTGACCGAGACATATTTAAAGAGATGGTATGTTATCTCCATTTATCGGTCAATTTAACTCGTATGATCTGTAAGTTCTATATTTCATCCATCCATGCAATACAGCTCAATGATACAATAATGTGTGAACAAGAAGTAATCCATCTAGCAGTAATTTAACCAATATTTATCTAGCACCATATAGTTATTGTCAGGAATATCATAACGCAAGCTTCGCAATGGGATGCTACTTTATACATGGGCTTCCTTGATTTTGAAAATACCGTTGACAGTCTGCATAGGGTGACAATATGGAAGATTATGGCAGCATATGGTATACCAACTAAACTAATCAATGTATTCAAGGAACTATATGAGAGATACAAATGCAAAGTTAGAACCGGACCTATTGAAACCAAATACTTGCAAGTAACATCAAGAGTGCAGCAGGGATGTATCCTGTCATCCTTTCTATTTCTTATTTTGTGATGGACTATGTCATGAAGAAGGCAACAAATAATACTCGGACATGATTAACAATTAAATCTCCTGAAGCATCTTGAACACTTAGACTTTGCAGATGATGTATGTGTCATTAGCCAAAGCAAGTAACATCTGCAGCAAATGATAGGATCAATAAAATAGCAAAACAGATTGGATTTAATAAAACCAAAGTAATGGGGATAAACCTGAAGACAGGACAACGCATACAAATATAGAGAATGCCGAGTTAAAGATAGTAACAGATTTTAACAACTTTTGCAGTACTGTTTCTTCAGATGGAAACATTATGGTTGAAATGAAACAAAGAATTGAAAGAGCTAATACAGCAAGTTTCGCAACACCTGGAGATCTAACATTTCTAGCATTCAGACTAAACTTAGGATATATAAACCATATGTTAGGACAGTCCTTCTATATTGATCTGAGACTTGGAAAACATAGAAGAAAATAGAAAGTATGGTCGCCTGAGTGGTTACCGGGGCCCAAATTTGGAGTGTAAAGAATAGAACCACTGTTACCTGCCATGCATGTCGTAAGAGGCGACTAAGGAGGTTTGGCTGAAATCGGATGCATGTGTCCTAAACGTGTAGAAGTCTTATGCGTTTAGGGGCCTACCAAACCAATGTGCAACGTATACACGTTCTTAGCAAAGATCAAACATATCATAAAGAGTGATTAAAATTGGTTGTAAAGAACGAACACAAAGAAGAAGAAAGTATGGTTAGAGGATTCAAGGGAAGACTTAAAAAAAATACTTGGGTATACCTGGAAGGATAAGATAAGCAATATCAGACTTGAAGAACTAACTAGTCTGTGAGACTCACTTGGGTATACATGGAAGGATAAGATTAGTAATATGAGACGTTTAAGAACTAACTAGTCTGTGAGACATACTTGGGTATACTTGGGAGGATAAGATTAGCAATATCAGACTTGAAGAACTAATTAGTCTGGTATACATAAATCCACCCCCCACACACTCAACTGGTTCTCTGACATTTTTTACTGTTTATCATGTGTTGAAGTGTTGATAGGCCTTTCCACTCTTCCCTTTTTCTGTGGCTTTTAGTTAAGTACATATCTAGTTATTTTAGATTGTTTTAAAGAGGTATGGTATGTTCAATCTATCTTTGCTATCTCATCTCTAGGAGAAGATAACAAACTTGTTTGAGAACTATGAGAGAGATAGAGACTTATACGTGAAAGAGTTGGACCTATTCTCTGATGTTAGAAGACAGAAGATCTCCTCATGGCTAGCAGGTATTATATATTTCTACCTAATATGACCCCTCTAATTTTTGTCAGCAAAGCTTGCTTTTCTTGTCACAAATCTCCCTCACCATTCAGGCAAGCCTTACTTCAACTTCCGAGGTAATTGTAATTTTGATCTCCAAGTAAAGGATCAGAGAACAGTCCAACCGTATACTTTGTGCACAACGACAATTTTTGGCCCAAGCTAGCCTCGAACCCTAGAATTTCCACAGCATGTGGATCATCTTTGCTATCGGTGACTCCACCAGAATTCACATTGCCCATCTATTTTCAGGGCCCTCAAGGAGAGCAAAGAATAGTAACACTGCAGCCTATAAGGCATCTAAGTCATAAGAGATGACTGAGGTAGGTGCCTAGGGAAGCTACCCTAGTAAATTAAAAATGTTGCAGAAATCGGATGTGCTGGCCTACTTGTAGGTGCATAACTGGCACAAGGCACAATCACTCTTGGGCTCGGTTTACATACAAATCACAAAGAGTGGTTAACAAGTGATCGATATGGAGTGGTCAATATGGAGTGGTCAATATGGAGCATTGAAAGAAGAATTATTCACATTAATAGTTGACTTTCTAACTGAGAATGAGAACCATACTTTCTCAGTTATGGAAGTATTCAGACACTGTGCCAGAGTTATAGTAGACATATTTTGATTTTAGTTCTTTAATTAGTTCTGTGTAATTAGTTCTTTACAATATGGCTCAAAAACATGGACAGCCTACTCAAGACACGAGAGGAGACTTAACATCTTTCACCTTTGATGTCTCTGCAAGATTATGAACATCAGGTGGTATGACAAGATAACCAACTCTGAAGTACTGCAATGTGAAAATCTGCCTTCCATCATGGGCATGCTCAGCAGTAGACGACTAAGATGGTTGGGGCATGTGAGAAGAATGGAAACTTATCGCATACCAAAACAAATGTTGTTCTGTGAACTTTCGGAAGGAAGAGGCACCAGGGCAGACCACTGCTCAGATATAAAAGATGTCTGCAAAGCCTCAATGAAAAACTTTTCTATAGGTCCCAGCACATGGGAGGGACTAGCTGATGACAGAGTTGTGTGGAAAGCCAAATTACGAAAGGACGCAGAGTCTTTTGAGAAGAGACTTATGTATGAGCTGAATGACAAGAGAGAAAAGCGAAAACTCAGAAGTTGTCACAGTAAAACACTTGCCAATTGACCGTCTGTAAAGACGAAAAAGGCCATATATATTTTGATTCAGGCACTTTCAGCAGGCTTTAAGAAATGTAGCATGTTCAGTCACCCTTAGTACACAAACATTAAATCTAACTAGATTGACAGTCCTTTAGTCATCATCATCATTGTCCTCTTTGTCTCAGGAGACAATAGGTGTTGCGTCATGCAGTATGTAACCTCTCCGTGACGCATGCCTGGGCGATTTTTATGGAGTAGCTGAGTTGCCCAAGCGTCAACTACCCCTCTCGACCTCGCTGATAGAATCCAGAGGAGTGCAAGCACGACATCTGGTATCAGTTCGGTTGCAGAAGCTGCCGGTAGGACATCACTTGATGCCTGTCCGCCTTAGGGGGTCCGCTCCGGATTTTCTGTTTGGGTTTACTCCCATAGCCTTTGCCTCTCCCGTGGCTCCCACAAGGCAGTGGGGCTATTTGCCCATAGCTGAGGGTCTGGATCTTGGGTATCAGGGTAAATCCACTGATATCACAAATCTGGGGTCAGACCTCCACCGAGATTTTTGTCGTGTTAATTCCCAAGGACACAAACAAAAAAACAAAAAACAAAAAATCCTGACCTAGGGGAGTCCATCTCCCTAGGCGAGCCATTGCCCCGTTATCCTTTGACCTCACGGTCAAAGTTTCCTGGTCTACACCGCTGGGAGGTGGGGTTGACTTGTGTGTTCTGAGGGTCATCAGCAGGCTACTAATTTCACTTTTCGTCCCTCCTAAGAGAGACTAGCCGATCTCAACCCTGCCAGTGCAGGGCTAGGCTCAAGACACACCAACCAGATTGACAGTCCTTTAGTACACAAACATTAAATCTAACCAGATTGACAGTCCTTTAGTACACAAACATTAAATCTAACCAGATTGACAGTCCTTTAGTACACAAACATTAAATCTAACCAGATTGACAGTATTTGTTATTATATGAACAGTATCAAGAGTACTAGTTTGTAAGAGAATAATAGGAAACAATGTTTCTAACTTGACATAAAATTCTTGCTAATCCAATGATCTGATATTTGATAGAAACTAACCAGAGCTTTGATTGACAAGTGTTACCATATATTCCAGAACTAAGAACACAAGAAGAGACAGACATGGGGGAAACTGCTTTGGATTATCTTAACCTCACACAGCGGCAACGTCACATGGAAGTTCAAGTATGTTTAGATTGAAGTAAATAGAATCATTAGTGCCATCATTTTCCTTATTCTCTCGCGATCGTTCGTTCTTTTTGGCCCTTTTTATCATTCTTATTGTGATATATAAACAGCCTTTGCAAAGAACATATTTTTACGTCACATCTTTCAGCGCCATTTAGAGCTCTGGTGCTTATCCTCCGGCAACGTTTCCGGTTTCAGCCAGCATTTACTGGGTACACTCTCTGTCAGCCTTTGGCTGTCCCAGCCTACCTGCAAGGCAGCAGGTTGCTATTTTCTTTTAGGGTAGCAACCCTTAGACAACCTTCCCTCCCGTGTTGTTGAGCGTCATCTACCCTCTCTCTCTCTCTCTCTCTCTCTCTCTCTCTCTCTCTTTTTGCCTTTTTACCCGGGTTGGGGCATAGGCCCTCAACCAACTCATGCCAAGTCTTCCTATCTCTAGCTAACTCCTGCAGCTCCCTCCAGCTCTTCTTTATATTGTTGATCTCCGCCTCCAAATCTCGTCCAGGCAAGGACCCTTCTTGTTATATTCCCCTGGTTTTCGCAAAGTGTGTCCTATCCAGCGCCAGCGTCTTTTTAACCTGTTCGTTCACTGGAATCTGTCTTGTTCTCTCCATAAGTTCCTCATTTGTGACCCTATCATACCATCTTATTCCCTCTATTCTGCGCAGACACCAGTTGATGAATGTTTGCAATTTATGCGCTATTGTTTTAGTTGTTCTCCATGTTTCTGACCCATACAGTAGAACTGCTTTAACATTAGAGTTAAATATCCGAATTTTTGTTCTAGATTTGATTTCTTTGGACTTCCAAATGTTTCCCAGTGCAATGAAAGCTCCTCTTGCCTTCTGTATTCTTATTTTAACATCTCTATCTGTTCCACCCTCTTTGTCTACGTTGCTGCCCAAATATGTGTATGATTCTACCTCTTGAAGTGGGATTTCTCCCAGGGAGATCGAGTTGTCGTTTGTTTGGTTAATTCTCAATATCTTTGTCTTTCCCTTATGAATGTTCAGCCCTAGTTGCTGGGACCTTTGATTCAATGTGTTTAGCTTATCCTGCATCTGATTTCGTGTATGTGACAGAAGGGCTATATCATCAGCGAAGTCCAGATCATCTAGTTGCTCTGTCAGAGTCCATTGGATTCCATTTCTGGTGTTAGTTACTGTGGTCTTCATAATCCAGTCTATTGTCAGTAAGAACAACAAAGGTGATAGAAGACATCCCTGACGCACTCCTGTTTCTATTCCGAAAGTATCTGTTAGTTTACCTTCATGAAGAACTCTACATTTCATATCTGTATATGTTGCTTTTATTAGGTTAATAATTTTTGTGGATTCCATAATGCCTCATTAATTTCCAAAGGGTTCCCTATCAATACTGTCAAAAGCCTTCTCATAATCAACGAATCCGATATAAAGTGGGGATTTCCATTCAATACTTTGCTCTATTATTATACGTAATGTGGCTATCTGGTCAGCACAGGATCTATTTGGTCGAAGCCTGCCTGTTCATCTCTTAGCTTTATATCGATGGCATCTCTCAGTCTCTCCAGGATGACTCTGCTTAGTATTTTCCCAGGTACTGACAACAGCATTATTCTCCTATAGTTTTCACACTTCTGAAGGTCCCCTTTCTTTGGTAGCTTCACCAGGTATCCTTCTCTCCAGTTTGCTGGTATTTCTTCGGTCTCCCAGATTCTGCTAAATAATTTATACAGTATTTCTGTGGATGTGTTTATGTTGGCTTTAACCGCCTCCGCTGGAATACCATCTGGACCGCCGCTTTTCCATCTTTTAAAAGTTTAATGGCTTTACTAATCTCCTCCTTGGATGGTTTCTCACAGTTGATGTCCAAGTCAATTTCTGCCGGTTGGATATCTGGGGGTTTGTAGGTGCTGGTCTGTTCAGGAGTTCCTTGAAGTATTCCATCCATCTTTCCATTTGGTCTCTAACATTGGTGATAGTTTCCCACTACTATTTTTGATCAACCCATTTGATGGTCTGTATTTTCCTGCTAGCTTTCTAGTGATATTGTAAAGATCCCCAAGGTTTCCTTTTCCTGCAGCTACCTCTGCTTCTCTTGCTAGATCTTCTATGTATTGTCTTTTATCTAACTTTATTTGTTTCTTCACTTTCTTGCTAGCTTCTGTGTACTTTTCCTGGGCTATGGCTTTGGCAGTTCTAGTTTTGCTATTATTTAAATCTGCTTTCCTCTTTTTCCTTTCTTCTATTTCCTTGAGAGTTTCTGGAGTTATCCATGCCTTATGATTCCGCTCCTTCTTTCCTAATACCTCTGTGCATGTTTCATTCAAAATATTTTTGGCTTGCTGCCAGCATTCTTCCGCACTCACCTCATCTTCTAATTGCCGCAACACCTCATACTTATTAGAGACTGTGACCGTGAACTGTTCCTTTGTTTCTTGACTTCTGAGGTATCCTACATTATATTGGTGTCTATGTTCATGGGATGTTATGTATCGCTTAAGCTTCAGTTTAATTTTACTTATCAGCAAGTGGTGATCCGAATCTACATCTGCCCCCTTAGGACCCTTACATCTTGTAGAGATGACCTGAATTTCTTGTTTATGCATATGTGGTCAATTTGATTTTCTGTTCTGTGATCTGGTGATACCCAGGTTGCTTTATGTATTCTTTTATGTGGAAAGACACTTCCACCTATGACGTATTGATTCGCTGCACAGAAATTAGTGAAGTTCTCCATTTTCGTTCATTATTCCTAGTCCGTGTTTCCCCATGATCTCCTCGTAGCCTATGTTGTCCGAACCTATTTTGGCATTGAGGTCACCCATCAGAATTTTGATGTTCCCATTTCTCTGATTACCTATAGTATTTTGAAGTTTTATGTAAAATTTCTCTTTTACTTTTTCCTCTTTATCATTGGTAGGTGCATAACACTGGGTCACATTCAAGAATACTTTCTTTTTGGTGGTTCTGAATGTTGCTGTGATTATCCTAGGACTCACTGCTTCCCATTTTATTAGTGCCTTCTCCGCTTCTTTAGATAGCATTAAAGCCACTCCTTCACTATGGGGGCATTTTCTTCCATATGGCCTGAGAACAGCATTGTTTCTCCTGTGTTTAGACGTTGTTTGCCTGCACCATTCCACCTAGTTTCACATAATCCCAAGATGCCAATCCGTGAAATTTCATCTCATTTACAACCTGTGCTGTCTTTCCCATTTGATACATACTTCTAACATTCCAGGTGCCAATTCTGGAGCTTTTCCTAGGTGAAAGGAAGATAATCTGCGGTGTAGACTCCTTGCAGCTTTCTCTGCATCGCTTCATACCTCTTCTAGAAGAGCTTCCTTTCCTCTTGGTTGGCACAGTTTTTATTTTATTCTTATGTGACTTGTTCATGGTTGGTTGGATTTTGTGGCTAAAATTTTCTACTGGATAGGGTAGCCAGCCCTACGCCAAACCCCACCTTAGTCGCCTCCTACGACATGCCTTGTAGGTCGCAGTGCTGCTACTCTTTGCTCCTATGCAGCCCGGCAGCACACGGGCGGTCATCTACCCAGGCTACCTGTATTTTTTGGTGACTATTTGGTTTGCGTACGTCCAGTTTTGTATACGGTTTGCTCCGCTAGCCTTTGATTGTCCCCAATCTAACTACAAGCCAGTAGTAGCTTTCTCTTGGTCATCTTCCTTGTTGTTTTATCTTGGTCATCTTCCTTGTTTTCTTCAGTCAGTTAGTTTATTTTTTGTCTTAGGTTAGTCATGATTTTTTCTTTCTGTCAAGTCATTTTTTGTTGTCTTCTGTCTGTTGTCTTCCTCTTTGTTTTCTGCTGATCACTTTTTTGTTGTTGTCCTGCTAACACTTTTATAAAATATAGAATGAAGTGTGACACAATGAAGGATTTACAAGCAAAATCATCATTAGAAAATATCTTAGATTTCATATTAACTACTGACAAATCAATTTTATATAATTCAGACAACTGCATATCATATACTAAATCAGTTTTATATAATTCAGACAACTGCATATCATATACTAAATCAGTTTTATATAATTCAGACAACTGCATATCATATACTAAATCAGTTTTATATAATTCAGATAACTGCATATCATATACTAAATCAGTTTTATATAATTCAGACAACTGCATATCATATACTAAATCAGTTTTATATAATTCAGACAACTGCATATCATATACTAAATCAGTTTTATATAATTCAGACAACTGCATATCATATACTAAATCAGTTTTATATAATTCAGATAACTGCATATCATATACTAAATCAGTTTTATATAATTCAGACAACTGCATATCATATACTAAATCAGTTTTATATAATTCAGACAACTGCATATCATATACTAAATCAGTTTTATATAATTCAGACAACTGCATATCATATACTAAATCAGTTTTATATAATTCAGACAACTGCATATCATATACTAAATCAGTTTTATATAATTCAGACAACTGCATATCATATACTAAATCAGTTTTATATAATTCAGACAACTGCATATCATATACTAAATCAGTTTTATATAATTCAGACAACTGCATATCATATACTAACTTATGTGTATGAAGTGTTAAAGATCTCACAGCGCTTAGTGTTAGAATTTTCAGATCAGGGGGTTACTCTTCTTATTTTTCTAATAGACTGAAAAAACCTCACTGTGACGGATTTTTTTCCCTTCACTTTTTCATCAGCATGCATACACATCACTATTTTCTAAAGAAATCTGTGCACTTTTGAGTATATCTGGGTTGTCATGAAGTCTGTTGTATTTTAAAGAGAATAATGAATACTTGTCACTTCAACTAGGTCATCAAAAATGCCCTGAGGATGTACTCATTCAATGCATCGTTAAATTTTGACAGAGAAGACAATATAAGATTAATGGAAGAATTGGCTAGCTTACAAAACAAAGTCAACGCTGTTTCAGGAATTACAAAAATTGTGCCTCGGTCTGCAAAGGCAAGGACAAATTTGACACGTCAGGTATGCCATATACAGATACATACAAACATTGACACATTCATGTATATGATGTAAGCAGTCATGAAAAAATACATGCATATACACATCCACACAATGATCGCATATGTGACATACACAAACACTCATTCACAAACACACACACACACTAAAACACAAACTGATTCACAGAAATGAAGAAGTACACACACACACATACATACTCGCATACAAGCACACAGACATGAACAAACAATTAAACAGACACATATAAACAACACATCATTACAATCTAGAGCATAGATTCCCAAACTTTTTTGGGCCAGCGCCCTTTGCAAGACATGAATTTTTGTAACCACTCTCTTTTCTCTTCTCCCCCAATTACAATATTTTTCGACATTGAAACCGTTTGATATTTTCGATGTAAATAGTAACTTAATAAGGATCCAAGGATTGACTTCATCGCACCTGTTTTGCCCATATGGTGCCGTACCTGTCGACAGAGATGACATACCATCTGCCAAGAGTATTGCACAAAGCACAAACTCCGTAGCTCCTGCAACAATCCTAGGGATCTCATGAAAAAATTGCACTTGTATCTCGGTCTGGATTCGAAACCACAACCTTCGGTATGAGAGGCAAACGACTTAACCACTTCTCTCCATGAGACCCTCAAATAGCAACTAATGATACATGACTGCTTATGTTGTCTACTTAACCACTTCTCTCCATGAGACCCTCAAATAGCAACTAATGATACATGACTGCTTATGTTGTCTACTTAACCACTTCTCGCCATGAGACCCTCAAATAGCAACTAATGATACATGATTGCTTATGTTGTCTACTTAACCACTTCTCTCCATGAGACCCTCAAATAGCAACTAATGATACATGACTGCTTATGTTGTCTACTTAACCACTTCTCTCCATGAGACCCTCAAATAGCAACTAATGATACATGACTGCTTATGTTGTCTACTTAACCACTTCTCTCCATGAGACCCTCAAATAGCAACTAATGATACATGACTGCTTATGTTGTCTACTTAACCACTTCTCTCCATGAGACCCCAAATAGCAACTAATGATACATGACTGCTTATGTTGTCTACTTAACCACTTCTCTCCATGAGACCCTCAAATAGCAACTAATGATACATGACTGCTTATGTTGTCTACTTAACCACTTCTCTCCAGGAGACCCTCAAATAGCAACTAATGATACATGACTGCTTATGTTGTCTACTTAACCACTTCTCTCCAGGAGACCCTCAAATAGCAACTAATGATACATGACTGCTTATGTTGTCTACTTAACCACTTCTCTCCATGAGACCCCAAATAGCAACTAATGATACATGACTGCTTATGTTGTCTACTTAACCACTTCTCTCCATGAGACCCTCAAATAGCAACTAATGATACATGACTGCTTATGTTGTCTACTTAACCACTTCTCTCCAGGAGACCCTCAAATAGCAACTAATGATACATGACTGCTTATGTTGTCTACTTAACCACTTCTCTCCAGGAGACCCTCAAATAGCAACTAATGATACATGACTGCTTATGTTGTCTACTTAACCACTTCTCTCCATGAGACCCTCAAATAGCAACTAATGATACATGACTGCTTATGTTGTCTACTTAACCACTTCTCTCCATGAGACCCCCAAATAGCAACTAATGATACATGACTGCTTATGTTGTCTACTTAACCACTTCTCTCCATGAGACCCTCAAATAGCAACTAATGATACATGACTGCTTATGTTGTCTACTTAACCACTTCTCTCCATGAGACCATCAAATAGCAACTAATGATACATGACTGCTTATGTTGTCTACTTAACCACTTCTCTCCATGAGACCCTCAAATAGCAACTAATGATACATGACTGCTTATGTTGTTTACTTAACCACTTCTCTCCATGAGACCCTCAAATAGCAACTAATGATACATGACTGCTTATGTTGTCTACTTAACCACTTCTCTCCAGGAGACCCCAAATAGCAACTAATGATACATGACTGCTTATGTTGTCTACTTAACCACTTCTCTCCAGGAGACCCTCAAATAGCAACTAATGATACATGACTGCTTATGTTGTCTACTTAACCACTTCTCTCCAGGAGACCCTCAAATAGCAACTAATGATACATGACTGCTTATGTTGTCTACTTAACCACTTCTCTCCAGGAGACCCTCAAATAGCAACTAATGATACATGACTGCTTATGTTGTCTACTTAACCACTTCTCTCCAGGAGACCCTCAAATAGCAACTAATGATACATGACTGCTTATGTTGTCTACTTAACCACTTCTCTCCAGGAGACCCTCAAATAGCAACTAATGATACATGACTGCTTATGTTGTCTACTTAACCACTTCTCTCCAGGAGACCCTCAAATAGCAACTAATGATACATGACTGCTTATGTTGTCTACTTAACCACTTCTCTCCAGGAGACCCTCAAATAGCAACTAATGATACATGACTGCTTCTGTTGTCTACTTAACCACTTCTCTCCAGGAGACCCTCAAATAGCAACTAATGATACATGACTGCTTATGTTGTCTACTTAACCACTTCTCTCCATTAAGACACTCAAATAGCAACTAATGATACATGACTGCTTATGTTGTCTACTTAACCACTTCTCGCCATGAGACCCCCAAATAACAACTAATGATACATGACTGCTTATGTTGTCTACTTAACCACTTCTCGCCATGAGACCACCAAATAGCAACTAATGATACATGACTGCTTATGTTGTCTACTTAACCACTTCTTGCCATTGAGATCCCAAATAGCAACTAATGATACATGACTGCTTATGTTGTCTACTTAACCACTTCTCTCCATGAGACCCCAAATAGCAACTAATGATACATGACTGCTTATGTTGTCTACTTAACCACTTCTCGCCATGAGACCACCAAATAGCAACTAATGATACATGACTGCTTATGTTGTCTACTTAACCACTTCTCGCCATGAGACCCCAAATAGCAACTAATGATACATGACTGCTTATGTTGTCTACTTAACCACTTCTCTCCAGGAGACCCTCAAATAGCAACTAATGATACATGACTGCTTATGTTGTCTACTTAACCACTTCTCGCATGAGACCTCAAATAGCAACTAATGATACATGACTGCTTATGTTGTCTACTTAACCACTTCTCGCCATGAGACCCCCAAATAGCAACTAATGATACATGACTGCTTATGTTGTCTACTTAACCACTTCTCTCCAGGAGACCCCAAATAGCAACTAATGATACATGACTGCTTATGTTGTCTACTTAACCACTTCTCTCCAGGAGACCCAAATAGCAACTAATGATACATGACTGCTTATGTTGTCTACTTAACCACTTCTCGCCATGAGACCCCAAATAGCAACTAATGATACATGACTGCTTATGTTGTCTACTTAACCACTTCTCTCCATGAGACCCCAAATAGCAACTAATGATACATGACTGCTTATGTTGTCTACTTAACCACTTCTCGCCATGAGACGCCCAAATAGCAACTAATGATACATGACTGCTTATGTTGTCTACTTAACCACTTCTCTCCATGAGACCCCCAAATAGCAACTAATGATACATGACTGCTTATGTTGTCTACTTAACCACTTCTCGCCATGAGACCCCCAAATAGCAACTAATGATACATGACTGCTTATGTTGTCTACTTAACCACTTCTCGCCATGAGACCCCAAATAGCAACTAATGATACATGACTGCTTATGTTGTCTACTTAACCACTTCTCGCCATGAGACCCCAAATAGCAACTAATGATACATGACTGCTTATGTTGTCTACTTAACCACTTCTCTCAGGAGACCCCAAATAGCAACTAATGATACATGACTGCTTATGTTGTCTACTTAACCACTTCTCTCCAAGAGACCCCCAAATAACAACTAATGATACATGACTGCTTATGTTGTCTACTTAACCACTTCTCGCCATGAGACCCCAAATAGCAACTAATGATACATGACTGCTTATGTTGTCTACTTAACCACTTCTCTCCAGGAGACCCCAAATAGCAACTAATGATACATGACTGCTTATGTTGTCTACTTAACCACTTCTCTCCATGAGACCCTCAAATAGCAACTAATGATACATGACTGCTTATGTTGTCTACTTAACCACTTCTCGCCATTGAGATCTCAAATAGCAACTAATGATACATGACTGCTTATGTTGTCTACTTAACCACTTCTCGCCATTGAGATCTCAAATAGCAACTAATGATACATGACTGCTTATGTTGTAAAATTATTGTAAAAGTAGTGGCCAATATGTGCTTCATCTTGAAAACAGTTATTGCTATACAAATTTTGATAAAACATAGCCCATATGTAAAGATTGTAAAGTGTATGCTCGAATAACATTATGCACAGTTTCATACAATGGTTTAACTATGAACATTCAGAATACATATTAAGAGATTGCATGGCATTAGTAAGAATATTATTGTAATAATTAAAACACCATCAAATTTATTACAAAATTGCTGCTTTCGAATTTACAAAGTAAAAATACAGAGAAATAATTACACATTAATGTGAAGGATGAGCCTGATGCATTCTTAAAAGCATGTTAACATCAGGTGCAATTTCCATTAAAAACAGTCATAAATCGCCACAATCATTTATATGCAATCGGTTTATATTCTTAGGTAGTAAATTCGCTACAGCACTAAACCCACTCTCAGCCAAATAAGAAGATGGAAATGCAATTAAACATTTCTGCACTATTTCCCATAATTCAGGGTACAGTGTTGGTATTGATTTTTGAAGCCAGACTCTTGGTATCCACTTTTGAATTTGATTGTTAGTTCTTCGTTTGTTGTGAGTTCTATAAGTTCCACTTCTAAATTTGATGGTTCTTCTGTGTTTACATGTGAGAATGGATCTAGAACTCAATTTGTTATATTCATGTTTAAAATCTCATTGAATCGTTCATTGAAATCAGCATGGAGAACCTCCAAATGTTGGCAGTATAAAAGTCAATCATCCTTTTTGAGAGACACTGCTGATAAATTTGAAAAGTAACTATATTCCACTCTGCCTAGATTTCATTTGAATAGATGAAGTTTCCCCACAAAAGCGGCAATAATGTTTTTCGTTTTATTTAAATTCAAATCATCACCTTATAATTGTAGATTGACTTCATTAAATAGTTTATAGAGGTCTGACAAATCAGCTATGTCATTTTTGAATGCAATCAGGTTGGTCCGCAATCCGTCGTCTTTGTTTTCTAGGAACTCTAGTACTGAATCATATAAATTCAAATTGTAAAATCGATTCAGACAAATACCGTTTGAAAACCAACGAGCTTCTGTGTGAAGCAACAAACGATTGAAATCTTCATCGTTTTCACTACAAAGTTGCCTAAACAATATGTCATTCAATGGATTGCTTCTAATCTTATTGACTGCTCCAATAACTGCTCTAATGGAGCAACATATACTCTTTCCACGCTTTAAGCCGCACACTGTGCCACGGCAGAATTCCGTTGCATGCGATTAGCTGCACACTGCGCCATAGAGTTGCTTGCCTTATAAGAAAATAGGACAAATCTTTATCCTTTTTGTCAGTGTGCATTTTAGTCAAATGCTCCTGTAGCCTAGAAGGTTTCATTGCTTCATTTGAAAATACTTTTGGCAAATCAAGCACATAGGTAATAAATTGTTGGTAGGCGACTGAATAAAGCCGTATGTCAAACACTGAATACTGTCGACATTTCCTCTTATATTCAGACATAATGAAGTCATAAAGTTTGCAACAATATTCACAAAATAAAAGATGTAATTTACACTTTGTATGACTCCACTTATATATTACACTGTCTCAACTGCCGATTGTTGACAAAGCACACAAAATGTAATGAAGCTTATTACTATATTAAGATTCATTATAAAACTAAAACCACTGGTATTTATAGATTTGACATCCTGTCGGAATATACCAGTAGAGGTATTGGGTAAAGATGTCCTATAATGCTACTTCTCTCTGTATTTATGGCGTGGCAAAACAAAAATTCTTTGTTCTCAAATCGGTCATTAACCTATGAAAGTCCAACGACTTCACTTTTCGTTGTAAAAATATTTCATATATATATATTTGCTGTCACGCTGAATTTCATTCACACTAAAATCCCGCTATCTGACAAACTGCAATCATCCCCCCAGAACTAAAATTTATGTTAACCCAGATCTCAAAAGACATCAAAAACCAAGTATTTGACTCTTCTAAATTTTCCTATATCCTCTCTTTCAACACAGGCGAAACACGTAATATACATATTGTTATTGTTTTTGTCAAACTATTTTTACTTGTTTCGCCATTGTTACATAGTTTTACTGTAGTCTTCCCTTATATTGATAATACTATTTCAGCACAAGACCCCGTCGTCATAATCACTGCATTTTGTCAACAGTTGAACAATTTATGTTCAGTGCCTGTTAAGTGATGTGTCCTAAATTCTGGCACAAAATTTAAATGATTATTCAATCGCAAAAAAACTAAAATAATTAATTTGTAAATATATATTATTAATTTTTTCTATAAGGAGCCACCGACTCCTAGATCGCCTGATATCCCCCAAATTTTTCCGAGCTGCTATCTCCCCTGAGACCGCTTCAGCGTCCACAGGGGTGGGGGTACGCCCACTTTGGGAAACGCTGATCTAGAGCTTGTCTCTGTCAGAACTGTTCATTTGAGGTTCATCTTCATCGTACATGTCCATAATCGCTCCGATCACCTCCCAAGCATGTATTTCAGTGTGTTTAGACTAACAACTCCTGTGTTGGTTGATGTATCTACTGGGGATTATCACATGGTTTTCCCATCTTACCATACCTATCGGAATGCCTAGCTTGCACAACCGAGGTAGAGAATACCCTTTATCTTCTTCGTTGAAATCTTCAAAGTGTATGTTTTCTCTTAGAGCATTGATAATGTTACTTTTGTCCATATAAGACCCATTCTCGATCACAACATGGCACTTGACAGTATTTTGAGTAGCAATTACACACATAACTACAAGAAGCTAGATGGTATTGAGAAATCTAATGTAATGACAGCATTCAGGAGCTTAGAATGCAACAGTTCATAATGATTCTATAATTAGTAGGCCTTCTAAAGTAATTCTTTCAGCTGCAAAACGTTAGATATCTTCTTATGAGGATATCATAGGATCACTTTAACAATTCTGATAAGAATTAATGTTGTTATCATTGTCAACATCTCTGTGTGTACATGGTAAGCAGTTGGACTACAGGAAACCCTGATCCTTAAGCATCTAAATTACATGTACCCCTGAAGTTAGAGTAAGACTCCTTGAATAGCGAATGACACATGATAAAGAAAGCAAGCCATCACTAAAAAATCAGTCAGATGTGCCATGACTACGACTGAATTCATAACGTGCGAACAAAAATTGACTTTATATGACTGCTTAAAAAATGAATGACTTGATGCATAGATACTGTATCTTGTAACAGGAAGACGACAGTCCAGACGAGACTGAGTCATCTGCTGGTGATACTGGAGGTGAAGAGAAACCAGGGAAAGGGCTTCACCGCTGTTCAAGGAAAGTGAATTTGGCCACTGACCCTATCACAGATCCAGATCTTGTGGCTGAACTTCAGGCTAATCTGAGGTCTGTTCATTAAAAAAAACCATTATTCTCTGTGTGCAACTAACTATATCTACTTTCATTTCAGATATGGTAGGCAGATTAACAATAGTTGCTAATAGAACTCTTGCTTACCAATAGAAACCATTCATGGTACACTTCCTGATTCAAGAATGTTATAGCCAACTCCTGTTAAGAAATTGTACCTTGAAAACATGTGATCAATAAAGGGAACTGACCATCTCATCTTGAAATCTAAAAGTCAAGTACAGTGAGGTGTCACTTCACATAACTATGCTATGTGATTACAGTTACCTACAATTGTCTGTCATATGTTGATTCATTCTTTTACTTAATTGCAACCCTGTGCTGCCAGGGCCCGCAAAGAATAGTAATACTGCAACCTACAAGGCATGTCATAAGAGGCGACAGATGTAGGACCTAGGGAAGCTACCCTAGTAACAGTTGTTCAGATTGTTACCTTCATGGTAAAATAAAAATTTTTAGTTTGTTTTTGTACAATTATCTGACTTCCTGTTTTGATATTTCATCAACAGATGGGACACTACTCCAATCTACGGACATACAGACAGCTTCAGTGAACATTTCGATCAACCGTTGACCTCATCTGATAGTGTGACAGAAGCTGCCCTCAAGGCGGTTGATTCCATCTGCGGAGATGCCAATATCATCAAACTACAAATGGATCAATCATTGGTGCGTTCATTAAAATTATCAGTGAACTTGAAGAATACTGACATTTCATGTTTGCAGTTAACAAAAATATTAAAACACATTTGCCTATATGCCAGTTTGTAACTGACTAGGTTAGAATAATCCAGGTCATACCAAATATTAAGTGTTAGTATGTTGCCCTTCAGTCAAAGCTGACACAAACCAGTGATGTTTTAAGACGGTAAACTTTTTAGTTGCCTACAAGGCATGTCATAAGAGGCGACTACGGTACTGGCCTAGGAAAGCTACCATAGTAATTAAAAAGCGTAGCAGAAATCAGACGTGCTGCACTACCTGTAGGCGCATAACTGGCACAGCATATAGTCGCTCTTAGGCTCAGATCACTTACAAATCACAGAGAGTGGTTGAACAAGTGGTTGATATGGAGCGTTTGAAGAAGTCTGTAGTTCCAATGTAGCTGTAATTTCATAATATCTCATTGTATACATTATCTTCTCAGGAGTCGACAGTCACAGACAATATTTTGTCCGAGTGTAAACAAACAGCATCTCACAGCACTCATGACTTCTTACGTCACATTCAATCATCAACATTTATACCTGGTTCAGGTAAGCAACATTTCACAAGATTAGTTATACTCACAATTATATATATATAGATTCTTTTCTCTTATTCAATTCCCAATGGAGCATTAGGCTGCAACTTATCACTAATATTACTAATTTATATTAGTGATTATGAGTCTCGGCAGGTGGCATGCCATTTCTAGGAGAGGGACCAAGCCATATGAAGTAAAACCCAGCGCAGTGAACTCAATCCTTCGGCTTTAGACTGTCTAGATTTATATTAACTTTTTCATTCAGTGTTAGAATATTTAGATTAACTTTTTCATTCAGTGTTAGAAATAAAACGTAGTTGTGAAAATATTTCTAACACACACTATGTCGGTTGTTTATTTCAGTTTCTGTGGGAAAGCTTTTTTTAAAATAGATTTGGGTTGTTAGGCTTAACTCAACCCCCAATAACCTTGGGTGGGGGTATTGTCCAATAGGATACAAACTAGCTCTCTTGTTGCATCATGTCCTAGCTAAAATATTGTAGTTACCTTCTACTGAATAGTTCACAAACATGAGATTCCAGGTCACCTTCAACTGAAGAAGGTGCCAGATTTGACTGGTCGTAGAAAGACCATTAAGAGCTGACTTATGTCATATATATATATATATATCTGTGTGTATGTATGTGTATATATCTGTGTGTATGTATGTTATGTTACGCGATCGACGTCATGGCACATTGGACATTCCCATTCGTGCTCTGTCCTCCGTTGCAGCAGCCATCCCAAAGTCCATTTGCTCACAGTACCCATGAGAAGTTGGTTACTAAATCTTCTCTCTCTACCACGAAGACAACACTGTCTGGGATGTCCAAACTTAACGCCTAATTCTCGAACTCGTTCCAGTGTCTGAGACCCACCCATGTCACACAATTGAGAGCGTACGCATTGATGATATCGGCTCTGTCCATACTTCTGCCCACTTGAGTCGGGGCATTGTTTGCAAGAGAGTCAGCACGCTCGTTACCTTGCACTCCAGCATGTCCAGGCGTGTATAGCCAAGTCATTTTCTTGAGATGTGATCTCCGATATGATGTCCACCCATTCCACATGCATACTTCCTGATGCAATCAGTTGAAGCATATTCATCGAGTCTGATATGATGATCGTATGGGTAACCTGTTGCTCAGCCACCCATGACAGAGCCCTGGAGGCAGCGATGATCTCCATAGTCATGCTCGATGTCATTGTCTCGAAAGCTCCACAGTCCTCATGATGTGTGCGACCGTTTCATTGTGCTGAGTAAGCCCACGATGATCTGGTGCCAAGTTTGACAGAGCCATCGGTGTAGATAATAATATCACCTGGATGGGAGTGCTGATCCACGAGTGCAAAGAATTTTCGCATTGACGACGCCCAGGGCCCATTCTCTACAGCGGCGTCCAAGTGTGCTGACAACCCTGGCGTAAGCAGTCATATCCTCTGATATAGGCATCCATTCTTCACCATGTCTAAGCTAGTCTATAGTACAGACCTGTTTAATAACATCGTGTATGTATGTGTTTATATCTAGTGCAAGATCTTTAAAAAAAAGTTGATAGATTAAACAGTCAAATAGAAACAAGATTATAATTTTTATGTTTAGACATAATCAAGTTACATGGGGGCAATACTGAACAGTTTGTGTAAGAATATGGCTAGTTTATGAAAAGTGATCAAGGTTGATTTATCAAATGTTGGATAGGAATGAGACCTCATAACATAGACAGTCTGTATGTTGGATAGGAATGAGACTTCTCATAACATAGACAGTCTGTATGTGGTTTTTAGTAACATTCAAATAACTGTTATCTTAGCAAAAACGGTTGTGAACTCTCAAGGTAACAAGGACTGTAAACTCTTAAAGTAACAGGGGCTGCAGACTCTCCAATTAAACATATCAGATCTATTCTTAAAGAAAATCATTTCAAGCAAGCTGTAAACAGAGACAGAAAGAAATATTTCAAGCAAGCTGTAAACAGAGACAGAAAGAAATGTTCTCAGGGTAAACAACAAATCATGAAAAGGGGAAAATTTAATTGTTTGTTTGAAGTTGGGGGTAAAAGAATTCAGTTGAATTAATTGCGAGTAATTGAACATATAAACATCCCAGTTGTACCAGGATTTGAAAGGAAAGTCGAGAAAAGTAACATTAACTTACCTAGCCTCATGTTATAAAAATGTGGCAAAAATAGGGTGGAGTGGTTGGTGGGGACTGTCTGCTTCACAGTTTAGATAAATCTCAGCCAAAAACTCATATAATATAAACAGCACAATGAACAGAATGCTGTGTGTTGCCATATCCCGCAAGGAAAGCACAGAATAGTAACACTGCGACCTACAAGGTATGTTGTAAGAGGTGACTATGGTAGGGAAGATACCCTAGTAAATAAAAAGCATTGCAGAAATCAGATGTGTGGCCTATTTGTGGGCGCATAACTGGAACAATTCACAATCGCTCTTAGGCTCAGATCACAAATAAATCACAAAGAGTGGTGTAACAAGTGGTTCGTAGAGGAAGAGCAGAACAGAAATAAATAAATACTGAATGATTGTTGAGTACCTGTGCTTGGGAGGGAACTAAAAGGATTATTATTGATTGAATGTACAATTTTATTATTATATGCACAATAATAATAATCATCCTTAGCGTATGCGTACATAGGCGGCAAGTAATTTCTCCATACCGCTCTATCCTGGGCAACTCGCTCAATCTCCTCCATGGAACTGAGACCGATATTTCCTGCCTCTCTCAGCAAAGTTCGTTTCAGGGTCTCCTTAGGTCGACCTCTCTTTCTTGAACCCTTTGCATCCCACTTCAATGCCTGCTTTGATATTCGTTGATCATTTCTCCTCAAGGTGTGCCCAACATATCTCCATCTTCTCTTTCTTATAACAGTTGTCACTAGTGGTTGACCAGACATGTCTCTGATTTCATCACTTCTCCTGAATTCGTTCCATTTTATATTCATTATTTTTCGAGACATCTATTTTCAAATGCATTCAACTTGCTTTCTATATCTTTAGTCATTTTCCAACTCTCTGGCATATGTTAGGATTGATACAACATTTGAATTGAAAAATTGTAATTTAGTTTTAATACTATATAACGCAGTTCCATATTTTATTTAGACTTTTAAAAGCTGATGTTGCTTTGCCAATTCGTATCATAATTTCTTATTTAACATTTCTTGTGCAATCAAAATTGCTACCTAAATAGATGAACTGCTCTGTTATTTTTATCATTTTAGATTCCAGTGTGATATCTGCATTACTTGCCATAGGTGTCTTCATTATATTTGTTTTTCATAGCTTATCTACAGTCCAACCTTTGATGCTATAGATGACAAGTTGTCTGTTTTTCTTTGCATATCTTGGTTGTTTCTACTTAACAAGGCAATATATTATATGCACAAGCATAAATATATATATTTACTTTTCTTCCAGTTGAAATGAAAATGGTGGGACTTGCTAGGAAAAAGCACAACATCCGCCCAGTAGGTAGTCTGACATATTTAGACGATATCGAAAGGGATGTCTCCAACCAAAAGTTGAACCTACGTGAAGATAGAGAGGCCAGGTCACAGGGGAACGAGCCAGCTCCTAGGTCAACCACTGGCCCAAACAGGAGCAGAGAGCATGTGCATAATTCTAGTGGTACTAGTGAACACAAAAAGTGGACAGTTGGTGCTAACAAGGATGATGAGGATGAAGATAATGAATCAAGGGAATAAATATCCCACAAATGATGATTGCCTCTTTTTTTGATGGTGATAATAAATTTTCTCTGCATGTTGACTTCTTTTTACCCTCACATCACGATAAGTCTCATGTTTGATGGTGATAATAAATTTTCTCTGCATGTTGACTTCTTGTTACCCCCACATTACGATAAGTCTCATGTTTGATGGGATTTATGTCATCTAGGAAACGTGGGAGTCTGTGGTTTAGCGATAGAGAGCTTAATCACTAGCAAAGAGTACTTAGTTTAAACTCCACGGCAAGCAGTTTGGAAGCAAAAGTTGTTCAGTGGATTTTTATAAACTGTAGAAATAGACCTCACCATTCAGAAAGCTATTGCAAACCACAGAACCTATAAGTGGCGCCTAGAAAATGGACTTGTTTACTGTGGTTGATAGCGACATCCTGTAAAGGATATGCCATGATTTTTAGCATTTCATGGGATTTATGGCATCTATGGGATTTTTAACATTGTGATTGTCTACACAACTATATCAGCTTGATATTTATTTCATATTTGAATCTGTCTTATTTCAAATGATGTATTTCAATAACCCACAATGTTTTAATGAATAAAGATTACATTTTTCTGCAGTCAAGCCTGGTCCTCAATTTTCTGCGATTATTGTCCCACACTATCATCCTATAGGGGCACATTAAGCAGGGACACATATTCGAAAATTCTCTCTTTTGATCCAATAATACAGAAATTATACAGACACTGGGCAACAACCAGGTAGAAGTGAGACGACAAAAGAAGAAGAATACAGAAATTAAGTTGATAATTAGTTTTTTTATATTTTATTTCTAATAACAATGGATGAAGAAAACAGAAAGTCTGGCAGTTTGACAATCGTCATACTTGATAGTGTTCATCTGAGAAACAAGCTTTACAAAAGAAAAATTCACTCAAAGGTACTGATTATCATTGATGAGATCACCGTGAGTGTAGTGGTATCTGTGAGTGTAGTGGTATCTGTGAGTGTAGTGGTATCTGTGAGTGTAGTGGTATCTGTGAGTGTAGTGGTATCTGTTCTAGTGACACAACATAATTTTCCCTACCTTTTTGTTTTCATACTTACTTAACGTTCCTTTCAAACATAAAATCACAATTTTTGAATGTTTATTCAGAAAATATTAGATAATTTTATCCTTCTCATTAAAACATAACAAACAGTTGACAGTTTCAACTTCTCATTAAAATACAACAAACAGTTGACAGTTTCAACTTCTCATTAAAACACAACAAACAGTTGACAGTTTCAACTTCTCATTAAAACACAACAAACAGTTGACAGTTTCAACTTCTCATTAAAACACAACAAACAGTTGACAGTTTCAACTTCTCATTAAAACACAACAAACAGTTGATAGTTTCAAATTATGAACATTTCTACATCCAGAACCATTTATGTTCATTTATTCGACTCTCAAACTTCCATCCAAGAACACAAATCAATAACTTTCAATGTTTATCATTATGGGAGAACTTAAACCTATTGATAAACACATCATCGTTGTTGTTGGGCCCTGGGTAACATAAGAGACAACAAATGTTCATTCAATTTGATCTATGCTAAATTGCATCTGGATCTTCATGGGCAGTTTGGGTTTTTCTGTCTCTGTTTGCTTTTTTTCAGTGTGTGTGATTGCCATTCCCATAACCTACCTCTCTGTCGTCTATTACAACAAGCAAGGAATCAGTGGTTCTATTCTTCATTACCATAGAAACCACATGTGGGATTTATAAACAAACTCATATATAATTTGTGTATTACAACACACAATATTCAGAAAGTATTCTTTTTTTTACAACAATTCAGATAATGATGGTACACTTAACTGACTCACTCAATCAAAATCAGTCAGTGAATAATAAATAAATGTTTGAGTCAGCCTCAGTCACTAAATCAATGTTTGAGTCAGCTTCAGTCACTAAATCAATGTTCGAGTCAGCCTCAGTCACTAAATCAATGTTCGAGTCAGCCTCAGTCACTAAATCAATGTTCGAGTCAGCCTCAGTCACTAAATCAATGTTCGAGTCAGCCTCAGTCACTAAATCAATGTTTGTCTCAGTCACTAAAACAGTGTTCGAGTCAGCCTCAGTCACTAAATCAATGTTTGAGTCAGCCTCAGTCACTAAATCAATGTTTGTGTCAGTCTCAGTCACTAAATCAATGTTCGAGTCAGCCTGAGCCACTAAATCAATGTTCGAGTCAGCCTCAGTCACTAAATCAATGTTTGTGTCAGTCTCAGTCACTAAATCAATGTTTGTGTCAGTCTCAGTCACTAAATCAATGTTTGAGTCAGTCTCAGTCACTAAATCAATGTTTGTGTCAGTCTCAGTCACTAAATCAATGTTTGAGTCAGTCTCAGTCACTAAATCCAATGTTTGTACACTGGTCTCAGTCACTAATCAATTTTGAGTCAGTCTCAGTCACTTATCTTCCTAACTCTCTTACTACTTCAGACTACTGCATTCTCATCTGTCTCTTTCTTCCCACTCTATCCAGTTATCTTTTTTCTACCATTCCTCTGTGCTCCTTCATTCCCTACTTCTACTAATATCTTGTATTTCTACAATGTTCCTCTGTTCTCCTTCATTCCCTACTTCTACTAATATCTTGTATTTCTACAATGTTCCTCTGTTCTCCTTCATTCCCTACTTCTACTAATATCTTGTATTTCTACAATGTTCCTCTGTTCTCCTTCATTCCCTACTTCTACTAATATCTTGTATTTCTACAATGTTCTCTGTTCCCTTCATTCCCTACTTCTACTAATATCTTGTATTTCTACAATGTTTCTCTGTTCCCCTTCATTCCCTACTTCTACTAATATCTTGTATTTCTACAATGTTCCTCTGTTCCCCTTCATTCCCTACTTCTACTAATATCTTGTATTTCTACAATGTTCTCTGTTCCCTTCATTCCCTACTTCTACTAATATCTTGTATTTCTACAATGTTCCTCTGTTCTCCTTCATTCCCTACTTCTACTAATATCTTGTATTTCTACAATGTTCCTCTGTTCCCCTTCATTCCCTACTTACTAATATCTTGTATTTCTACAATGTTCTCTGTTCCCTTCATTCCCTACTTCTACTAATATCTTGTATTTCTACAATGTTTCTCTGTTCCCCTTCATTCCCTACTTCTACTAATATCTTGTATTTCTACAATGTTTCTCTGTTCCCCTTCATTCCCTACTTCTACTAATATCTTGTATTTCTACAATGTTTCTCTGTTCCCCTTCATTCCCTACTTCTACTAATATCTTGTATTTCTAATGTCTCTTTCCTCATTCCTACTTATAATACTTGTATTCTACAATGTCCTGTTCTCCTTCATTCCCTACTTCTACTAATATCTTGTATTTCTACAATGTTCCTCTGTTCCCCTTCATTCCCTACTTCTACTAATATCTTGTATTTCTACAATGTTTCTCTGTTCCCCTTCATTCCCTACTTCTACTAATATCTTGTATTTCTACAATGTTCCTCTGTTCCCCTTCATTCCCTACTTCTACTAATATCTTGTATTTCTACAATGTTTCTCTGTTCCCCTTCATTCCCTACTTCTACTAATATCTTGTATTTCTACAATGTTCCTCTGTTCTCCTTCATTCCCTACTTCTACTAATATCTTGTATTTCTACAATGTTCCTCTGTTCCCCTTCATTCCCTACTTCTACTAATATCTTGTATTTCTACAATGTTCCTCTGTTCCCCTTCATTCCCTACTTCTACTAATATCTTGTATTTCTACAATGTTTCTCTGTTCCCCTTCATTCCCTACTTCTACTAATATCTTGTATTTCTACAATGTTCCTCTGTTCCCCTTCATTCCCTACTTCTACTAATATCTTGTATTTCTACAATGTTTCTCTGTTCCCCTTCATTCCCTACTTCTACTAATATCTTGTATTTCTACAATGTTCCTCTGTTCCCCTTCATTCCCTACTTCTACTAATATCTTGTATTTCTACAATGTTTCTCTGTTCCCCTTCATTCCCTACTTCTACTAATATCTTGTATTTCTACAATGTTCCTCTGTTCTCCTTCATTCCCTACTTCTACTAATATCTTGTATTTCTACAATGTTCCTCTGTTCCCCTTCATTTTCTTGTCATAATGATCTCATGTTACATCCCACAACTATTACTTGTTGCTTAGACAAAATTTTTGAGAATTTCTTCGCGCTCCTCCTTGAGAAAGCGCCGTAGAAGAACATCTGGTGACTCTGCAATGTTTGTGACTTGTTTTTCTAGCGTGGCCTTGAAATCTTCTTTAACTCCTTGTTAACTCCCTAGTTACTGTTCTTTGTCTGAAAGCAAAACAAGCATCTAGATAATGGTTGTAAATATAATTTTTCAGAAACAATTATATGCATGATCTTTGTATATGTTCAGAGGTCAAAATGAATGAATCATAGATGACAAAGTTTCTGCTTCACCGCTTCATGTTGTGGTCCAGGTAAGAAGCTGGATCACTGCAGTCTGATTAGCAAGCAGAGATTAAAGAAGGAAAGAATTTCTGGTCCCAAAATGGTGTACTCAAAACAAATGTGTCCTGATTGAATGGTGCAGATACTGCAGTCTTACATTCAACTTTAACAACTTCAAAATAACAACTTTATCACAACTTCAGGTATGACCTAGTCACTTCCTTTTACCTGGAGTACACAAGTAATGATTTAATAGCTCTTTTACCTGGAGTTTAAAGGTTGGCAAAAGGTAGGCCATGCAAAAGGTGGACCTCAGAAATAACAAAGGCAACGAAAGATACTGTTTATGAAGCGCACACAGAAGCCTGTTCTAGAAATCGCTCTACCCTGAAGCTGTGAGACAAATCAGGACTGGAGATGAGAAGTTAAGACAAGGTGCATAGAGAGGCTCGCTCCAGGTGGTGTTTCCTTTTTCGACCTGACTCTGAAAGGCAAAACAGGATTAGAAAATAGAATAGATAAAAATCCAATCACTCTCTTTAATCTGAAGCACACAGGTGCTTCATCGCTTCATTCTACCTGGGGTATACAGGTCAACTGAATGAATCTAGAAACACACAGAACTATCATCAGATATATTCAATGTATACTTACTGTGCTAACACCTTTGTGCTAGTGGACATAATATCCAAGCTAACTTTCCCTCCTTCCTGTGTGTCCAAGAAAGCAAACTCTTCAAGGATATCAACTTCTGAGCCAGGTGTCAAGGAACATAGGTATTCATTTGATATCTTAAACATACAAGACACAAGAAGGCTTAACATGTGAGAAAACTGGACAGATTTATCAGTAAATAGCCATTTTTCTGTCATTCAAATAATCAACTATTGTGAGCGAAAGAAGAAGTGTCAGATTGATTGATAGAACCATCACACTTCGGTGAGTTACCATATGTGCTTTGAGATCTTTCTTACACAGGAAGATCTCAGCGACAGTGCATGCACTCCTTAGCAGCGGTGAGGGTCGCTGATGTAATTTAGAAGATGACCATAATTTTTTTAAGGAATTTTATTAAAAAATTTTTCCAATGAATTTTGTACAGGCAGCGGCACTACAGCCTGCTCTTCTCAATTTTACACTGCCACGGGCTTAACACTTTCGCTGCCACCCATTTTTCAACCAAGTCTGGCTCACTGCCACGCTATTTTTGGGCATGATCAGTTTTCATGGCAACAATTTTTAAAAATCGTAAAAATAAACTAATAAACTTAGGACTTTTAAACTATGGAATAGTGTTCATATATTAATGAGCTACTAACCTGTCTATATGTGGAATATATTCTTTATAATCCACAAGCTATTGCAGTAACTGATATTGGCATCGCTCCCAATACCTATCTACAGTATGATATGTTGCCGTTTTCGAGATGGGTGTCCATCACCTACTCCTGTACCCGTGGAAATATCTGCTATCGATCTATAAACATCGTCACATGAATCAGAGTTCAAATTTGTATCATATTCAGAGTTCGTTTTAACAATATCACTCGCTAAAAAGTCAGAAAAAGAGTTATTTTGGACATCACTGTTCATCAGCTACATCGCCCATTTTGAAAATCTTCGCTTAGTTATGGAAATCGCCCAAAAAATCATTCAAAATCGGACTTACGATATGTTTGCTGCATGTATGCTAGATTCACCATTTTGGAGAGATCGTCGAACATGGAAGTAGTGCGCCACGGAGCCCCGTTTGCCAGCGATACTCCCGCTTTAAAAATACACGTCACGACGACATGTCGGTCGACAAAAGTTGACGACAGCAGCGAAAGAGACTTGGCATTTTGCCGACTTTTGTCGTCTGTGGCAGCCAAAGTGTTGAGTGTCAGATGTAATGAGTGAGTGTCAACAGAACAGAGTTTACCTTATCCAAGTAGTAAACTGGCACAACGTACAATTGCTCTTAGGCTCGGATCACATAAAAATCACACAGAGTGGTTGACAGGTGGTCGATATGGAGCGTTTGAAGACGATCACATAAAAATCACACAGAGTGGTTGACAGGTGGTGGATAAGGAGCGTTCGAAGAAGAAGAAAGAGCAGATGGACAGACTTCTGTACGAGTAGATTAGATCCAAGATTGAACAGAATATATCAGCTGTAATAGGCATGGATAGCAAGCAATTAAAAATAGCATTTATGTACACATTAAGCAGTTATAAGATATGAGAACACCAGGTCAACTAACACTTTCTAATAGCATTTATGCACACACAAAAAAGGATACGATGAACGTATGAGAAGAAAGTGTTGTATGTGAAGCTGCCTTGTTTTTGTATGATGGATATCACCTCGGAGAAGACAGACTCATGCTTTGGCCACTCATGTTGCAGCAATATGATGAGGTGAGCTAATGTTGAGTCCGTTCTTTGAGGGCTGGTCAGCTTTTCCTGGACAGATACAAGTTTTATGTCATTATTTTATCAAATCTCACACAGTTTTCACATGGAGAATAATAATTGTCATATTTTGTTCAGACTAAATTTCATCTGATTGGACCGTCTTCACTGTCCTTCGGTGTATAATCATGCATGTTGTTTCTTATACAAGAAGATCTCAGTGACAATGCATAAACTTCATAGCACTGGCGAAGGTCCCATATGTCATTTTGAGAATAGTGAAATTTTTGTTAATATTTTATAAATTTTGTTATTAATGAGATTTTCCTGGGCACTTTCCAATTTACCCACATTTATTTGAAACTGTCAAGGGTTCTTTTAAAAGGCAAGATCAGCATTTGATATTCTGAAGAACATATGGAGCTCAAGAATGATCAGGAATAAAACTAAGATAATGATATTTAACTCAAGTCTCTAGGCTGTCATTCTATATGGAGCGCAGACGTGGAGAATAACTAAGGGGAACATTAAAAAGTTGCAGATATTCATCAATAGTATGACAGGACCACAAACAGGGAACTGTGGGAAAGAGCGAGGCAAAGGCAGGTGAAACAAGAGATAGGGGCAGAAGGTGGCGATGGATAGGACACACACTGAGGAAACCCCTGACAGCATCACGAGACAGGCTCTCCGATGGAACCCCAGGGCAATAGAGGTAGGGAAGACCCAGGAACACCTGGAGACAGGAGTTGGAGACAGAATGCAAGAAAATGGGGGAAAGAGTGGTGAGATCTAGAAAAGATGGTCTTGGATAGGCAGACTTGGAAGGCTTTGCTTGGATAGGCAGACTTGGAAGGCTTTGCTTGGATAGGCAGACTTGGAAGGCTTTGCTTGGATAGGCAGACTTGGAAGGCTTTGCTTGGATAGGCAGACTTGGAAGGCTTTGCTTGGATAGGCAGACTTGGAAGGCTTTGGTTGCAGATCTATGCCTCCCTGGGGGTGAAGAAGAAGGGTTCTTTGACATGATCCACTTCAACACAGTGCCAATGTTTTATCATTCATCTCTGTGACAGGACTAGGAACACGATCTCACATGCACTGAGACCAAGAATCGCACTTTGACATGATTCACTTCAACACAGTGCCAATGTTTTATCATTCATCTCTGTGACAGGACTAGGAACTCGATCTCACATGCACTGAGACCAAGAATCGGACTTTGACATGATCCACTTCAACACAGTGCCAATGTTTTATCATTCATCTCTGTGACAGGACTAGGAACTCGATCTCACATGCACTGAGACCAAGAATCACACTTTGACATGATCCACTTCAACACAGTGCCAATGTTTTATCATTCATCTCTGTGACAGGACTAGGAACACGATCTCACATGCACTGAGACCAAGAATCACACTTTGACATGATCCACTTCAACACAGTGCCAATGTTTTATCATTCATCTCTGTGACAGGACTAGGAACACGATCTCACATGCACTGAGACCAAGAATCACACTTTGACATGATCCACTTCAACACAGTGCCAATGTTTTTTCATTCATCTCTGTGACAGGACTAGGAACTCGATCTCACATGCACTGAGACCAAGAATCACACTTTGACATGATCCACTTCAACACAGTGCCAATGTTTTATCATTCATCTCTGTGACAGGACTAGGAACTCGATCTCACATGCACTGAGACCAAGAATCACACTTTGACATGATCCACTTCAACACAGTGCCAATGTTTTATCATTCATCTCTGTGACAGGACTAGGAACTCGATCTCACATGCACTGAGACCAAGAATCACACTTTTAAAATGATGGTTTTTTTAAACAATGTTTTCTTCGAGAACAGGTTTCATATATATGTCCTACATTCCCATCTTCTTCCTGCTGATGGGTTACTGAAAATATTATTTATATTTGCTATCTTTAAACAATGACGGACCACACACACATACAATGCGTTACAAAATATATACAAAATATCATTTAATGTTGTAAGTTTGTGAAAAAAATAATCAATAATTAAATTTCGGGAAAAATGAGTTGAAATTTGTCTGTAGAATTGGGTTATCATTTTCAAGTCAATATTTCATCAATTCAATTATATTTTTGGGTAACACTTTTTGTTTAAGCAAAACAACAGAATTTTGCTAACATTTGAAAATCAATATATTTAAAAAAAAAAAAGTTTTCTCCATGACTTATCGTGCAGTTTAAAATTAAATGACATGTTTCATTTTGTTTGGTTCAACAAGCAATGCAATATGTTTGCACGGTTTATTTTATATTTTGTTATGTAATATTTATTTTATATTTTGTTATGTAATATTTGTTATTTTATATTTTGTTATGTAATATTTGTTACTTTATGTTTTGTTATGTAACATTTGTTACTTGATGTTTTGTTATGTAATATTTGTTATTTTATATTTCGTTATCTAACATTTGTTACTTGATGTTTTATTATCTAACATTTGTTACTTGATGTTTGTTATGTAATATTTGTTACTTGATATTTTGTTATGTAATATTTGTTACTTGATATTTTGTTATGTAATATTTGTTATTTTATGTTTTGTTATGTAATATTTGTTACTTGATGTTTTGTTATGTAACATTTGTTACTTTATGTTTCGTTATCTAACATTTTTTACTTGATGCTGTGGTCTGTAACTACAATGTTATACAGTTTTACTCCAGCCTATTACAAATTATGGTGAAGAGTTTATGTGCTTCTACTTACTTTCAGACCAGCAATCAGAAAATGTAAACAAAATGGCAGCACCTCTGCATCTAAACACTGAAGCATGAGGAGACTGCGACCAGGTCTTGAGTCAGCTTTCTCTTCTGTAATATCTTCTGTACTCTGAGATGAGGACATGGATCCACTGGATGGTATTGTATCTACAAGATCTAGCACCTGCTCACAAGCTTTCTGTATGTTAAAAACAAAAAACAAAGCGTTGGAATGATTGCAAAATCAAATTTCCAAATTAGAAATGAACAAACAAAACAAAAGAATAACTTCATGTTTGTTCTTAGACTAAGGAGTGGGCAAATCAAGTGAATTCAATGAAACAATTTATTTGACCTACTTTGGTGACCAGGAAAAGGCATGTGACAAGAGTCGACAGAGGTAAACTGAGAGAAATTCTAACAGACTATGACATAGACCCAAACAGCATATGTAAAAACTGATATGATAACATTGTATGTATCCAGTGCCATTCACTATATTATCTATACTAAGACAAGGTTGCATCCTGTCTCCCATCTTACTCATAATTTATTTGAACAGCATCCGCTAAGAAACCAGAGTAAAAACAAGCAAGAGATATGACATACAAAATGAAGAAGAAATTACTGCAACAACACCTCAAACCTCAAGAAAAGCAGAATACTAAAGAAGATCTAGTAATAAATAACACCATCAAAGATCTTATTTTTTGCAGACAACCAGACATTAATTGTCAGCTCAGAAGAACAGTTACAAGAACAAATGAAACAGATTACACCAAGCATGTAATAAGATGACAATTAACATAGAAAAAATCCTAGATATTATAACAATAGACAAAGAAGATAAACCAATAAATATCCAAAACAAGTGTAACTCAATTAGGGAAATCTGCACTGAACAAAGATATCAACAGACAGACATATATATATATACTTACAGCATACTGTTTTAGTCCATAGTGGCTACTGGCCGTCTGTAGGGATATCCTGACCTGAAGTTGGAAATTAAGTGAGCATATAAATATATATATATAAAGTCAGTATCAGGTAGTTTTATATTTGCTAGATTATTGCCTATGAAAATTGCAACACAAAAATAAACATCTAGTGTCACCTGCTATTGTACTCCACCCTACCAGGAATGAAGCGCTTTTAGTCAGTGACTGCTTGTCCATCAAGTATAAAACGGGTTTAGACCACAGCTGACACTCCATCTAAAGAGGCCATTCCATTATCTTCTACCTGTATGGGGTAGGTTATAACATCTTTCAGGGACTTTTTTCAAAACATAAGGTTACGTTTTCTGATATTCTGTTAGTGCTCCTGTCTCTTTGATGGTGTACTTCAAACCTTCCTTTTATTACATGCCTAACAGCTGTTTGTTTGCATTCAATCTTATCAACTAAGTAAACCACTCTCTGTGATCTGTGTGGTTTGAGCCGAGTACGTGAGTATGCTGCGCCTCCATTAGGTCCCTACAGCATGTAGCACACACACACTTGAACTTTGACCAAAGTGTATGCATATTATCAAACAGGACCTAAGTCAAGTTTGTACAGATGTGGTAACTGTAAGGATTTACAAAAAGAAAAACCCCACTTTAAAATACCACATCTAGATTTATTCAGTAGCACGGTATCAGAACTAATTGATCATATGGAGGCAGTCAGAGATGGCTTATGATACATAAAAACAACTTATGACTGCCTTATTTGTGAACTTATTATTATAGATTAGCCATCTTTGAAATTATTTTTTGTAATGTCTTTTGTCAAGTTTTATAATGTCCATTGTCAAGTTTTGTAATGTCTATTGTTAAGTAGATTCAGCAGCAGATATGAAGGCCAAGTTACTTATTTATAACTTACCTTCATTTTATTACTGCTGGTCATTGCTAGACTTTGTAAATGTGTGAGAGCATCTTGGTAGTTGCCCTGGAGATGATCAAGTTATAGATCTGTGAGTTGGTTACATCAGTTTCATGTTGGGTTGGGCATATAATTAACATTTTCACAGCTGTTGTATACGCACAAATAGCAGATTTGTGTTGTCTTCAGATGTTACACTTAATATAATGCCAACTTTATACTGTTACTAGATGTTATACTTAATGTGATCTATCTGGGCATACAGGAGTCAGGGTAATGAACGAACTGATAGATTGGCTGGCATGGCTGCGATATTAGAGGGAGCTGCAATGGACCAAAATGACATTAGTAAAGCATTGAGAGAGTCTCCGAACAGAGGAATTTCAGGGTTGTGAATCCCATTCGCTGACCAGATTGAGATGAGTATCGATATCGGTGCAGCCCAAAAAGAACGACATAAATATGCAAAAAGATTTATTAATCAACATCGAACTGGCGTGTTGGGCCACTGCTGGATTTGCTGAGATGGAGATCAGAGTACCTACGGACATGTCTAGAGGGATATGATGACAGTCGTCATATATAACTGATAACTATATAATCAAGTATAACCATCTCTCTCTACATGCTCATGTTCCTAGGTTTATCATTTCTGTAGTTAATCACTTTCAATGGAAACATTGAACATATTAAGGGCCATAAGCTGTGTACTCTACCAGGATTGTCTATTATAATTATCCAAGAGTCACTAGCATGTCAAACATTGTTTCACTGTAACATTAGTACAAAATTTATATCCACACATTCTAATTTCTGGTTTTTAATATACCACAAGACAATATAGATTAAACTTCAGTTATTAGTTATATGAGGACTATCATCATAGCACTCCGGACATGTCCATAGGTGATCCAATCTCCATCTCAGCAAATCCAGCAACCCAACACACCAGTTCGATGTTGATTAATCAATCTCTTTGCATATTTAGTATGTTGTTCTATTCGGCTGCACCAATATTAACACCCATCTCTCTCAATCTGGTCAGCGAGTGGGATTCACAGCCCTGAAGCTCCTCTGTTCGGAAAGACTCTCTCAATGCGTGAAGAATGTCATTTCGATCCATGGCAGCTCCCTCTGATATTGTAGACAAGCCAGCCAATCTATTAGCTCGTTCATTACCCCTAACTCCAGTGTGTCCAGAGACAAAAATGAAGGTGACTTCTCTGATCATTGTCTGTACCAGTACCTCCACCCAGCTGCGTCTCACCATTCCTGATTCGACTTTACGAATCATGCTCATGGAATCACTGAGTATGAAAACACGAGAGTAGTTGGTAGATGCCAACCATTTCACTGCCTATGTAACCGCCTGAACCTCCATTGTCAAACTACTTATGGTTGTTACGTAGGCCCCACTGGCCTCTCTTATGATTGTTCCTCCTGAGCATGCTGAAAAAGCTCACACACAAAGTTGTTGGCACAGTGAGTAAACTTAAGAGTAGTATATAATTGTGTGGTCATCTCTCTAGTTTATAGCTACACTTTAAGAGTAGTATAGAATTGTGTAGTCATCTCTCTAGTTAATAGCTACACTTTAAGAGTAGTATAGAATTGTGTAGTCATCTCTCTAGTTAATAGCTACACTTTAAGAGTAGTATAGAATTGTGTAGTCATCTCTCTAGTTTATAGCTACACTTTAAGAGTAGTATAGAATTGTGTAGTCATCTCTCTAGTTAATAGCTACACTTTAAGAGTAGTATAGAATTGTGTGCTCATCTCTCTAGTTAATAGCTACACTTTAAGAGTAGTATAGAATTGTGTGCTTATCTCTCTAGTTAATAGCTACACTTTAAGAGTAGTATAGAATTGTGTAGTCATCTCTCTAGTTAATAGCTACACTTTAAGAGTAGTATATAATTGTGTGGTCATCTCTCTAGTTTATAGCTACACTTTAAGAGTAGTATAGAATTGTGTAGTCATCTCTCTAGTTAATAGCTACACTTTAAGAGTAGTATAGAATTGTGTAGTCATCTCTCTAGTTAATAGCTACACTTTAAGAGTAGTATAGAATTGTGTAGTCATCTCTCTAGTTAATAGCTACACTTTAAGAGTAGTATAGAATTGTGTAGTCATCTCTCTAGTTAATAGCTACACTTTAAGAGTAGTATAGAATTGTGTGCTCATCTCTCTAGTTAATAGCTACACTTTAAGAGTAGTATAGAATTGTGTGCTTATCTCTCTAGTTAATAGCTACACTTTAAGAGTAGTATAGAATTGTGTGGTCATCTCTCTAGTTTATAGCTACACTTTAAGAGTAGTATATAATTGTGTGGTCATCTCTCTAGTTTATAGCTACACTTTAAGAGTAGTATAGAATTGTGTAGTCATCTCTCTAGTTTATAGCTACACTTTAAGAGTAGTATATAATTGTGTGGTCATCTCTCTAATTTATAGCTACACTTTAAGAGTAGTATAGGAACAACTATATAAGTAACAGACAGACAAGAGTGCACATCTGAGCAGCAGCTTACTACTGTGATGATGGTCAACAATCAATGGTAAAATTATACCAGAAAATAGAACAAACCTGAAAAATGCACATGTCTGTCTGAAAGTAACTCTGCATAGACTGTGTCTCCTTCCTCCAATTTTGACACAAGTGGTAAAATTCTGTAATGATAAAACAGTTAATGTTTCATAATTTTAACTTTTCAATCAAACATTATTTTAAACATTTTTTATTGGGCCCTACTCGAAAGTACAACAACGAGTGAATCATTACGATGGATGAGGTTGGAAGTGCCACAATGAGTGAACTCATTACGATGGATGAGGTTGGAAGTGCCACAATGAGTGAACTCATTACGATGGATGAGGTTGGAAGTACAACAATGAGTGAATCATTACGATGGATGAGGTTGGAAGTACAACAATGAGTGAACCCATTACGATGGATGAGGTTGGAAGTGCCACAATGAGTGAACTCATTACGATGGATGAGGTTGGAAGTGCCACAATGAGTGAACTCATTACGATGGATGAGGTTGGAAGTACAACAATGAGTGAATCATTACGATGGATGAGGTTGGAAGTGCCACAATGAGTGAACCCATTACGATGGATGAGGTTGGAAGTGCCACAACGAGGAAACCATTATGACGGATGAGGTTGGAAACCTCAATAAATGACATTCTCTCATACCACAACTTGTCATTTTGAATCTTCCAAGGTATTGACTGAATTCTGCTACAACTTTCTCTCTAGAAGACAAACACAATAATTCTGTCAGCAATTTCTCTCTAGAAGACATACACAATAATTCTGCTACAACTTTCTCTCTAGAAGACATACACAATAATTCTGTCAGCAATTTCTCTCTACAAGACATACACAATAATTCTGTCAGCAATTTCTCTCTACAAGACATACACAATAATTCTGTCAGCAATTTCTCTCTAGAAGACATACACAATAATTCTGTCAGCAATTTCTCTCTAGAAGACATACACAATAATTCTGTCAGCAATTTCTCTCTAGAAGACAAACACAATAATTCTGTCAGCAATTTCTCTCTAGAAGACATACACAATAATTCTGTCAGCAATTTCTCTCTACAAGACATACACAATAATTCTGTCAGCAATTTCTCTCTACAAGACATACACAATAATTATGTCAGCAATTTCTCTCTAGAAGACATACACAATAATTCTGTCAGCAATTTCTCTCTCAGACATACGTAAGAATAAATAACATACCAAACTTCATCTCTTCTGTGGAGTTGAGAATCTCAAAACATTTGACTGCCAACTCAAAAGCTTGTAGCATGGATGCATTTGTAGTTATGCCACTTGAACACTGCACAACTGGAGCCAAAGCTTCATGTTTGGATTTCTTTGACCTAGAACTGTAAAGTTTTATACATAAGTTTTAAATTGTTCAGTCTATATATTCTATCAATCAATCAAGTTCCATGCCTGCCGGCGTAGGCGATCATGTCTCTCCACAACTCTCTTTGCTTGGTGCATGTAATCAGTTCTGACGTCAATATTTTGTCGAACCATGTCAGGCCATCCAACATCTTCTCCTCTGTCTTCCACGATCTCTCCTTCCCGGAATTTTACCTGTAGTCACCAAATGTTCTAAACCTTCTCTTCGCATTATATGCCTGAAGAACCTTGATTGTCGGATTCTTATTCTTTTGATAAGGTTTCTTTGTGTGCAGGCCTGATTTAAAACCTCCACATTTGTTTTCTTTGCTGTCCATGGAATTTTCAACATTCTTCTGTAAAACCACATCTCTGTGGCTTCCAATGATCGTATTGATTGTTTATTCATTGTCCATGATTCGCTGCCATACATAAGTATTGGTTCAATATAGCATTGGAGTACTGCTGCAATGTCATTGGTAGTGAGTTCATGCATAGTGTGTTCTTCATTTTCATAAAAGCTGCTTTAGTTTGAGCTATTCTATCAAACTCTATATTTGTGCAGTCTATTTATTTTATCTTCTTCTGCTTCTTCAAACCCCCAGGAATTATGGGTTTTCACCCATTTTCTTATATTTGAACAGAGGAGAGTACCTGGCTTTCTTGTAGACTCAGAAACCTTCAACAACTCAAGGCGTGTAGTGCTATGTTTAGTGTTGTGAAAACTATTACTCAGGTAGAGTCTATTGGTGACCACTGCGGTATCCCCTCAATTCTAGTGTGCTAGATGCTATAGACTCCTTATTTGTGCAGATGCGCGAGTGGTTACCGGGGCCAAAATTGGAGTGTAAAGAATAGAACCACTGTTACCTGCCGTGCATGTTGTAAGAGGTGATTAAGGAGGTTGGGCGTGGGGCTAGCTACCTCACACCGTAAAAACACTAGATGGCTACAGAACGGAGAGCGAACTGAGTAAACGCTGGTGAAACCGGACACATCGCCAAAGGATAAGCACCAGAGCTCCAAATGGTGCTGAAGATGTGACATAAACACACCAAAACTAAGGCTGCATGAATCAGGTTTCCACATGAATAGAATTTATGGGGAGATCTGCTGCATCAGTCTGGGCAGTGATCGTGAGAGATTTGTGCAGTTAATATAATTTGATACAAAGAGTGTTTTTAATTGAAACAGTTGATTTGTTCTATCTTGAACTTTAGATCTGCACATTCAATGTTGATAAGTTATACAGATATTGTTATCTACAAACTAGTTTAACACAATGTTATAGTAAAGACTACAAACAACAACAAAATGGAACAATAACACTGACACAGCTGACATAAGCAGCCATCAAAGAGGAACAATTTCACTAAAGAATATCAATGACGGAAGTATAGACAGTTATCAAAGGGAAATATAAATGTGCATGGAGTCATAGAATAAGCACAAATTATCCTCAAGATCCCATTCTAAAGTCAGATACCAACAAACCTCTAACGTTAGGCTCCACACTGAACACAGAAAGTATATATCAGTTATCAGCCAGACGAGGACTATCATCATAGCACTCCAGACATGTCCATAAGTGCTCCAATCTCCGCCTCAACAAATCCAGCAGTGACCCGCATCCCAACATGCCAGTTTGGTCTTGATTGATAAAGCTTTCTCCATATTTGGTATGTCGTTCTTTCGGCTGTACCAATATCGACACCAATCTCTCTCAATCTGGTCAGCGATTTGGATTCAAAGTCTATCTTAATAAAGCTAAAACGTTCAAAATTGGCCAATGAACATGCCAAATTGGCACACATACACTCCTGACCCTACATCCTGCAAACATGACCCCTTTTCAATGACAAGGTATAAAACCTGGCACTGGAAGACTAATCTGAATGAGGAATTGTGGGGCTCTTGCATAGATCTCCTGTTGATAACTAATACATGGAGGCCACTCATCTTTCTGGTTAGATTTCTGAGCATGAGAAACTTCACTCTCTGGTTAGATATCTGAGCATGAGAAACTTCACTCTCTGGTTAGATATCTGAGCATGAGAAACTTCACACTCTCTGGTTAGATATCTGAGCATGAGAAACTTCACTCTCTCTGGTTAGATATCTGAGCATGAGAAACTTCTCTCTCTCTGGTTAGATATCTGAGCATGAGAAACTTCACTCGCTGGTTAGATATCTGAGCATGAGAAACTTCTCTCTCTGGTTAGATATCTGAGCATGCAAACGTCATCTCTCTGGTTAGATATCTGAACATGAGAAACTTCTCTCTCTCTGGTTAGATATCTGAACATGAGAAACTTCACTCTCTCTGGTTAGATATCTGAGCATGAGAAACTTCTCTCTCTCTGGTTAGATATCTGAGCATGAGAAACTTCACACTCTCTGGTTAGATATCTGAACATGAGAAACTTCTCTCTCTCTGGTTAGATATCTGAGCATGAGAAACGTCACTCTCTCTGGTTAGATATCTGAACATGAGAAACTTCTCTCTCTCTGGTTAGATATCTGAACATGAGAAACTTCACACTCTCTGGTTAGATATCTGAGCATGAGAAACTTCACTCTCTCTGGTTAGATATCTGAGCATGAGAAACTTCACTCTCTCTGGTTAGATATCTGAGCATGAGAAACTTCACTCTCTCTGGTTAGATATCTGAACATGAGAAACTTCACACTCTCTGGTTAGATATCTGAGCATGAGAAACTTCACTCTCTCTGGTTAGATATCTGAGCATGAGAAACTTCACTCTCTCTGGTTAGATATCTGAGCATGAGAAACTTCACTCTCTCTGGTTAGATATCTGAACATGAGAAACTTCTCTCTCTCTGGTTAGATATCTGAGCATAAGAAACACTCTCTGGTTAGATATCTGAGCATGAAAAACTTCACTCTCTCTGGTTAGATATATGAGCATGAAAAACTTCACACTCTCTGGTTAGATATATGAGCATGAGAAACTTCTCTCTCTCTCTGGTTAGATTTCTGAGCATGAGAAACTTTTCTCTCTGGTTAGATATATGAGAAACTTCACTCTCTCTGGTTAGATTTCTGAGCATGAGAAACTTTTCTCTCTGGTTAGATATCTGAGCATGAGAAACTTCTCTCTCTCTGGTTAGATATATGAGCATGAAAAACTTCACACTCTCTGGTTAGATATATGAGCATGAGAAACTTCTCTCTCTCTCTGGTTAGATTTCTGAGCATGAGAAACTTTTCTCTCTGGTTAGATATATGAGAAACTTCACTCTCTCTGGTTAGATTTCTGAGCATGAGAAACTTTTCTCTCTGGTTAGATATATGAGAAACTTCACACACTCTGGTTAGATATCTGAGCATGAGAAACTTCACTCTCTCTGGTTAGATATCTGAGCATGAGAAACTTCACTCTCTCTGGTTAGATATCTGAGCATGAGAAACTTCACACTCTCTGGTTAGATATCTGAGCATGAGAAACTTCACTCTCTGGTTAGATATCTGAGCATGAGAAACTTCTCTCTCTCTGGTTAGATATCTGAGCATGAGAAACTTCACTCGCTGGTTAGATATCTGAGCATGAGAAACTTCTCTCTCTCTGGTTAGATATCTGAGCATGAGAAACTTCACTCGCTGGTTAGATATCTGAGCATGAGAAACTTCACTCGCTGGTTAGATATCTGAGCATGAGAAACTTCTCTCTCTCTGGTTAGATATCTGAGCATGAGAAACTTCACTCGCTGGTTAGATATCTGAGCATGAGAAACTTCACTCGCTGGTTAGATATCTGAGCATGAGAAACTTCACTCTCTCTGGTTAGATATATGAGCATGAAAAACTTCACACTCTCTGGTTAGATATATGAGCATGAGAAACTTCTCTCTCTCTCTGGTTAGATTTCTGAGCATGAGAAACTTTTCTCTCTGGTTAGATATATGAGAAACTTCACTCTCTCTGGTTAGATTTCTGAGCATGAGAAACTTTTCTCTCTGGTTAGATATCTGAGCATGAGAAACTTCTCTCTCTCTGGTTAGATATATGAGCATGAAAAACTTCACACTCTCTGGTTAGATATATGAGCATGAGAAACTTCTCTCTCTCTCTGGTTAGATTTCTGAGCATGAGAAACTTTTCTCTCTGGTTAGATATATGAGAAACTTCACTCTCTCTGGTTAGATTTCTGAGCATGAGAAACTTTTCTCTCTGGTTAGATATATGAGAAACTTCACACACTCTGGTTAGATATCTGAGCATGAGAAACTTCACTCTCTCTGGTTAGATATCTGAGCATGAGAAACTTCACTCTCTCTGGTTAGATATCTGAGCATGAGAAACTTCACACTCTCTGGTTAGATATCTGAGCATGAGAAACTTCACTCTCTCTGGTTAGATATCTGAGCATGAGAAACTTCTCTCTCTCTGGTTAGATATCTGAGCATGAGAAACTTCACTCGCTGGTTAGATATCTGAGCATGAGAAACTTCTCTCTCTCTGGTTAGATATCTGAGCATGAGAAACTTCACTCGCTGGTTAGATATCTGAGCATGAGAAACTTCACTCGCTGGTTAGATATCTGAGCATGAGAAACTTCTCTCTCTCTGGTTAGATATCTGAGCATGAGAAACTTCACTCGCTGGTTAGATATCTGAGCATGAGAAACTTCACTCGCTGGTTAGATATCTGAGCATGAGAAACTTCTCTCTCTCTGGTTAGATATCTGAGCATGAGAAACTTCACTCTCTCTGGTTAGATATCTGAGATAATACCTATTACTCCTTTATTATTCTGACTATTTGTTACATTTGTATCCACAAAGTATTATCAAAATGTAAATTATTCAATAATATCAAGTAATAGCAATTATTCAGCTACATTATCTATTCATGATCTAAACTGTTTGATAAACTTACGGAGTTGTGGTGCCAATTTTGGAGCTGAATACTTCCAGTAATACAATCGGTATGGAAGATATGTGGTGACTGGTGCTGACTGAAATATAGATTAGAGACAAGCATATATCAATAAAAGCAAACAAATTATTTCACATAAATAAACTGATAAAACAGTTAGTGGGTTCAGATTGGGGACTATGTCGGTTTTACTTTAAGTGTATGACAAATAGAAACATCCTAAAACTGCTGATGTATGGTGAGCTTGATAGGGGCAACAGATCAGCTGGGGTACCAAAGACATGAATCCTAAAACAGTTGATGTATGGTGAGCTTGATAGGGGCAATGGATCAGCTGGAGCACCAAAGACATGAATCCTAAAACAGTTGATGTATGGTGAGCTTGATAGGGGCAACGGATCAGCTGGGGTACCAAAGACATGAATCCTAAAACAGTTGATGTATGGTGAGCTTGATAGGGGCAATGGATCAGCTGGGGTACCAAAGACATGAATCCTAAAACAGTTGATGTATGGTGAGCTTGATAGGGGCAACAGATCAGCTGGGGTACCAAAGACATGAATCCTAAAACAGTTGATGTATGGTGAGCTTGATATGCTCCGCTGATAAACATTTTAAAGCATTTTCTGGCAGGCTCCCAATGTGGCCCCTCTTAGTTTTATCAGAATAGTTAACTTTCTTCTTACTTCTGGCATTGGCTGCAGCTCTGTTGATGTGCTGCTTCCATGTCATTCTATCATTGAATGTAACTCCGAGATAGGTAGGTTGTTCGCCTTCTCTTAGCAGTTTCCCATTTATCTTGATGACGCCAGCTATTTTTTAAAGGAGAGAGTCCAAACAGTTTTTGGAAACCCAGCTATGGAAATGAGACACACACGCATCGTACAGTTAATGACTATGCTCAGATCTCTTACATGGAATGGGGCTGCCACTGTAAATCATCACTGGGTTCAGGAAGAATAACTCATCTTATGGTTTTGTGCCTCTAAGTATAGAAAACAGATCATTAATGAAGTAGAAGATTATTGAACAGTTGGTACTTCAGTCTGTTGTTACCTATGTGGAAGTCTAGTTTAAAGTTGGTACTTCAGTCTGTTGTTACCTATGTGGAAGTCTAGTTTAAAGTTGGTACTTCAGTCTGTTGTTACCTGTGTGGAAGTCTAGTTTGAAGTTGGTACTTCAGTCTGTTGTTACCTGTTTGGAAGTCTAGTTTAAAGTTGGTACTTCATTCTGTTGTTACCTGTGTGGAAGTCTAGTTTGAAGTTGATACTTCAGTCTGTTGTTACTTGTGTGGAAGTCTAGTTTGAAGTTGATACTTCAGTCTGTTGTTACCTGTGTGGAAGTCTAGTTTGAAGTTGATACTTCAGTCTGTTGTTACCTGTGTGGAAGTCTAGTTTAAAGTTGGTACTTCAGTCTGTTGTTACCTGTGTGGAAGTCTAGTTTAAAGTTGGTACTTCAGTCTGTTGTTACCTGTGTGGAAGTCTAGTTTGAAGTTGATACTTCAGTCTGTTGTTACCTGTGTGGAAGTCTAGTTTAAAGTTGGTACTTCAGTCTGTTGTTACCTGTTTGGAAGTCTAGTTTAAAGTTGGTACTTCAGTCTGTTGTTACCTGTGTGGAAGTCTAGTTTGAAGTTGGTACTTCAGTCTGTTGTTACCTGTTTGGAAGTCTAGTTTAAAGTTGGTACTTCAGTCTGTTCTTACCTGTGTGGAAGTCTAGTTTGAAGTTGGTACTTCAGTCTGTTGTTACCTGTTTGGAAGTCTAGTTTAAAGTTGGTACTTCAGTCTGTTGTTACCTGTGTGGAAGTCTAGTTTGAAGTTGATACTTCAGTCTGTTGTTACCTGTGTGCAAGTCTTGTTTGAAGTTGGTACTTCAGTCTGTTGTTACCTGTTTGGAAGTCTTAAGTTGATAACAGTGAAATGTTTACAAACAAAACATGTATAGTTCTCTTGCCTGTGGAGGAAGATTCAGTGCCAATGTAACTGACGTAGTTAACCATAGAGTAAACAAAGAGTACCATCGCTGTGTAGAGAATCTGTTTGCTGTTGATGTCTGCATTCGAAACTTTAACCCTCATTAGTTGATGCTGCAGTGATTGAATCTGGTATTCTCTAGACAAAGAAACAGGAAACATTGTCACCATAACAAATTTATTTAATTGGCGGTCTTTCCTACAACCAATCAGATCTGACACAATACTACGATATAACACAGTAAATATGTGTGTGCAGAAAGCTGGGTTTTGTCGTGATTGATGTTACCTTTGACATGAATTGCAATTCAAGTGATGAACAGTTTTGTGTTGACACTTTAGCGATGGCCATATGCATTTATGCGGTGCTGGTTGCTTTTTGTGGCGGTACGGCTGTTTCATTCTGGAATTAGTTCACGACACAGTTGTTAGCATTTCTTATGATTTTCGCTGGCAAAGGAACTGAGCAATTATGGGGTGACCCGTTGCAGTGAAGTTGGAACTGTATATACAAACTATGAACAGTAAATATGGTACTATAGAGTGGGGTTTTATGTTAGCAAAATCTTATTACTACAAATCTGTATAAACTTATGTCCTATTGGATAATTGTTTCCCCCAGGCTATCAGGGATTAGGCTACGGCTATCAATCTAAATCTATACAAATGAGAACTTGTTTGAGAAACTGACATTGTGTTAGGGATAACTGAGCACCATATTCAATTCAAGAAACTGACATTGTGCTGAATCGAAAAACAAATATAAATCTTAGTGATAAGTTGCAAGCCTTATGTTTCATTGGTAACAGCTAGAAGTAAGATAGAGGGAGAGAGAGAGAGACAGAGAGGGAGACAGAGAGAGAGAAAAAGAAGGTTCATAAAAAGATGCAAAAATAAATAATGGTTGTTGGTTAACAGAACTTATTTTATCAATCCTTCAGACAGACCCATAGGTGCGCATCTACTAAGTCTCTATCAACTCATGGCAAATGGTATGCATGTGGATGGTTTCTGTGCTTGTAATTGACTCATACAGCAAGAAACAGAACTGAATCCAAATTTCTGCAGTCTTGGGATAGTTTCAATTATTGTCAGGTCATCATCTTCTCTAATCCCCAGGTCATCATCTCTCTCTCGATCCCCAGGTCATCATCTCTCTCTCTCGATCCCCAGGTCATCATCTCTCTCTCGATCCCCAGGTCATCATCTCTCTCTCGATCCCCAGGTCATCATCTCTCTCTCGATCCCCAGGTCATCATCTCTCTCTCTCGATCCCCAGGTCATCATCTCTCTCTCTCGATCCCCAGGTCATCATCTCTCTGCTCAATCCCCAGGTCATCATCATCTCTCCTCTTCCGATCCCCAGGTCATCATCTCTCTCGCTCAATCCCCAGGTCATCATCATCATCTCTCTCTCTCTCGATCCCCAGGTTAAGAGGCAGTTATTGGGGATTTCAGTATGTCCACCACCGGGGCAGAAGAGGTGACCATTCGTAACCTGGCAGATAGTGTGTTGAATTTATCTATATGAAGAGTCAGTTACAATATAAATTGGTCTAATTCTGGAATCAAATGTAGTGGCAGACCAAATAGTGATGCTTTCCTAGCAGCAGGATGTGGTCACAACAGATGTCGCTTGCTCCCAAAGAAAAACTCCATATCTCCAATAACAGGAACATCAAGCGAGCAAAAGCTATAAGTTCCAGCCTCAGGGTAGAAAATCTCCGTTAACAAACTAACATGCGATCTTGTACCCATCATCGAGAGATTAACAGACTATTGGAGACATTAAACAGAAAACACTACCCAGTCTGTCTAGAGATTCCGTCCGGGTGTGTCAGCTTTGATATAGAAAAATGAAGTAAACACAGAACACAAAACACCATACTTGTTTTTCATAACCAGGTCACGTTCCATGTCCCAGTTTAGACGTTGACCAATCAATATCAAAAGCTTGAACAGATTTCCCCAAGGATCTACGACCTGCATATCCATATCCGATAATCCAGAAATTCCACGACTGCTTTTCAGGATACACTTGTTACTCTCTAAAAAGGAATTAAAAACTATATTATTGACTAAATTCTAAACTGTTCATAAATGATAACAACACAAAAGAAATTAATGGGCAATTATTTCAATCATCAAACAACATCCCTTGCAACTATTCTGGAGATCTATCAGGCCACTTAGTTAGACTGAAGACATTGACTGACACTAACAAGTGACGTCCGATGGATAGTGGGACAACCTTCACAAATGGAATGTCAGATGCAATGCAAATCTGTTTTATATTAACAGACAATTAAGCAGATGCAAACAAAATGGCAGTGTTTTACTAAAACGGATGTGGTGGGGTATAATGAAGTCTGCATTAGAGCCAACAACCGTGAGAATGCAAGGCAAATGGATGGACCACTCTCCGAAAGACCCTTGCACTGTCATGGTGTGAGGCAATAAGCATCACTCACAGTCAATGCATGTCAAAATGGAAAGAATAAATAGAAGCAGACAAGAAACCTGATTTATAATACACCAGTTTCAATGAAACCAACAGAACATACTATGTTTGTTTGAGAAATGATCACTGCAGATTGCTGAGCCACATCTACAGCAGACTCAAGATATCACAAATGAATGTTCATGCAGGGCTGGATTCATGCTCATCATAAGTCCTCATCTCACCCAAGGGCACATAAGACAAAGAAATGTAGACTCACTGTAATTAATCCAAACGCTATATTATTCGGATCTTCATGGGCAATTCAAGTTTTTTGAATGCCTCTTTTTTAGTGATTCATTGCTTTTTAAAAAAAAAATGGGATGGAGTCGCCAGCCTCACAACTGACCCCTCTGAGTCGCCTTTTACAACATGTAAGGGGAGACAGTGGTTCTATTCATCCTTACCCCAGAAACCACAGAGGGCAGGGTTTGACTACCTAGTCTTCAATGACCAACTAAGTCAGACCTGACTAGAGGATGCATAACTAAACCAATAGCTATGTGGCAGCCATCTGGACATGAAAAGACTGTGAGCCTCACTCTGGTAACAAACTTAAGCTTCTAGCATAAATCAATTTATTGAAATGTAGAAGAACACCAGTAACTATTAACTTAAAAAAACCACTAACACTACATATAGTCACTTGTAACATTAACTACAATCTTTGGGAACATTATTTAACATCACTTGTAACATAGTTTTTCTTGTATCTACCTGTACACAGAGACGACCTATATCTCAAATGACTCTTCTGATGATCCTTAAACTGAACAGTTTCTCAAAGAGAACAGTTTCAGTGTCCAAGACAGTACTATAGATCACTTATACAGAGAAGATAACTAAGTGGTGTCCTGTAGTTAGTGTAGAGATTGTCACAGGCAAGAGAGAGTGAATACAAGCAAAACACATTTGGCCTAAAAGAGCCAAATATCACCACTTAACCAATATTAACCACAGCAGAACAACCTCACCCTCTTTGTCACAAATCACAACAAAAATCACAAAGAGTGGTAATTCTAGAGAGGATAGCATGGGGCAGAGTGGGTAAGAGCGTTAATCTCTCAGCTACAAGGACATGGGTTCAAATTCCAGGTACGTTATGGGATGTTTTTCTGTTGATGGTACAAAATAAATCTCTACCTGTACACTGGCTGGCAACATATCAACAGATAGATGCCTTTAAAATCTTCATCCTATAGAAAAGCCTTCTAGCTACAACCCTAACATCACGATGTCAACAAGAGAATATGAGCACCATCCTTCAAATAAGATGTGGGAGATTGATCAGACATGGGATACGAATGGAGACTAACTTTATCATGAAATCTGTACTGAGATGGACACCAGAGGGTAAACAAAAACATGGAAAACCTAATATTACCTGGGGGGAAACAGTAGAATAAGAACTGAAGAAATTTAATCATAACTGGAAAACAATATAGATAACAATATAGATAATAGCCAAGAATAGAGAAGAATGGTGTGCATTTGTTGCTGCCCTAGTGTCAAGGGGTGTCACAGGTTAGAGATATCCCTAACTGAGAATATAAGCTATACAACAATAGTTTAAACAAAAAATTATTATTATAGAGCAAAAGAAAAGAACAAGATCTACCTGTATCAGCTGTATGATCATTTGTGTTAGGTTGTGAAACATAACTGACATAGAACTCAATAGCTTTCTGCAACAAATGAAACATGTTGACCTCTAGGTGACCTCCTTTATGTAGCACCATGGGCATGACATCACAGACTGTGGATGACCAAATCACATTAAAAATATTCAATAGATGTACCAAGCATATGTTAGTTTGATGTCAAAGGTAGACTACTAATCAATTGTTCTGCCTAGGACCCAAGATGTAGTCAATGAGATCATCTTTTCCTTTGTCTGCTATAATTTCAGGTGTAGTCATGGCGACTAATATGGTGCCTCCGACTGATTTTGGCATGACGGTTTGCTTTCATTATAACCAGTGCCTCATGTCATTCAGGCGAACGTTACTCCGACTTCAGAGGTACTTGCTATTTAGATCTCCAAGTAAATGATCAAGGTCTCCTGTAGTCCAACTGAGTATCATGTGCATGGCAAAAAATCTTTTGGCACAAGCTGGTCTCGAACTAAACAATTTCCACAGTACGCCACTAGCGTTGCGTGTTACCAACTTCAATATTGACCACCCTTGTCAATGAGACGACACAAGTCAAACAACCAGAGCAGACAAAGATCCTACTCCATCTTCAAATGGTGGCCCTGCGAACAGGCAGCATCATTGCAGTCTAGTTAAGTGAGTAGGGATTGAAGAGAGAATGCAAACTGGTGCATATAATGCAATGCAGAAAACTGATGTATAACGTAGAAAGGTGCAGATGTTGCAGTCTTGCTGTCAATTGTGGAAAAATGTCCTGTTCATGGTCAACATATGAATAGAAGAAATTCTACCTCATGTAGACAGGAGATTCTCAACTGTTCTGGGACACTAAAGTGATATCACTGTCTGCTTTTAGGCTATGATAAACAGAAACAACTTCATTGAACAGCCATAACTATGGCTCCTTTCTGCAGATGGAAGAAAACCTGCACGCTAATGGTTCTCGTGGCTTCTTGGTCACACACTTTTTTATATTTCCTCTCAGGGGACTCTTATTACTTGTCCCAAATTTCTGCAGAATCAACATAGCTACTTTATTGTTGTATCAACATAGCTACATTATTGTTGTATCAACATAGCTACTTTATTGTTGTATCAACATAGCTACATTATTGTTGTATCAACATAGCTACATTATTGTTGTATCAACATAGCTACATTATTGTTGTATCAACATAGCTACATTATTGTTGTATCAACAGTTACTTTATTGTTGTATCAACATAGCTACATTATTGTTGTATCAACATAGTTACTTTATTGTTGTATCAACATAGTTACTTTATTGTTGTATCAACATGGCTACATTATTGTTGCTACATTATTGTTGTATCAACATTGCTGTTATAGAAGACATCTAGTAACGCACAGAAAAGACATACAGGAAACAAGACACAACAACAAGAAGACATACAGGAAACAAGACACAACAACAAGAAGACATACAGGAAACAAGACACAACAACAAGAAGACATACAGGAAACAAGACACAACAACAAGAAGACATACCTAACAGTTTCCTGTAACAATTGACTGGGTTGTTGACTATACCCAATTTGGTTTCTTCTTTCAGTAACATCTCTACCAGCTTCAACTGAGAAAAAACAGTTTATAAAAATAAAAAACATTCAGAAATAGACAAGTTAAAAAAAATCATGTAAGCAATTCTGTCTGTCTATCCGGTCTGTTCCAAACAGTTGGTAATATCCATTATCTGCTTTGTGCTTTGGATGAGTGATTTTCATATTGTATTGTCCTTTGATAGTAGTTTTAGCTTCTTCGTAGCTGACCAGATAGTCTTCTTGTGGCAGTTTTTTCTTCTTCTTTGGCCTGACAATCAGTGATTTTATTTCCTCTAATGGAATTCACAGAATTACTACACTCTGGGAAATTTAAAGTCATCCTCGTCTAAAGTTTTCCTCGGACCATTCAGTTCAGTTATCTTCGGATATCTCAGTGTACTGTAACATCTGAACAAAAAGTTAACTGTCAGTCAATACTGTAAAATATTGTTACTTATTATTTAATAAGAGAGAGAAGGGATGTGTAAATGATTCAAGTAAATGGTGGTGAATCTACAATACTAACCAGACTGCAAGAATACCAAGTCAAATGTGGTGTAGCTAGACAAGAACACTATGCTGGTAGCCAAAGAAGAATAGTAAACCAACACAGAACCAGTGTCGTTAGTTGTCACATGCTGAGAGACATACTGAGGAGGAGATCGGAGCACTTATGGACTAATTGGTTAGACGTACAGAGATGATGATCCGACGACTAAACTAAATATAAATAAGTTACAAAACGGAAGCTGACAAAAAAAGAGAGTTAATTAGTTCACCTCCATATGATATGGATTTTGCAATGCCGTACAACAAACAAACGATATATATGAATATTACTAGATGTTTTAAAAATAATCATTAATACCCCATGCTCCTGGACAAGGTTAGGAAACTTCTTCATAGCCAACAACATAAGCTGACATCTATCCAAGACATCTGAGATCGACTCGGACACCTGAAGCACCATCAGGCACTGTGTAGAAGTTGGTATAGTGGCAAATAAATCTGAAATATTAGACAAGAAAACAATACTTTCTTAATCAGCAAAAATATATTGTTATAATCATCAAATCAACAAATATCTCTCAATCCTGTTCTTTTTTACTTTCTTATAGAAAGATACAAAAGGATAAAGAGATCAATCTAAACATACATAAGAGATTAATCTAAACCTACATAAGAGATTAATCTAAACATACATAAGAGATTAATCTAAACATACATAAGTGATCAATCTAAACATACATAAGAGATTAATCTAAACCTACATAAGAGATTAATCTAAACCTACATAAGAGATTAATCTAAACATACATAAGAGATTAATCTAAACATACATAAGAGATTAATCTAAACCTACATAAGAGATTAATCTAAACATACATAAGTGATCAATCTAAACATACATAAGAGATCAATCTAAACATACATAAGAGATTAATCTAAACATACATAAGAGATTAATCTAAACCTACATAAGAGATTAATCTAAACATACATAAGAGATTAATCTAAACATACATAAGAGATTAATCTAAACCTACATAAGAGATTAATCTAAACATACATAAGAGATTATTCTAAACCTACATAAGAGATTAATCTAAACATACATAAGAGATTAATCTAAACATACATAAGAGATTATTCTAAACCTACATAAGAGATTATTCTAAACATACATAAGAGATTAATCTAAACATACATAAGAGATTATTCTAAACCTACATAAGAGATTATTCTAAACATACATAAGAGATTAATCTAAACCTACATAAGAGATCAATCTAAACATACATAAGTGATCAATCTAAACATACATAAGTGATCAATCTAAACATACATAAGTGATCAATCTAAACATACATAAACGGCTTTGAAGACTTTCTTGTTTGTTTGTTATGTAGGGGATTAACACTTTCAGTGCCACACCTTTTTCAACCAAGTCTGGCCCACTGCCACACTATTTTTTGGATATCATCAGTTTTCAGGGTGATAATTTCAAAAAAGCATATAACATAAACTAATAAACATAGGACTTTGAGACTCTGGTATAATGTTCATATATGAATTGGCTTTACGATTTGGACATTATCGTGTGACCTTGGCGGCGATCTTGGATTTAACCTATTTTTGCCAAAAACAACGGTACAATCAAAAATAATTCTTAAGAAATAGATAATTGATCTCAAAACTAGAGAAAGTTATCAAATATGTTAGATGACATGATATGAAACATTATTTTATGCTTATCTGGTATGTAGCATGTATTTTTAGTGTCATTTGTGTACCTACAAGTTGTCTGATTTTTTGCACAAAATAAAAATTGTTAAAAAAGATAGTTTTGGTTATTGTTGTTATTTATAAACATAATACATGTAGTTATGTCTTGACATGTACAGTACTACTGACCTGTATATATGTACATTATATTTACAATATAATCCAAGAATTATTGCTGCAACTGCTGTTGGCGTCGCTCCAAACGTGCACAGAATTTGGTATCGGTTTCTGCTCATGACTTTCGTGAATGGCGTCTGGGTAAGCCAATGAGTAGTTTCCCAATAATCATATAATGCAGGTTTTTTACACAATCCCATTGCAATTTGAAGACCAATAAAAGCTTCAACTTCCTCAAATGATGTAGACTTCCACTTCTGCTTACGGGATCTTTCAGAATAGCTGTTGCTGTTAGCATGTTGTTCTGCATAACGATTCATTTCTTGAACAATTAGGCTGATTACATCATCGGTAAAGTACAGTCTGAAATAATCTCTCACTGAAAAATTTGTGGTGTTTACTTGACTGCCCTGTTCAAGACCATATTGTGGAACCCACTTCTGTTCAAAAACATCATGTTCACTCTCAAAAATGATCCATTCCATTTGTTTTCTGCTTGATTTGGTCTAGCAGTGACAGTGCCACGCCCCGTTTTCGAGATGAGGGTCCATCACCTACGCCTGCACCACTGGGAATATCCGCGATCGATCTATAAATATCGTCACGTAAATCAAAGTCCAAATCTGTATCACATTCAGATCCCGTTTGGTCACTATCACTGGCTAAAATGTCCGAATCGGAGTCCTTTTGGACATTACTAACATCAGCTACATCGCTCATTTTGAAGATCGTTGTTTACTTATGAAAGATTGCGAAAAATTCAATAAAAATCGGACTTACTGTATTTTTAACACGCGCTCGCTAGATCCGCCATTTTAGAAAGCTACTCTGAACAATACGGAACTAGTTCGTAATGTAATAACGGTGTACGGTAAGCAAAACTACCCGCTTTAAAAGTCGTATCTCCCGAGGACAAAAGTCGCCGGTGGCATCGAAGAGAGAGCAACCTTCGGCGACTTTTGTCGTCGGTGGCACTGAAAGTGTTAAAGCCGCTTTAAGCTGAGGCATGCCACTTTCAACCTAAGGACAAGCCTTTTATTGGTTATATCAGAGCGTGTAGGCCAACAAACATGAAAAATAAGAATTAACTCCTTTCGGAGAATCCAATAGTATAGGATAATCAAATATCACTTTTATCTTTATAACTTATAATACCATTGTGGTGTTAAGTGTGGAGACTTCACAATACTAGATCTTAATATTTAGAAGTTAGGTGGTCAGTGTAATTTTGTAAGCTTGTAAAATAAGCTTGTCTTTCGTAACTGAGTGGGTTACGTGTCTAGTTACAACTGGGTCCGCCTGAGTGGTCACTGGGGCCAAAATTTGGGGTGTAAAGAATAGAACCACTGTTACCTGCCACGCATGTCGTAAGAGGTGACTAAGGAAGTTTGGCTGAAATTGGATGCACATGTCCTAAACATGTATAAGTCTATGTGTTTAGGGGCCTACCAAACCAATGTGCAACGTATACACGTTCTTGGCAAAGATCAAACATATCAAAAAGAGTGATTAAAATTGGTCGTAAAGAACGAACGCAAAGAAGAAGAAGAGACAACTGGGTCGATACATCTGTCTTCTTTCCTCTAATACTGTTTTGCCTCATAGCTTCAGGATAAGAAGAGACTTCTAGAACAGGATTTTGTGTGTACTTCATAAATATTGTCTTCTATTTGGTACAATACAAAAACACCAAAATGTACAGATTTCTGAGCATATTATTATATAGGGCAGAGAAATGAGTTATTTGGGCAAGGCTTTTGCAACACATGTGCATGTCATCGGTTTTATTTCCTTACCAACAGACAAAACTTCGGACCTTACTGAGAGGTCAAACATGGGATGTTTCCACCAGGATATTTAACCATTCATTCATTCGCTTTCTATCTATTCTCTATTACTGTTTTGCATTTCAGTGTCAGGCCAAAAAAGAGGCATCTGGAGTGAGCCACCTTATGAGATTTGTACAAATTAGAATTTAGTGCCTCTGATATTCCTTCAATCCATTGTTTACATGGTCATTCTCTGGGTCTGTTGCCGTTGTATCTGAGTGCTAGTGCTCCTTGTGGGAGACTGTCTTGTGATAACCTTGATGCATGGCCGAAACTATTTGACCTGTTGTTATTAATATATTGTAGTATATTGTAATCAAAGAAAAATATGGACCTAACACCATATTCTCATTATCTAAAAGTGTCTAAAAGCGAAGGATTGACTTCATTGCATCGGGTTCCCCATATGGCTCTGCTTCTATTGGCAGAAATGGCCAGCCACCTGACGAGAGTGTTGCACAAAGCACGAACTAGGTAGTTCCAGCAATAATCCTAGGGTTATCTGAAAAAAATACTGCACATGTGACTCTTCCCAGATTTAAATCTACAACCTTCAGAACACCAGACAAACTTCTTAATCACTTCAGCGTAGAGACCTCCATTATATTTTATGGTAAGTTTTTTATTGTACTTACTTGATTATGTGGTGTACTTACTTGATTATGTGGTGTACTTACTTGATTATGTTGTTTTGAATTTTTTAATAATTAAATGACATTTTTATTTGATTTGTTACTTGAATCAAGATAACAGCATAATAATGTTGCAATATTATACACAAATTTAAAAAAAATATATAATCTGTAATATAGCCTACATATTTTACAGTTTGTATTATAAGCTGGACTGTAGATAAATATAATGAACACACCTATGACAAGTAATGTAGATATTACACTGGAATCCAAAATGTAAAACAAATGCCGACATGTGGAAGAGAAAAAGACAAAAGCCAGATAGAGATAAAAGAGAGTTGGAAAAGTGAATTGGACATGATCTCAGTATACAAGATAACCAAACATACAACTGAATGGATCCAACAGGAAAAGAGTGAGATCAAAGTATACCTGGGAAAGAACAGGTGGTCACAGTCAGTAGTAAAGAAGACCACACAGAATAAAAATCAGTGGAGAGCAACAACTCCAGTTTTATACTTCACAGGGAGCAAGAAGGTTTAATAGAAGTAGGAGCATCAAGCTAATAATACATCTTGCCTTCCAGTAGGAAATCTGCACTGAAGCATCTGCCAGTAGTGTGCTTCTGCAGCAAACTGTGTTACATGAGATTTTTTAACTCTTTGAATTATTGAGAGTATTAAATATGACGGTCTCAGACCTGTCAGAAATGTCACTTTCTGATCCTGTGCTTCTTTCTGCAGAGAATCTAAGATGCTGTGAACCTCTGACCAAAGTGTGGGCTCATTTTGAAAGTTCTGAAGCCTGAAATATAGAAAAGGTAACAGATACAAATGGCCTGATACATTAAGTGTTTCAACCATATCTGACACTAATATCTGTGTGAATATATTAGTACTTGTACAATGGGAAATCATAAAACATCAAACAAGGCAAATGATGATCTTAACAACAGACTATCAATTACTTTATATAAAATACTCTACACAATATCCACAATAGAATAATAAAAGGACATGAAAGTGGTTTTTTTGGTAGTGCGGTTAGATCAGTAGCTGCTCTCATGTTTTTTATGAATGTATGATGGAATGATAATAAGATGTTGATGTGTAATTTGGAAGAGATTGTCAATGTAAAAGGCTATTATATAACTTGAATATGAAATGAAAATCCTGGCATATCTTTTACAGGACATTGCCATCAAGCACAGTCAACCAGTTGTTGATTTTCTAGGCATCACTTATACATTCAGTAGTTTGCCATTGCTTTCTGAACGGTGAGGTATATTTTGACCATCCATAAAAATCCATGGCAACAAATGTGCTTTGAAACTGCCCGCCACTGGGTTTGAACCAGGTACTCTTGGATAGTGATTGAGCTCACTACTGCTAAGCCCTAGTATACTGTGAGTGATCAAAAATAGTACAAAATGTCCTGGGAACCTGTGAGGCTGCTTATGAAATGTGTAAAAACTAGTGAGCTACAGAAACCATAAGCATGCATACACTTTAACATCTGCTGGTAAAGAAATCACAAATCTTCCTGAAGTGATATGAAGTCAAGTAAACAAAAAGCACATTTTTATACATTTGAAATATGTTGAACGAATCAACCTCATAGAAAACATATATGACTTACATGTCTTGAAGACTTCTGGCTGCTTCATTCACATTTTTGGCTGCTTTTTCAACTAAATAGGATTCAAACTTGAAGAAAAAACAACAGATAATAATTAGGTCAATAATATCTTCAGTCAAAACATGCATTAACTCTGGGATACTAAATATACTTTAACTATCAAATGTTTCAATACGTTTTGCAATAAGAAAGATGGTCATATAAAGGCAAATGTATATTGGTTTTAATTTACAACCACAATATTTTTTGTACTACGATATTACGGATATATACAAATCTATCTTTCTAGCTAGGCCTGTGACTACCATGGTGCTTAGGAAGCAAAAAAAAGGCACACCATTATTCTCTACTCTTGGTCATCCTCCGTTTTTTGTTCCAGCTGTGATTCATTTCATTCAGCTCTGTTCTCGTTCAGGTCGTTTTGGGTTTTCCACGTTTTCGTTTTTACTTATAACAACCATGATCATTTCTTCATCCATGTAACATATGCTAACAAACATGTAGACTAACACGGGACCACATCTAATAATATTACCTGGATAACAAAAGATTGAGGATATAGTGATTTGGCAGTCAAAAGCCATGCTTTTGCAGAATACGGATCCGATTTTGGAAAGTTTCGTGCTCGCATAACAAGCCAATCTACATCAGACAGTTCCATTTCTACTGACAACTAATCTGACTGTAAGACCAAATTCTATCTTCTGATCGTAGAGAACTACGAATACTACTTTTTTTTCTTGTCTTTTGCTACAGAAGATTAGATCGGGTCAGTAATACGTTTTTTTTCAACAAAGAAGATTTGAATGCCGGTTGATTGATTGATTAATTGATTGGACCATCATCATTAAACTTCGGTGATTAACCATGCGTGCTCCGATCTCTTTCTTACACATGGAGATCTCAGCGGCAGTGCACGAACTACGTAGCACCGGCGAGGGCCCTCAATGTAATTTAGAAGATGGTGAACATCTTTAACACGAATTTAAAAAAAATTGTTGTAATGAATTTTGTCCGGGCAACGGTTTTCCAGTCTACTCTTCTCGATTTTGAACAGCCAAGGTTTTTTACGTGCTCAATTTGAACACAGAACTTACGTTTTATCGCCCGTCTCCAATAGGATTATGATCTCGATCTCACCTACACTGAGATCAGAGATCTCTGGAAAGATATCCCGATGGTTCCACGAGGGAGTAAACCGAATATCTTTGGAACGAGAGATGGCACAGAGACACCTTATGTATACCGAGCGGCTTCTGAATACCGAACGCGCATTATAACGTATAGGGCACTAATTCAGAAGTGATGAAACCAGAGAAATATCTGGTCAACCACTAGTAACAGCTGTTTAGCTCGAGGAGAGCTACTCTGGTATAAGTAGTGATGCAGACGCAGTTACATTGGATGAGATTCGCTCGCAACACAGACGAGCAGAATCCCAAAGTGACTATTAATGCACATCTCTCCCGGCCGATGGGAAAAGCTGAACAAATAAACATAAAGGGATGAGGGTGCATCCAGAGAAGAGACTGGGTCCATATCGGGCGAAACTCGGAGCCACGAGGTGGGAGCTCGAATTGAATTGCGTGTCGTGACAGTATTGAGGCATAGTAAATGTGATCACGGTGAGAAAACAGATAAACACAGTGAGCAGGCACCAAAGTCGAGCGAACACGCACACGGACGATAGACAGGGAGCCCACCGGTGGGGACAGACATGCACGGTGCTGATGATAGGGCGAAAAAAGGCGTGGCAAACGTAGGGGTGAGCGGAGACCCAATAGTCTAGAAAAACTGGAAAGCCCAGCAGAGGCTTGAATCCAGTGCAAAAGTTCCTACCAAATGGTGATAAACTGTGCACAGTGAGATAGAAATGGGTAACGTATCGCCCAGTAAAACAATATGAGCACAAGTGACGGGAAAAAGGGACGGGCCCAGTCGGTGGACGAGGGCACAAGCAGAAATGGGCGAATGGGCACAAAAAGAAACGCGAGGTTGCGAGCGTCGAAGATGGGGTCTCCATCCAGAGAGCAATAACCCCGTTTCCCTCGCAGATAACTACTACTGCCGTGTAGTTGATTGGGGACAATCAAAGTCTAGTGGAGCAAACCGTACACAAAACTGGACGACAGGCAAACCAAGCAGTCCAAAAAAAAACTGGGCAGATGACACTCAACAACCCGAGAGGGAAGGTTGTCTAAGGGTAGCTACCCTAAAAGAAAATAGCAACCTGCTGCCTTGCAGGTAGGCTGGGGACAGCCCGAGGCTGTTTCCTATTTCCCATAGAATACTGTGTTTGTAACTCTATCATACCATCTCAGTCTGAGAATCCAACGGACACCCATTGACAAAGTTCTGAATCTTATTTGTTTTTAACTTGGTGACTCGCCACGTTTCCGAGTCATACAGCAACATGGATTTCACATTTGAGCTGACTATCTTGAGCTTTATTTTTGTGGAGATGGCAGTAGATTTCCACACCGTGTACAAGATAGTAATGTCTTATCTGGCTTCCCTAACCCTGGCATCAATGTCCTCATCTGTACCTCCTGATTTGATGATCTTGCTTCAAATGTGAAACATGAATCATGTTCATAATTATTTTATGACCGTTGGGATGTTTCTGTCGTAGTCTATATTTAGTGTGCTGTAAAATTCGTCACTCCTGTTGTATCGTTTGCTTGATAAAGACCTTTTGTCAAAACGTTGCTGTGTATCGTTTTTGTAAAACTACAGTACTTTGTTATTACGTGTTTCGCCACTGCTATATAGTTTTACTGCAGTCTTCCCCTATGTCGATGATCTTGCTTCCAAGGTAGGCAAATTCACCAACATCTTCTATACCTCTTTCCTTCAATCAATATTGGGTCTTGCTGTGTGTTGTTGCTTCGCAGTATTTTTGTCTTCTCTTGACTGATTTTAAGACCGACCCGTTGTGCCGTTTCTGCCAGAGAATCCACTTTTTCCTGTATGTTTTGTAGCCTGTGTGAGAGCAAGGTAAGATCGTCTGCAAAGTCCAGGTGTTCTCATTTTAACATAAGTGTCTACTGAACGCCTTTTCCGGACCAGGCATATGCTGTACGTGTAACCCAATCAAGTAGCACCAAGATGAGCAGAGGGACAGCAGGCATCCTTGTCTAACACAAGTAATGACCCGGAACTCATCTGACAGTCTTCTATCATGGAAAACCTTGCTGGCAAACCTCTCATACAGTTGCTGGATGATGTCAACAGTTTTCTCTGGCACCCCATAGTTTCTCTCAGGATATTCCACATTTTTTTCCTATCTATGCTGTCAAATGCTTTCTCAAAATCAATAAAACACACATAGAGTGGAGTCTGCCACTCCATTGTTTGTTCTACGATGATTCTTAGGGTGGCTATCTTATCATTGCAAGATTTATCTTTACGGAATCCAGTCTGTTCATCTATAGACCTCTGGTCAATGGCATCTTTCATCCTGTCTAGGATAACCCTAGTGAGGACTTTGTTGTGAATGGAAAGCAGCATGATCCTTCTCCACTTGTCACATTGTGATAAATTTCCATTTTTGGCAGTTTTACGAGGATGCCTTTCTAGATCATTCAAAAATGAAGTATCCGAAAAGGCAGAAACAGCGGCCAGCAAAGGTGACCTCAAGGCACTCTATGAGACAACCAGATTGTTGAGTGGGAGGAAATATAACCCAAACAGGCCAGTGAGAGACAAGACTGGACAACTTTTGACTAAAATAGAGGACCAACTGGGTCACTGGAAAGAGCATTTCTAAGAATTGTTAAAAAGACCTTCCTTACAAAAGCCACCAGACCTATGCCATGAGATCTACTTGACATAAATGTAGGAGAGATCACAAAACAGGAAATCCGCAATGCCTTGAAAAACCTGAAAAATGGCAGGGCGGCAGAAGTAGATAAAAATGTTGTTATTAGATCTCTACTATTGCTATCTTTATAAATATCTCTCTGTTATTGCTATCTTTATAAATATCTGTTATTGCTATCTTTATAAATATTTCTCTGTTATTGCTATATTTATAAATATCTCTCTGTTATTGCTATCTTTATAAATATTTCTCTGTTATTGCTATATTTATAAATATCTCTCTGTTATTGTTATCTTTATAAATATCTCTCTGTTATTGCTATCTTTATAAATATCTCTCTGTTATTGCTATCTTTATAATATCTCTCTGTTATTGTTATCTTTATAATATCTCTCTGTTATTGCTATCTTTATAAATATCTCTCTACTATTGCTATCTTTATAAATATCTCTCTGTTATTGCTATCTTTATAAATATCTCTCTGTTATTGCTATCTTTATAAATATCTCTCTGTTATTGCTATCTTTATAAATATCTCTCTGTTATTGCTATCTTTATAAATATCTCTCTGTTATTGCTATCTTTATAAATATCTCTCTGTTATTGCTATCTTTATAATATCTCTCTGTTATTGCTATCTTTATAAATATCTCTCTACTATTGCTATCTTTATAAATATCTCTCTGTTATTGCTATCTTTATAAATATCTCTCTGTTATTGCTATCTTTATACACAGCTTCCGCCGTGCCAAGATTATTGACAAAATTCTGAAGCCAGTGCTAATTATTATTGTGGCATTTACAATCTCGTTTGGTATATACACCAACTTTTATATATTTGAGATGATACAGCCTATGACAATTGTAACTGGATGCCTTCTTCCATACATCGGCTACTTCCTAGGAGGATTTGCAGCCTTTCTGTGTTGTCGCTCTTGGACACATATCAAGACAATAGCCATAGAGACAGGGATTCAGGTCAGTGATGCTCGTGCTTTAGCAAGCTTTGAAAATATGATATCTTGCAGAAGAAGTGTGCATACCCCCCATAGTTATAATGTATAGAGTAGTGTACATATCTTTTCATAGATTTACCTGTTACGGCAACCTCTGGGTAAGGGTATAACATGAGCAGAAAGGAGTAGCTTTCTCTCCCCCTTATTCATATATGAATAAATACTCATATCTTGTTCATAGTCTCACCCTTATCGGAGACAATGGTTGGAGTCACTGAGGAGGTCTATGCGGACAAAAATCATTTTGTTTTTGTGTCAGGGCATGCAGGTGTATGCAGGTGTAACTAGACAGCGACTGGTTTATGGTTTAAACCGGAGTAAAGCAAGGCTGCATTCTATCTCCGCTATTGTTTGGAGTGGCATTGACTGGGTGATGCGAAAATGTTGCAGGGGCAAAACTGGCATCGATTGGGTAGAAAATAGTTAACTAGAAGATTTGGATTTTGCAGATGATATTGCCTTGTTAAGTAAAAACAACCAAGATATATAAAGAAAAACAGACAACTTGTCATCTATAGCATCAAAAGTTGGACTGCAGATAAGCTATGAAAAAACAAATATAATGACGACACCTATGGCAAGTAATACAGATATCACCCTGGAATCTAAAATGATAAAAATAACAGAGCAGTTCACCTATTTAGGTAGCAATTTTGATTACACAGGAAATGTTAAAAGAAATTATGATACGAATTGGCAAAGCAACATCAGCTTTTAAAAGTCTAAATAAAATATGGAACTGCAAGTTATATAGTATTAAAACTAAATTACGAATTTTCAATTCAAATGTTGTATCAATCCTAACATATGTCAGTGAGAGTTGGAAAATGACTAAAGATATAGAAAGCAAGTTGAATGCATTTGAAAATAGATGTCTGCGAAAAATAATGAATATAAAGTGGAACGAATTCAGGAGAAGTGATGAAATCAGAGACATGTCTGGTCAACCACAAGTGACAACTGTTATAAGAAAGAGAAGATGGAGATATGTTGGGCACACCTTGAGGAGAAATGATCAACGAATATCAAAGCAGGCATTGAAGTGGGATGCAAAGGGTTCAAGAAAGAGAGGTCGACCTAAGGAGACCCTGAAACGAACTTTGCTGAGAGAGGCAAGAGGTATCGGTCTCAGTTCCATGGATGAGATTGAGCGAGTTGCCCAGGATAGAGCGGTATGGAGAAGTTATTTGCAGGCCCTATGTAACGTATAACAGTACGAGAGGAATTATTATTATGCAGGTGTAAGAGAAAATGAACGCCGATAGGCTTGCAGGTATGGCTATTGTAAAAAGCGGACTAGCAATGGACCAGGCTGATATTCTAAATTCTCTAAGGGAGAGAGGATGTGTAAATTATTCAAGTAATAGTGGTGAATCTACAACACTAACTAGACTGCGAGAACTCCAAGTCAAGTGTGGTGTAGCTAGACAAGAACACTATGCTAGTAGCCACAGAAGAATAGTAAACCAACAAAGAACTGATGTCGTCAGTTGCCACCCAATGAGGGACATACTGAGGAGGAGATCGGAGCACTTATGGACTAATTGGTTTGATGTAGAGGGATGATGAATGATCCGACTACTAAACTAAAACTAAACATCAACTTTATAGTAGAACATCTAATGAGTTATACTTTAGCATGAATGTCAGGACTGGTTGGTTATGGGGGAAGACCGTAAGAGTTGATGTATGCGCAATCTTGCAATATGCATACAACAAATGAATACTAGACGTCGTGACTAGAAAGGTAATGTTTTATTTATACTTATAATGGTACCATAGGTAGTTTTAACTAACAGCCTATGACATGAATATGGAATAACATAGGTAGTTTTAACTAACAGCCTATGACATGAATATGGAATAACATAGGTAGTTTTAACTAACAGCCTATGACATGAATATGGAATAACATAGGTAGTTTTAACTAACAGCCTATGACACGAACATGGCATTTAATACTGATATTTTTGTGAATCTTGTTTACAAGAACTTCCAATAGAAGCAGGCGATGGTTGACTTGGAGGATGCTTAGAGCAAAGTAGGATATTTGACTATGATACTCTCTTTACTGAATTATAGAGTCAATCTTTGGATCGTGAAATGGATCGATTGCTCTTAAAGGAGAAGACCGTTGTACTATCTTCGTTTGACCAATGATTTAATTGTGCATAATTGATATTGATGAGTGTACACATGAGAAGAAGGAGGCTGACAATCGCTTATCAGACAGAGAACTATATTACTATAACTTTCAGGATAATTTCTGCAGACATGATGATGCCAGATTAATGATATTACCATAATTGTTGTTCATCTAGAAGCCTCATGATTAATGAAGCAGAAAGATGTATATGTAGAAACTATATTTCATTTATCAGCGAGGTCAGGTACAATATTTTGACTAACTGGACAAAATATGTCACAAGAAAAGTAGTAATACACAAGACTGTATTTCAGTAAAGGAGAGAGAAAAAAACTACACACACTAATTCTTGAAAAATAATATTTATATTTATACTTTTTGTCTCTTTCCTAGAGAATACATCGATTGCCTTCTTAATCCTGTATCTATCATTGCCGCCACCAGACAATCAGCTGGCAACGGTCGGCCCTGCATCTTCTGTTATTATGAGGCCTCTGCCCTTATTTTGTGCTGTATTTGTGTACATAATTTACCATCGTTATGTAAATAAACGTACAATAACCAAGAAGAATTGCGATCAAATAAATACTGAAAATGGAAACATTGAAAAGAAAGACGGTGCTGCAACAGTCGGGAAAACAATTCTACAAAAAAGTGAAACTGCTGCAATTTTTATTCTTTGGCATAAATTAACCTGAGGAAAATATGAGAAAGATATCCGTGAAGAGATGTTGAATAAAGAGTTAGAGATCATGATTAACCTGAGGAAAATATGAGAAAGATATTCGTGAAGAGATGTTGAATAAAGTTAGAAATCATGATTAACCTGAGGAAAATATAAGAAAGATATTCGTGAAGAGATGTTGAATAAAGTTAGAAATCATGATTAACCTGAGGAAAATATGAGAAAGATATTCGTGAAGAGATGTTGAATAAAGTTAGAAATCATGATTAACCTGAGGAAAATATGAGAAAGATATCCGTGAAGAGATGTTGAATAAAGAGTTAGAAATCATGATTAACCTGAGGAAAATATGAGAAAGATATCCGTGAAGAGATGTTGAATAAAGAGTTAGAAATCATGATTAACCTGAGGAAAATATGAGAAAGATATTCGTGAAGAAATGTTGAATAAAAAGTTAGAAATCATGATTAACTTGAGGAAAATATGAGAAAGATATTCGTGAAGAGATGTTGAATAAAGTTAGAAATCATGATTAACCTGAGGAAAATATGAGAAAGATATTCGTGAAGAGATGTTGAATAAAGTTAGAAATCATGATTAACCAGAGGAAAATATGAGAAAGATATTCGTGAAGAAATGTGAATAAAGAGTTAGAAATCATGATTAACCTGAGGAAAATATGAGAAAGATATTCGTGAAGAGATGTTGAATAAAGTTAGAAATCATGATTAACCTGAGGAAAATATGAGAAAGATATTCGTGAAGAGATGTTGAATAAAAAGTTAGAAATCATGATTAACCTGAGGAAAATATGAGAAAGATATTCGTGAAGAGATGTTGAATAAAGAGTTAGAAATGATGAAGTTAGATAAATAAAAATGTCATTTTAAAATAAAAATATGAATGCTGCATAGTTGGGAAACACAAGTTCCCTGATGATGACTCATGGACTGGGCCATAACCATTTCATGTTCACAGTAGAATGTGTCGTCCATAATCTCTCTCTCTTTCTCTCTCTCATCTTTCTCTCTATTTTTCTTTCATCTTTCTTTCTCTCTCTCATAACGCAAATACATTATAGCATACACTAACACACACACATATAATAATAATAATTCCTCTCGTACTGTTATATGTTACATAGGGCCTGCAAGAAACTTCTCCATACCGTTCTATCCTGGGCAACTCGTTCAATCTCATCCATGGAACTGAGACCGATACCTCTTGCCTCTCTCAGCAAAGTTCGTTTCAGGGTCTCCTTAGGTCGACCTCTCTTTCTTGAACCCTTTGCATCCCACACCTTGCACACACACATATATATATATACATAATTTTTACTAATAAAATGTAATCACCTGTCATTGTTTAAAAAATGCATTAGCTCAATTATTGTTTCAATATCAGAATTAAAAATGGAGAAATGACTTATAGTAACGGAGAATGTTATTTTTTCAAAGAAATATAAGAAACAAAATCGTATAAGAAGAGAAATGCATGTATATAAATGTGTAATGTGTGTGCATATATATATATTTATATATTCATCTTTACAGACGGTCAATTGGCAAGTGTTTTACTGTGATTCCTTCCTCCTTCCTTCCTTTCGTTCGCTTGAAATATGTCCATATATTCAATGTTGTCTCTTGTATGAACTTCACTGTCTTTTGTAGCTCACACAGAGGTCCGTGTGCAACATAGACACAGAAGGAGGAACAAACAAAGATGTTAAGATAAGAATACAAAAAGCAAGAGGGAATTTTATTGCATTGAGTAAGATATGGAAGGCAAGGGAGATCAAAACAAACACAAAACTGAGAATTTTCCAGTCAAATGTGAAGTCAGTGCTGTTCTATGGCTCGGAAACATGGAAGACCACAAAGGAAACTATCAGAAAACTGCAGACCTTCGTAAATGGATGTTTATGTAGAATAGAGGGATTGAGATGGTATGATAAGATTACAAACGAGGAACTCAGGAGAGAACAAAGCAGATACCAGTGGAGAGAGAGCTCAGGAAGAGACGCTGGCGATGGATAGGACATACATTGAGAAGACCGACCAGAAGCATCGCAAGACAGGCATTGTTTTGGAACCTGCAGGGAAAGAGGAGTAGGGGAAGGCCTAGGCAGACCTGGAGAAGATAGCTGGAGGCGGATATAAAGAGGATAGGCAAAACATGGAAAGAATTGGAAGGGATGGCAAGAGAGAGGAAGAGATGGAAGAAGTTTGTTGAAGACCTGTGCTCCGATGGGAGGTGAAAAGTGATGATGATGATGACAGAGGTCCGTGTAGTTTTATGTCGAGTGTTGTTTCGTTAGGCCAGTGAGTTTGCCTCAGTGTATCATATTCAGGGCAGTCTTGAAGTATGTGCTCTGCAGTCTGGTTTGCCTGTCCACATGTACACATGGCTGAATTGCCAATCTTGAATTTTGTATACATGTGGCTGTGTAGCCGATTGTGTCCTGTTCTAAGGTGCAGAATAACAACTTGTTCCAATCTGCTCATATAATAGTTTTACTGTGATAACTTCTGAGTTTTCGCTTTTCTCTTGTTATTCAGTTCATGCAAAAGTCTCATTGTCATTGAAGAGACTTATGTATGAGCTAAACAACAAGAGAGAAAAGCAAAACTCAGAAGTTGTCACAGTAAAACACTTCAATTGACTATCTGTAAAGACGAAAAGGTCATATATATATATATATATATATATATATATATATATATATATATATATATATATATATAAGTCTCTTCTGAAAAAACTCTGCCCTTGTGCAATATCACTTTCCACACAACTCTGTCATCAGCTAGTTTTTTCCCATCTCATGGGACCTATAGAAAAGTTTTTTTTATTGAGGTCTTGCAGACATCCTTATTGAGCAGTGTTCTGTCTTTGTGCCTCTTCCCTTTCAAAAGTTCACAGAACAACACTTCTTGTTGTATGCAGCTATTATCCATTATTCTCACATATATATATATGTCTGCGAAAAATAATGAATATAAAATGGAACAAATTCAGAAGAAGTGATGAAATCGAAGACATGTCTGGTCAACCACTAGTGACAACTGTTATAAGAACGAGAAGATGGAGAAATGTTGGACACACCTTGAGGAAAAATGATCAACGAATATCAAAGCAGGTATGTATTGAAGTGGGATGCAAAGGGTTCAAGAAAGAGAGGTCGACCTAAGGAGACCCTGAAACGAACTTTGCTGCAGAGACAGGAAATATCGGTCTCAGTTCCATGGAGGAGATTGAGCGAGTTGCTCAGGATAGAGCGGTATGGAGAAATTACTTGCAGGTCCTATGTAACAATTAACGGTACGAAAGGAATTATAATATATATATATGTATATTTATATATATGAATGAGGAGTATGTGTGTATATGAATTAAAACAAAATAAAACATTACTTCAAGAAAATGTTGTATAAGAATATTGTATTTTAATAAATAAACATTCAATCAAAATATTGAATTATAACTTTTTTTGTAAAGAGTTTGGCAACAAAAACCACAACACACGTCCAATTATTTAATATGGCTAAAGTAACAAAATGACTGTATAATGTTACACCTATGTTCTAGTACTGACCTGAGGATATAAATAATTGGCAAATGATCACTGTCCACGAAGTCCACCATATCAGAAATAAGAGGCAGCAAGATAAGACAAGACCCAGGCAATTCATAATGGCCTAGAGGTCACACAGATGTGGATGGGGCAGTCTTATTTGTAATGATTCAAACATGTCTGCAGACTTGCAAGAGACTAAATATAACAGCAAACTTGTTATGTCAAGAGCTAGACATCCATAGTTTATTGGAAGGTGGAGGTCATTAGATATTCTACGTAGACCACCAAGGTCTAGACAGGAACCAGATTAGATCAGATGATAGAATTGTGCATTATGCATTACCCTCTTTGATTAATTTATAAACTTCAGTGTAGAAGAGTTATAGCTAAGTAAATATAGTGGTAGACTGATTGTGGTCAGCCATTGTCCTTCTGATTCAACAGCATGTGAGTACCCATCTAGCAAAGTATTGTTCATGGTGAGTGTATCTCGATATGTCTTCCTGCATTTTACATTTATTATGTCAATTGAATGTCAAATGATTTAATGTCCACTGTTAGTCCAACATCAACATTATAGTAAAACAGAACAAGTTCAAATTAAATACATTTCAAACATAGTATACGATCATGAAATAGAAACTATCAAATTTGTCGTCACATTTGTGCACATGATTGGTGGAATAAAATTCTAGTAAAAATGATTATGTAATATTTGTGGCTGATATGTTTCTTGTCAAGTGCTTAAACATAAACAATTAGTTTCTGGTCAAATATTCCCTCATAGTTAATTAGTTTCTGGTCAAATATTCACACATAGTTAATTAGTTTCTGGTCAAACATTCACACATAGTTAATTAGTTTCTGGTCAAACATTCCCACATAGTTAATTAGTTTCTGGTCAAACATTCACACATAGTTAATTAGTTTCTGGTCAAACATTCCCACATAGTTAATTAGTTTCTGGTCAAACATTCACACATAGTTAATTAGTTTCTGGTCAAACATTCACACATAGTTAATTAGTTTCTGGTCAAACATTCACACATAGTTAATTAGTTTCTGGTCAAATATTCACACATAGTTAATTAGTTTCTGGTCAAACATTCACACATAGTTAATTAGTTTCTGGTCAAACATTCACACATAGTTAATTAGTTTCTGGTCAAACATTCACACATAGTTAATTAGTTTCTGGTCAAATATTCACACATAGTTAATTAGTTTCTGGTCAAACATTCACACATAGTTAATTAGTTTCTGGTCAAACATTCACATATTGTTAATTAGTTTCTGTTCAAATATTCCCTCATAGTTAATTAGTTTCTGGTCAAATATTCCCACATAGTTAATTAGTTTCTGGTCAAACATTCACACATAGTTAATTAGTTTCTGGTCAAACATTCACATATTGTTAATTAGTTTCTGGTCAAACATTCACACATAGTTAATTAGTTTCTGGTCAAACATTCACACATAGTTAATTAGTTTCTGTTCAAACATTCACACATAGTTAATTAGTTTCTGGTCAAATATTCACACATAGTTAATTAGTTTCTGGTCAAACATTCACACATAGTTAATTAATTTCTGTTCAAACATTCACACATAGTTAATTAGTTTCTGGTCAAACATTCACACATAGTTAATTAGTTTCTGGTCAAACATTCACACATAGTTAATTAGTTTCTGGGCAAACATTCACACATAGTTAATTAGTTTCTGTTCAAATATTCACACATAGTTAATTAGTTTCTGGTCAAACATTCACACATAGTTAATTAGTTTCTGGTCAAACATTCACACATAGTTAATTAATTTCTGTTCAAACATTCACACATAGTTAATTAATTTCTGTTCAAATATTCACACATAGTTAATTAGTTTCTGGTCAAACATTCACACATAGTTAATTAGTTTCTGGTCAAACATTCACACATAGTTAATTAGTTTCTGTTGAAATATTCACACATAGTTAATTAGTTTCTGGTCAAACATTCACACATAGTTAATTAGTTTCTGTTGAAATATTCACACATAGTTAATTAGTTTCTGGTCAAATATTCACACATAGTTAATTAGTTTCTGGTCAAACATTCACACATAGTTAATTAGTTTCTGTTCAAACATTCACACATAGTTAATTAGTTTCTTGTCAAATATTTAAACACAGTGAATTAGTTTTTAATCAAATATTTAGAAAGAATCAATGAACTACTTGTCATATAATCAAACAGCCAATTATTTTCTTCTTCATATGCTGAAAGAGATTCAATGATTTTCTTGTCAAATGTTCTATCTATATCCACATTATGTCATAGTTGACGACACATCAAGCACACACAAGTGATCCTTATTGCTGCAGCTCTGTTACCTGTTTAACCATGGTATCCAATGTCAACCCACACTCTCTCATTTCCTTTTTCACAACCATTCTTCAGGTTTCCTTTGGTTGACCGTGTCTCCTTTGTCCATCTGCTGCTACCCTGTCTCCTTTGTCCATCTGCTGCTCCTCTGTCTCCTTTGTCCATCTGCTGCTCCTCTGTCTCCTTTGTCCATCTGCTGCTACCCTGTCTCCTTTGTCCATCTGCTGCTACCCTGTCTCCTTTGTCCATCTGCTGCTACCCTGTCTCCTTTGTCCATCTGCTGCTCCTCTGTCTCCTTTGTCCATCTGCTGCTCCTCTGTCTTCTTTGTCCATCTGCTGCTCCTCTGTCCATCTACTGTTCCCGACTCTTTGTCCATCTGCTTCTCCTCTGTCACCTTTGTCCATCTGCTTCTCCCCTGTCTTCTTTGTCCATCTGCTGCTCCCGTCTCCTTTGCCCATCTGCTGTTCTCCTGTCTATTTTGTCCATCTGCTGTTCCACTGTCTCTATTGTCCATCTTCTGTTCCTGCTTCCTTCTGATGTTTCCTTGTCTCCTTTGTCCATTTGCTGTTCCCGTGAATTCTTTGTCCATCTGCTGTTCATCTAAGCTCTGGCTTTACCTAAGTGCCAGATGACATTTGACACATATGTCCAAACCACCTTTTCCAAAGTGCCAAATGCTTTTCTGCAGACATGTCGAAGTCATTTATTTTGCTTGGATGATGGTTGTTAGTGTTGCTTTCCTCAGTTCTTCATTTGTTGTTTTAAGTTTAAACATGTTGAGTTTCTTGTCCTACTGTCTCATGCTTAAACAGAGTCAATTTCTTGTCATATATTAAAACAGAATCAACAAGCTTTATGTGAAATATTTACTGTGGTTCAACTTCAGATCAAATTTTTCTAGACAGACTATAGTAGTATTATTGACAACAGAAATGTTAGCATAGTTCAATGTCAATAACTTGACATAACAAATGTGAAACTTCAAGTGAAGAAATAGATGACTATTCTTTATAAATATGTAATAATTAAAGAAAAGCAAATACTAAAAACAAAACATACAGAAATATGACTGAACAAATAAGCCATGGGAAACAATGGAAGTCTACAGATACATGGCTAAACCAGACTCAGTGACAACATTAATCATCTTAGTAGAAGAGATGAGAGCACCAGTTTGTTTTACTTCAAACTCACATGTACAACTTAATAATCACATGAACTGATTTCAACACCAACAAAGTCCAGAATATCAGCTGTGTAAAATTGTAGACCACTAACTTTCGGGTGCCAAGCATTGAATGATGTCAAAAAGATTAGTTTTCCCTCTAAAGCCAGGTAAATGTAACAAATCTCGTAGAACACAGCAACAACTTACAAACTGATTATTGGTTACTGAACCGACATCATTGCACTCTGGGCAGACCCATAGGTGCTCAGTCTCCCCCAATAGATATAAAAAAGTATGCATACTGATGATTCCCATGGCAACTAACAAACACATGTAAATACCCTTTCATGACACCGAGCTGAAGATCAAAAACCTAAGTGCAGCTAAATCATGAAAAACGAATAAGAATAGAAACAAAATAACATTGCACGAGACAATAAGAAGCAAGTTTGCTGAATGTAGGAATGACATCATCTTGACCTGATACACATTTCTACATAACACAGTCAGATATTATACAATTTTTGAGAGAGACAAAATCAGATGCTTCACATTTTCTCAAATGTGAGAATTGTAAAACACTGAAGAAATATCAAATGTCGCCAACATAGTTTTGTTGTCAAATGTTTACATTGTCAAATCTGACAATTGAAAATCTTAACTCTGAAAAAAAAGATTGGTCTGTGGTAGACATGCTAGAGATTGTGCATGACCTACTGTTTGACCTCTGATAATGTTTCCTAATGGCTCCAGGTCAAGGTTATCTGCTGAAATACCAAACTGTTGAAGCTTTGTTTGACATGTGTGCAGAATGTCATCATGAGCCTATTAGAAAAAGAAACAAATGTCAGCTGACACTTCATTGCTCACTTTACAACACATCATCATCATCATCATCTAGTTTATCCCTGTTGGAACTTAACTCTGACAACAACAGCTCTAAATGCCTTGCTGTCTTATGTGAGGTGTCTGGCATCTACAACAGTCATACTCAACTCGTCTATGACATCTTGTCTTCACATTCTCCTGGTCTTTCTCTCCCAAGTCTACCCAGTATAATGTCCCCCAGAATGATCTTCTCTGGAGAATCATGTTGTTGACTTTTAATTTCTTATCTTCTATATCAAGCACTTCTTTGTGACAAGATGAAAGTGACTGAAATAATGACTACATCAACTTCATCTGCATTTCTTCATATCCAATTTCACAAAACATTTGAATGACTTGTATGGACATCACTTGAATTATGTAAATGATGCTTTTTGATAGCAGTGAAACAAATATTTCATGGTAACTATTCCTAGTTGATTATTTTTGGGATGTTTAATTTCATAGCGTCATGGACAAACTTATAGACACTGAGTAACTTGCAGAAGATGTTAAGCAGTATACATGCTGAGAAAGCAGAGATAACATAGTGTTTAGTATACTCGTTTTTTAGGCATGTAGTCTGAGGTCAATTCCACAGTGGGAGTGAAATGTTTTCAAATCGTAATAGATCTCAGTTTGACTCAGCCTCAATTGGGTACAAGAAAAGCACTGAGAAGTCAAAGTGCTTTGATGTGATACTGTCATGAAAGTGGTCACTGTGATGTTGACCACATCATCCAACATGTGCCAATGGTCAATGACAGATACTGGCCAAACATTGTATTCCTCAATATATCTCATGGTATGAAAACAGGGTTTCTTTACTTTTCCTATACAAGCTGCTGGTTTATGTAGTTCACTGCTTAATCAGATTTCTCATACTACCTATCAGATGTTCAGTCCTACTCAAGAAACATTGTATTCCTAATTTCTTTAATCATAGTATCAGTGTGTCATTATAATATGTGTCTCATCCAACAGGAATTTGGTTGGTAAGCAGTCACAGTATGTCTCACTCACCCATATCAACAACCCATAAGTGCTGTAATACAAGCATCTCTGCGAGTCTAAGAGTCTAAAGACAAAGGATTTACTTAATTTCACGTTTCCCGATATGGCTCAGTCTCTCTCTGCAGATATGTCACACCATCTGCCAAGAATATTGCACAAAGCACGAACTCCGTAGCTCTGGCAACAATCCTAGGAGTCTCTGGAAAAAATGCTCTTGTGAACAGAACGGCGCTGTCCAGATTCGAAACCACGATCTTTGAAATGCAAGACTAGACCACATAGCCACAGAGACTCTGCTTTCTAATCACCATAAACAACTGCATGCCCTATTCTTTATTAACTGGTTGTATATATTACTTTTTATTTCTAATAAAACTCACAACAAACTTCTTACTTTGCACACTCAGCAAGTTCATATTGCAGATCTTTAATGGCACTGTTCTTGGAGTCTAGCACATCCTACAAGATGGTCAGACAATCAAGATATTTATCATGACTTTCAATCAATATTATAGAAAAATACATTTTCTTACACATTTGTCAACAGAGCCTGCACTACAAGATCAAATGTCTAGGTTAATCTGTAAGGCATTTCCCAATAAATAATATGCTAATATTAACGTAATGTATTCATATAAATTACATAATTTGGCTTGCAGGTATGGCTGCTGTCCAAAGCGGACGAGCAATGGACCAGGCTGATATTATCAATTCCTTAAGGGAGAGAGGGCGTGTACATGATTCACGTAATAGCGGTGAATCCACAACACTAACCAGACTGCAAGAACTCAAAGTTAAGTGTGGTGTAGCTCGACAAGAACGCTATGCTGGCAGACAAAGAAGAATTGTAATCCAACAAAGAACCGGTGTCGTTAGTCGTCACAAGCTGATGGACATACTGAGGGAGAGATCGGAGCACTTATGGACTAATTTGTTCGACGTGCAGTGATGGTGATCCGACGACTAAACTAAACTAAACATAATTTATTCATATAAATTATATAATCCCCGTTGTCTCCAAGAAACAGGAAACACCAAAATGTAACATCTAAATAAATAACAACACTGAAACAAGTCCATCGATTCAAGTATCTGGGAACATTCCTAACATCAGATGAAAGATGTACAACAGAGATTAGGAGTAGAATAGCTCAAGCAAATGCAGCTTTTATGAAAATGAAGAACACACTATGTGTGAACTCACTACCAATGACATTGCGAAAACGGGTACTCCAGTGCTATATTGAACCAATGCTTATGTATGGCAGCGAATCATGGACAATGAACAAACAATCAATACGATCATTGGAAGCCACAGAGATGTGGTTTTACAGAAGAATGCTGAAAATTCCATGGACAGCAAAGAAAACAAATGAAGTCTGCATACAAAGAAACCTTATCAAAAGAATAAGAATCAGACAATCAAAGGTCGTCTGAGTGGTTACTAGGGCCCATATTTGGGGTGTAAAGAATAGAATGACTGTTACCTGCCACGCATGTCGTAAGAGGCGGTTTGGCTGAAATCGGATGCACATGTTCTAAACGTGTAGAAGTCAATGCGTTTAGGGGCCTACCAAACCAATGTGCAATGTATACATGTTCTTGGCAAAGATCAAACATATCACAAAGAGTGATTAAAATGGACGTTAAGAATGAACGCAAAGAAGAAGAAGACAATCAAGGTTCTTCGGGCATATAATGAGAAGGGAAGGTTTAGAATATTTGGTGACTACAGGTCAAATTCAGGGACGGCGAATTCGTGGAAGGCAGAGGGAGAAGATGTTGGATGGCCTGGCATCATGGTTCGACAAAAGATCGACGGCAGAACTGATTACATGCACCAGTCAAAGAGAGTTGTGGAGAGACATGATCGCCTATGTTGGCAGGCATGACACTTGACTGATTGATTCATATAAATAATGATCATATTAAATAAGATAGTTTTGAAAATAATTTTTGTAACTGCTTATTAAAAGCTGTAAAAAATGTGGTGACATATTTTATACAAAGTCATCATCATCAGGTACAATGTCTGCTGACTTTGGTGATCATGAATCTCCACAACTCTCTGTCTCCAGCTTTGGCGATCAACTAAGTTTTTCCATGCAATTGTCTCAGGTTGCTCAGCATCTTCTCTCTCTCTCTCTCTCTCTCTCTCTCTCTCTCTCTCTCTCTTTATCGTCCTATAAATTTTCCTATGTGCCACAATATATCAGTGCCTGATACACCAAAAAGAACAAAACCTACAACATATTGACACCTTAAACCAAAATTGTACAAATCATGACATGAAAATCAATTTTGTTAAAACCGAAATAATGAATATAGGAAGAGAACATAACAAACTAAATGTCCATGTCAATGGCACTACAATCAATCAAGTGCAAGAATTCAAATACTTAGAAATCATATTCACAGAAAACGGAAGATTAGATAGAGAGATAGAGGCTAGAGTGCAAAAAACAAATACTATAACCTACCAGCTAGCCCCATTGTTAAGGCACTCAAACATCTCACTGACAACTAAACAACAGATGATCAACAGCATTTTCATACCTACTTTGTGTTACCAAAGCCAAATATGGACAATGAGCAAAGAACAGTCGTAAAAAATAACATGTAACAACATCAGTAAAACAGAGTCACCAACATCAGCACAAAAAAAAAAGTTGAGACAGAACCTTGCTTGAATTACATTGAGAAACAAATAATGAAGTGATTCGGCTACTTAATAAGACTGCAACCAAACTCTACTGCATACAGAATCGTCTACAATAGAACATCAGGAAAGAAGGCGAGAGGAAGACCACAAAAAAGATGGTCAGATGGCATAGCAGAATCCTGTCAAAAAGCAAAAATAACTATCACCCATGCCAGTAGAGCAGTGCAAGATGAAAAGAAAAAACTCCGACACTGGGCAACAACCTGGTAACAGTGTGATGACAAAAGAAGAAGAAGAAGAATAAGTCTAGTTTAATATAGTTTGAAGACTTTGTTTTGTACCTTTCTTTAATTTGTTCTAAATTGTCCAAATACTGAGACATAATCATTGTTGAAATCTACTCATGAGCTCATATTTTTCTGATATCAAACCTTTTCTAAATGTCATTGACTCTAAAAGCCAATCATTTTGATAATAAGTAACATTCCCTAGACTTTTTCAAAGCTACTTAATGATGATGTTTAAATCAAGTGTTTCCTATTATTATTGAAAATATATCCACCTTTTTGTGTGACAAAAGACACTTTTAGATATCAACATGTTACTTGCTCAAAGACAACAAACTCAACTGATTGATGAGCTCATTTGCCTGTCTTACATGCTGTTTGGGCCTAACAGGTGCACAAACAGGAACACATGTTCTTGGTGCAAACAACACAGATCATAAAGAGTAATTAACTGGGTGATAAAAACAAACGTGACCAAACTATACACTTAGAATGATAAATATTTGCTATTTTTGCATTAGCCATCAGTAGGCAATTTTTACAACATGATACTCATAGATAAATAGAAAAAGACAAATGGTGGAGCATGAAAGTTAAACACACATTATGTCATAATGACATTGGTAATAACATTCTGTAAGATAGTAAGATAATAACTCTGCCAATGCCGGTTCCAAGCCCGGATGAAAAAGGAGGAGGACTTTTGCGTGAGACCAGCTACCTCATCACAAGAAATTGAAATAGCTACAGAAACTTGTAAGAAAGGACGCCATACCGGTAAACCGACCAGCCAGGTGGTGTGCGGTGCACCTAGTGCATCAATGACGGTTGCTGATGAAAGCCGCTTTGCTGGAAGTCAGCAACCCGACTCGTACATTACTTGGCTCAAAACACACACTAAAATTGGATTTTGGAATGTGAGAACGATGGCCACGGCTACAAAATCAGCCCAAATTGCAGAAGAAATGAAGATATACGAGCTGGACATACTGGGGTTTAGTGAGGTGAGATGGCCTGAAACAGATAGAAGAGTAGTTAGTGGATTAATTTTCATATATTCAAGGAGAGAAGATGGTAAACATTTTGAAGAGTGGGTATAATGATGACACCTAGAGTAGCAAAAAGCATGTTAGAATGGGAACCCATCTCGAGTCGGATAATTAGAGCCGCTTCAGTACCAGGCATGTCAATATGACAATACTGCAGTGTTATGCACCAACAAACGAGGCTGACGATGATAAGAAAGACACATTTTTATGAGCAACTACAAGATCAAATTAACAAGACCCAAAACATGACCTGTTAGTAGTAATGGGGACTTTAATGCCAAGGTTGGAAGTGATAATGTAGGGGTAGAGAGAGCTATGGAAAACAAGGAATAAACACAATGAATGAGAATGGAGAAAGACTGGCGGAGTTATGTATGCTGTCAAACTTAGTAATTGGAGGTACCATCTTTGCACATAAGGAAATGTATAAACTTACTTGGCACTCACCAGATGGAGTGACCAGGAATCAGATTGACCATATGTGCATAAATACACAATTTAGAACATCATTGCTGGATGTCCGTGCATACAGAGGGGCAGATGTAGGAAGTGATCATAATTTATGCATAGGTAAATTGAAACTGAAATTGAAAATTCACCATACTAAAAAGAACAACTGCGAATAGACAGTCAAAGACTACAAAATAATAAGGTAAAAGAGGAATATCAGCTCGAACTTAAGAATAGGTTCGAGTTACTCAATGGTGAAAATTAACAGAACATTGAAGACAAATAGACTAAGATAAAGGACACACTATTGGGGGCAGCAAATAGTAGCGTAGGATTAAAGACGAAAGACAGAAAACCCTGGATAAGCGATGACACCTGGAAATGTATTCAAGAAAGAAGAAAGATGAAACTAGCGATATTTAATACTAAGGATGCGGAAAGAAGAAAGATGAAACTAGCGATATTTAATACTAAGGATGCAACAGATGAAATCATAGCTAAAGAAGAATATAAACTAAAAGACAAGGAAGTGAAAAGAGCGGCTAGAAGAGATAAAAGAGCATATGTCAATCAACTGGCGAAGAAGGGGAAAAGGCAGCTAAGACTGGAAACAGTAAAATGCTATACAAAACACTCAAACAACTTACTGGAACTTTTGTTTCAAAGGTTTCCCAATCAAGAGTAAAGATGGTAAAGTTCTAACATCAGATACCGAGCTGAAGAAAAGATGGGCAGAACTTTTTGAAGAAATATTAAATAGACCTGATCCACCAGTACTACTCAAGTTTGAAGAAGAGGCAAGAAACAGCTCCTACCAATTAACGAAGAAATGATAAGTGTAGCTGAGGTCAAGGAGGCAATCGATTCCTTGATAAACAACAAGGCAGCGGGTGATGACAACATTACTGCAGAAATACTCAAAGTGGCTGATGATACAACTATTAGCAAGGTGCAAGAACTATTTAATAAAGTATGGGAAGAAGGGAATAATTGTTAAGATCCCCAAAAAGGTGATCTCAAAGATTGCAACAACTGGAGAGGGATCACCCTATTATCGGTAATGACCAAGACTTTCTGCAAAATCATTCTTAATAGAATCAAAGGAGCAGTGGACACAACCTTGAGAGAAGAACAAGCTGGTTTTAGACCTGGGAGAAGCTGCTTAGACCAAATAATTACCCTACGACTAATTTTGGAGGAACATATTGAGAAGCAACAACCACTCATACTAAATTTCATCGATTTTAAAAAGCCTTTGATAGTCTACACAGAATCCTTTTGTGGAATATTCTGAGATGCTATGGAATACCAGACAAAATAATAAACATTATTAAGAGCCTCTATGATGGTTCACAGTGTGCAGTTCACACTGATGGTGGAGCTAGCGACTGGTTTATGGTTAAACCAGAGTAAAGCAAGGCTGTATTCTATCTCTGCTATTGTTTGGAGTGGCCATTGACTGGGTAATGCAAAAATGTTGCAGGGGGCGAAACTGGCATCGATTGGGTAGAAAATAGTAAACCAGAAGATTTGGATTTTGCAGATGTTATGTTATGTTATGCGATCGATGTCATGGCACATTGGGCATTCCCATTCATGCTCTGTCCTCCGTTGCAGCAGCCATCCCAAAGTCCATTTGCTCACAGTACCCATGAGAAGTTGATTACTATATCTTTTCTCTCTACCACGAAGACGACACTGTCTGGCATGTCCAAACTTAACGCCTAATTCTTGAACTTGTTCCAGCGTCTGAGACCTGCCCGTGTCACACAATTGAGAGCGTACCGCATTGATGATATCGGCTCTGTCCATACTTCTGCCCACTTGAGTCGGGCACTGTTTGCAAGAGAGTCAGCACGCTCGTTACCCGCACTCCAGCATGTCCAGGCGTGTACAGCCACGTCATTTTCTTGAGATGTGATCTCCGAATGATGTCCACCCATTCCACGCGCATACTTCCAGATTTAATCAGTTGAAGCATATTCATTAAGTCTGATATAATGATCGTATGGGTAACCTGTTGCTCAGCCACCCATGACAGAGCCCTGGAGGCAGCGGTGATCTCCATAGTCATGCTCGATGTCGTTGTCTCAAAAGCCCGCAGTCCTCATGAAGTGTGCGACCGTTGCGTTGTGCTGAGTAAGCCCACGATGATCTGGTGCCACGCTTGACAGAGCCATCGGTGTAGATAATGATATCACCTGGATGGGAGTGCTGATCCACGAGTGCAAGAATTTCCGCATTGACAACGCCCGAGGCCCATTCTCTACAGCGGCGTCCAAGTGTGCTGATAACCCTGGCGTAATTAGTCATATCCTCTGATATAGGCATCCATTCGTCACCGTGCCTCAGCTCATCTAGAGTACAGACCTGTTTAATAACATCCTCTGCCTCGGCCATCCAGGATCAACCTCTCTTCAATCACCTGCCTTTGTTCTCATTTATGGATTTGTGCAGAGGATGATTTGTGTCCACAGAAACTCTCAGATACGCTTTTACCTGTGCGACTTTGTGTCTAGTGGCCATCGTTGGCAATCCAAGGACATAGCACGGATTTTGCAGATGATATTGCCTTGTTAAGTAGAAACACCCAAGATATGCAAAGAAAAACAGACAACTTGTCATCTATAGCATCAAAAGTTGGACTGCAGATAAGCTATGAAAAACAAATATAATGAAGACACTTATGGCAAGTAATGCAGATATCACACTGGAATCTAAAATGATAAAAATAACAGAGCAGTTCACCTATTTAGGTAGCAATTTTGATTGCACACGAAATGTTAAAAAAGAAATTATGATACGAATTGGCAAAGCAACATCAGCTTTTAAAAGTCTAAATAAAATATGGAACTGCAAATTATATAGTATTAAAACTAAATTACGAATTTTCAATTCAAATGTTGTATCAATCCTAACATATGCTAGAGAGAGTTGGAAAATGACTAAAGATATAGAAAGCAAGTTGAATGCATTTGAAAATAGATTGCGAAAAATAATGAATATAAAATGGAACGAATTCAGGAGAAGTGATGAAATCAGAGACATGTCTGGTCAACCACTAGTGACAACTGTTATAAGAAAGAGAAGATGGAGATATGTTGGGCACACCTTGAGGAGAAATGATCAATGAATATCAAAGTAGACATTGAAGTGGGATGCAAAGGGTTCAAGAAAGAGAGGTCGACCTAAGGAGACCCTGAAATGAACTTTGCTGAGAGAGGCAGGAAATATTGGTCTCAGTTCCATGGAGGAGATTGAGCGAGTTGCCCAGGATAGAGCGGTATGGAGAAATTACTTGCAGGCCCTATGTAACGTATAACAGTACGAGAGGAATTATTATTATATTATTATTATTAAGATAGTAAGAGGAAAACAAATATTTAAAAGTGGGATGTGTATACAGATAAACAAAGAAACAATCCAACCCACATGTACAAATATATGTTGATGTTTGTGCTTGAAATAATGTGTGTGGCTACAGAAATCTCTATCACTACTTCAGAGAAATCAACTCATAAAATAGATACAAAAGACAAGGAAAACATGGTTAGATACATAGGGCTGAAGACATTTAAAAAAGTTGAATTTCCAGAACTATAATTTTATGAGTACTACCACAAACAAAATGAACAATATGACCTCTAGCTTTCTTGTGACCAATGAAAGAGCTTCCGGGTCAAGATTCGACACAGAGAGTACTTCATTAAGCTGAGCCTCCTTCTTTTCCAAGATGTTGGCGAGGGCTGTCAACTTCTTCTCCAGCAAAATATTTTTCAAGTTACACTTTTGCTGCACTTCCTGCACAGCTTTAATAAATTTGACATACAGTTCATCTCTTTCTTCTTGCGTCTGTCAACAAATAGAGCAGAATATAGGATCAGCAGACAGTTGATATGAGACATTATCTACACTCAGGAATAACTTCTCTGCACTATTGCTCCATAAACAGTTTTATTTGTAATCAAGCTAATTTTACTGCAGACATATTTACATCAAATTTTGATATTTTAAAAATATTTACTGATAAGTAATTTTTCCGATGTTTAACAGTTCTTCAGCACTGGTGTAGAGTACAGGCCTGAATTTTGACAGTTTCTTCTTCTAAGTTACTTACTTCCATATTGAAATGTAGAGGTACACAAAGTTCCTCTAAGTTACTTACTTCCATATTGAAATGTAGAGGTACACAAAGTTCCTCTAAGTTACTTACTTCCATATTGAAATGAAGAGGTACACAAAGAAAACGGCTTATGATTCTCTCAGTTGTCCCTCTTCTTTAGTCCAAAAATTGACTATTTTCCTCTTCTTATTTCTCTCCGTTCATCTCCAAGCTTAAGGTCTCAACAGTTATTCTCCACTATAGTGTATTATGGACAGCAAAAGAAGGGAGGCCGAGAAATACATGGAGACGAGATTTGGAGGCGGAGATGAACAATATAAAGAAGAGCTGGAGGGAGCTGCAGGAGATAGCTAGAGATAGAAAGACTTGGCATGAGTTGGTTGAGGGCCTATGCCCCAACCCGGGTAAAAGGCAAGAGAGAGAGAGAGATAGCATATTATATGCAACAGTTGTTCTCCACTATATTATATTATATGCAACAGTTACTCTCCACTATAGTATAGTATATGCAACAGTTATTCTCCACTATAGTATAGTATATGCTACAGTTGTTCTCCGCTATAGTATAGTATATGCAACAGTTATTCTCCACTATAGTATAGTATATGCAACAGTTATTCTCCACTATATTATATTATATGCAACAGTTACTCTTCACTATAGTATAGTATATGCAACAGTTATTCTTCACTATAGTATAGTATATGCAACAGTTATTCTCCACTATAGTATAGTATAGTATATGCAACAGTTATTCTTCACTATAGTATAGTATATGTAACAGTTATTCTCCACTATAGTATAGCATATGCAACAGTTATTCTTCACTATAGTATAGTATATGCAACAGACAATAAAAAGATTTGGTTCTGTTTTAATGATACAATTGACTTTTAATTTGATGAGATGGCTACAACTCACACAACATTTTAAAAAAAACGTCTTGGTGTTGTTATTTTCTTAAGTATCAGGTTTCTTTGCGTACAAGATAAATCATTCAAAGTGAAACTTCTAAAACCCAACTTACCTTTTGGAATGCTTGTTCTAATACTTCTCTATCCCATTTAATAGTCTGCTGATCATCTGTCATCTGTTTTAAACGGGCTTTTGTTACCTAAGAAAGAACCAATGTCAAGTATTTATCTATTTTTCTCGTAACCTCTAATGGAATCTACAGTACTAATTGGTTGACTTTTATCAGTTTATAAATATTAATTTTCTTCATGTTAACTATTTTGTGGATCAAAACCACTTTATTGCATTTGTCTTTTCCACTCTAATGCTCTTCATTATGTTCTTATTATCAATTGTAAATAAAATTCTTACAAATTTTCAACATCCTCAAAATTAAATTGAGAACCCTTGCCAGTGCTACAGAGTTTGTGCACTGTTGCTGATGTTTTCCCATGTAACAAAGATATAGTAGCACGCATGGTTATTCATCAAAGTGCAATGATGATGGTCTTATAAATTAAGCTCCATTTATATTTTGTTTGCAACATTTCAAGGCACTTGCAATGTACAAAATTGATATCACATGATATTAACTTTCAAAGATTGGAGCAGGCAGTTGCAGTTTAGAGTAGGAACATTGTGTTCTTTATCTAAAAGCGATCATATTTATTTTTCTAACTTGATATTATAACTTATTTCTGTACTAACTACAAAAGGTGTGCAACAATTATTAAATAGTATCATCTGTAATTTAAAAACATGGCTAAATGCAATGAAACTACACTTAAAATTTTGAATGGGAAGATCAGTATTATTTTATTGAATGCAATGATAAATCTCTGCTTTTACCTTTTACTATGTGATCGTAGCATTTCTATTAGTTACAAACAATAATATAGAGCGACATTTCTCCACTTACAAAAAGTGTAAAATGGAATTTACCCTGAATTTCTACTGAACCTGAGAATTTCCCCAACTTTAAGTGAATATGCTATGTTAAATTTCCCACATAATTATAAAAGTGCAATATTTTTAAAAGATTAAACTACTAATCAGGATTAAGTTTTCATCCGTGATTATTATTCTGAATACTATTTCATTATTGTTATTACTATTATTAGTGTTTGTATTATAATTGCAATCACTACACGGCCCACGCCTCTACATCCATCAGTCAGATGTCCACCCAATCTAAAAACATTGGACAGCAGTGGTTCATAGCCTGCTTCCAACTGGACCTGTCTATGGCAAGTTCTTCCCAATGCCCTGACTATGTCTGAATTCATAGCAGACAAATTCAAGAAGAAGAAGAAGAATATGCACATTTTGAATGTAAAAGTGTGCATTACCATGGCATTTTCATATTAGAACTTACAAGGACAATGTGGACTAATACAAGATATTGACATAATTTTTGTTCCAGTAAGACTGATTCTTCGTGCTAATCAATATGCTCAAATAATATTTCAGAAGTAAAAAATAATATAGGAAAAGCTAATAAATAAATAATAGAGTAGGAAAAAGAAAACTAGCAGTCCTGAACTTCAATAGCATTATAAGCAAGAAGTTCCTGTCTACTGATGGAAATTGCAGAGTTTTGTCATGTTACTTACTGTGACTGTAAATCTATCAGCCATCAATTTTAGAGTTGGAGTTAGTAAGTACAAATCATATTACTCTTAGTTAGAAGGAAAATGTGTTGCTCATGGGATGAGTATAGAGAGTTAGACTGAAAGGGAAGATGAGTAAATCTTCCTGTAGTAAATCTGACCATGAGTTGTCCACAAGAAATGTGAGGTCGGTGATTGATTTAACAAAACGTCTCTCTATGAAATGTGAGAATCTCAGTCTCAGTATATATTTATATATAAACTTCTTCTCTCTATGAAATGTGAGAATCTCAGTCTTAGTATATATATATATATATATATAAACTTCTTCTCTATGAAATGTGAGAATCTCAGTCTCAGTATATATATATATATATATATATATATATATATATATATATATATATATATATATATATATATATATATATATATATATATATATACATATATATATAAACTTCTCTCTATGAAATGTAAGAATCTCTCAGTATATATAGTTATCCATGTGTGGTTTCTGAAGTAGCAAAGAATAGAATCACTGTCATCTCTCAACTCGTGTCGTAAAAAGGCAATTAAGAGGGGTAGAATGTTGGGCCAGCGACCAAACACTGTATAAAAGCAAACAGTTACAGAACCTGATACTGAAAACCCCAAATTGCTGATGAAGATCTGGTTGCCATAGTAAAGGTTCAAGATTGAAATGAGTGAACATTTGTTGTCTCGACTAGGACTGATGATTCAATGATTTTAAAATATACTATACTTCTATAATAATATTTTTGTTTCATCTTGTTTTCCACAGACATACAATTTAATGAGCGAAAATCACAATGACAGAGATGAGGTGCCTTAGAAGAGCTGCGGGGTCAAAGGCGCAAGGAAGCGGCGCGCCAGGATTAGGAAGATGGCTCTAATCCCCTACTCTCACCTCCCCGTGGTGACCCTGGTAACAGACGGTAGCTCCAGTCTGGCTAAGAGGGCAGGTGCCGTGGGAGGGCTACTCTGGGACAAATAGAGATGCAAAGGTAGTCATGCTAGATGGGATCTGCTCACAACACAGACGAGCGAACTCCCAGAGTGACTATTAATGCTCGCCTCTCCCGGATGATGGGAAAAGCTTGAAGGATAAAAGTGGAACCGCGTGTGACGAAACTCGGAGCCCACGCATGATCTCTCTTGAGACCTCTCTCTTGAGCCAACGAGTATGCTGGGAGTCGAGTTGAACTTCACGTGGGTCCACATAGGCCGATCGAAAAGACGACCTGCGTGTGGTGATATTCGGAGCCCGCGCATGCTCTCTCTTGAGACCTCTCTCTTGAGCCGATGAGTATGCTGAAAGTCGAGTTCAGTTGCACGTGGGTCCCCCTGGAGTCGGGCAGCCCAGGAAATTGCGAGCACGGAGGGAATTGACGGAAATGGTGAGGAAGGCACCAGGGCAGAGCAAGCACGCACGCTGGCGAAGCGATAGTGGGTCCCACCGAGGGGCAGGCGAGCATGACACTGCATGCAAGAAAAGCACGGTAAACTGCAAGCATGGCAGGTAAGAAGGTGTGCCGTCCACCCAAATGAGCAGAACAACTGGAAAGCCCAGCAGAGGTAAAGCCAGTGCACGTTCCCGCTCGCAGAGAACTACTGCTGCCTTGCAGTTGATTGGGGACAATCAAAGGCTAGCGGAGCAAACTGTACACAAAGTTGGACGGGCGGCAAACCAAGGTGTCCATTAAAACGACCCGTTTTGCTGGGCAGATGGTGCTCATAAGCCTGGGAGGGCAAGCCGTCTACGGATCGCTGCCCTAAACGAAAATGGCAACCTGCTGCCTTGTGGGTTTTGGCTGGGGACAGCCAAAGGCTAGCGGAGAGCGAACCGCACACAAGCGCTGATTGAAATCAAACACACCACCGAAGGGTAAGCAATTGAGCTCCTATAGGTACTAAAGGCTTGTGCATGTACATCACGTTCTGATGTTTGGCTGTTTATACATCACAATAGAATGATAAAAATGGCTTAACACTTAGAACCCTGCTCCCGATATTTTGGGATTGAATGTAAGCGCTCCGTACCCCGAACTCCGATATATTGGTCTGAGCATATGTTTTCACTATTTTTCGGTATTTGAAAATAAAAAAATGTGTACAAATGAGATGTAAACACAACCCATGTGTTTTACATCGTTTACTAGATGCTGGACGCTGTTGTGTGATTTTATTGTACTGATAAGGTAATTAGCTAAGTATTTAATCTTCATATCTTCATATACGGGAGTATTGCAGCGTACCACATATTAAATCAAATAAATTTTAAAGTTTAGTATTCTTCAAATATATAATAAGTATGAATAACGGAGGTGATGGGGTACATCAATAACAAATTATAGAGCACTTAAGAATGCTAAATTATCGTGTTTTGTACTGTTTTGTACTCTGATATGTACTGTTTTTGCCCAGGAGCTTTGAGGAAGAGATTTTTAAGGTACAGGTGGCCAGGGTTCAAAGGGTTAAGAACGATCGCGAGAGAGAGAAGAGCTGCAGGTGTGACAATAAGAGACAAATTTAGAAATGAAGAAATCAGAAGAAGACCGGATGTGAAACCAGTCATGCAATTCATAAAAGAACAACAGATTAAATGCTTTGGACACCTGACAAGAATGCCCTGGTATCTACCACAGAGAGTCACACAGAAAAAGTATAATGAATACAAAGCAAGAGGAAGACCACGCAAAAGATGGAGCTATGGCATCAAGAACAGCCTTACGACAAAGAATATCAGCTTACAAAGTGCCTTAAAACAAGCACACACAAGATCACTACGTTCCATCCCAACACTTCTATAAAAAAGTAAATGGTGGAAGAGAAGAAGATACAATTTCTCGAAGTGGCAAAATGCTTCCAAAATAGCAACCTTCATAATACTCACTTTAAGCATTTCCTTGTCCTTTGCATAGTTGCTCAATTTAATCTTAAAATTATTGATCTTCTGCTCATTCCTTCGTAATGGCTCAACCAAACACTTGTTTGCATCCTCCAGTTCCTTCATATCTTTAGACATTCTGCTCTCTTTCTTCTTCAATTCCTCCACTTGCTCCTGTTATAAACAAAATCTGTGGAGACCATTTATGCTATAGAGGAACAACTTATTTATAAGAGTGTTATTTATAATTGTTTTCATGTATATAATAAAACGTTAGTTCTCTCATTCTACTTATGACACACTCAAAGTCCACTAATGTGACTACAGTCAACGTACATATATTACAGAGAATAGATTTGCAAACAGATTAATTTCAAGACATTCATTTGTAGGTAGTTAGTAATGGAATTAACATAGTACTGTGGACTAAAGTGCAGAAACAAAACAAAAAATTAAAATAGCTTACAAATAAAATATGAACAGACAGCCTGTCATTAAAGCCTATGTCACTGAAATAAAATACAAAAACAGCTGGATAGAACAAATGCAATTTTTAAAAACTGACCAATCTGTATAAATGACCACATTTTCCCTCAGTTCAGACAAACTCTCAGAAACCAACACCAGAACTTCTGCCTCCACAACTATTGGGTTTTATTGTCTGCATTCTCTGCCAAGTCTGATACATAATGAAAATGATGTATAGCTTCCTGTTGGCATTTGTATCCATTCTTCAACAGGTTCAATGTCCTCAAATGAAACACACTGTTGTATACAGTCCTCGGCCTGACCCATCCAAGATTTTCTTATTTTTAGCCTGCTTCTCTTTTCTCTTCTTATTAACCTGTGTTAACAAAGAAGGCAAGAGGAAGACCACGGAAAAGATGGTTAGATGGCGTAGCAGAATCCTGTGAAAGAGCAAAGATAACAATCACACAAGCCGCCAGAACAGCGCAAGACAAAAACAGAAAACCACGACACTGGACAACAACCCGGTAGCAGTGTGACGACAAAAGAAGAAGAAGAACAATGATTCAGTGGCAGGCTGTGTACAGCCCATCCTTGTTCTGTCTTCCATAGTTAGATAATCAAGAATGTAAAGCATCCCCCTGCATGACATAACTTTAGTGTAAGCTAGTGGATGCACATATCATTGTTTTGTATTCTTTCCATCATGTTGTAACTAAGCACACCAAAACTAACCATCATTTACATGTTGATGACAAACAATATGTATGACTTCTGCACAGATTCACCAACTCTGTAGCATCAGCAAAGTTCCTCAATGAATGGATTTCCTATTCTATTAACATAACTCTCTGCATAAGAGATCAAATTAACCTTTCTCCTTACACAAAATAATTAGTGTCACGCAAAACAAAACGGTGGCCATTGCCATTTTGAACCAGAGGTCAAAAGAAATAACAAAGACTTACTTGTGGAAGGGAGATACAAAGACTTACTTGTGGAAGGGAGATACAAATTGAGATTCAAAAAAGAAAATAAAGATTGATAGAAATTCTCTTGTTACAATTTATCAAAATGTTTAGGTATGATGCTGGAAGAGATTAAAAATGGAAGAACAAAAAAAAAACATGGATAAGAATTCAGATGACTACAGGTATTTCTTAAGGTCCAATCTTTAATAAAAATAATTCTTCCATTCAGAGGAAAGACTGCATTCTTGTACCAAATCCCACTATTGAACCATGCTATTAAAGATGACAAAAGAGGGTTGTATATGTGACTGACAACTTTGGAGAAGGCATGCCAGTATGGTGGGGGACACTGATAATACGGAATGCCAGCCTTCACGCAAAAATCAGTCAAAATCACCCTACCAGATGCCCTGGCTATGTATGAATTCATAGCTAGCAAACACAAGAAGAAGAACCCCCTACCAGATGCCCTGGCTATGTATGACTTTATAGCTGGCAAACACAAGAAGAAAATCACCCTACCAGATGCCCTGGCTATGAATGAATTCATAGCTGGCAAACACAAAAAGAAAATCACCCTACCAGATGCCCTGGCTATGTATGACTTCATAGCTGGCAAACACAAGAAGAAAATCCCTACTAGATGCCCTGGCTATGTATGACTTCATAGCTAGCAAACACAAGAAGAAAATCCCCTACTAGATGCCCTGGCTATGTATGACTTCATAGCTGGCAAACACAAGAAGAAAATCCCTACTAGATGCCCTGGCTATGCATGACTTCATGCTAGCAAACACAAGAAGAAAATCCCTACTAGATGCCCTGGCTATGATGACTTCATGGCTAGCAAACACAAGAAGAAAATCCACCTACTAGATGCCCTGGCTATGTATGACTTCATAGCTGGCAAACACAAGAAGAAAATCACCCTACTAGATGCCCTGGCTATGTATGAATTCATAGCTGGCAAACACAAGAAGAAAATCCCTACTAGATGCCCTGGCTATGTATGACTTCATAGCTAGCAAACACAAGAAGAAAATCACCCTACTAGATGCCCTGGCTATGTATGACTTCATAGCTGGCAAACACAAGAAGAAAATCACCCTACTAGATGCCCTGGCTATGTATGAATTCATAGCTGGCAAACACAAGAAGAAAATCCCTACTAGATGCCCTGGCTATGTATGACTTATAGCTAGCAAACACAAGAAGAAAATCCCCTACTAGATGCCCTGGCTATGTATGACTTCATAGCTGGCAAACACAAAAGAAAATCCCCTACTAGATGCCCTGGCTATGTATGACTTCATAGCTAGCAAACACAAGAAGAAAATCCCCCTACTAGATGCCCTGGCTATGTATGACCATAGCTAGCAAACACAAGAAGAAAATCCCCCTACCAGATTCCCTGGCTATGCATGACTTCATAGCTAGCAAACACAAGAAGAAAATCCCCCTACTAGATGCCCTGGCTATGTATGACTTCATGGCTAGCAAACACAAGAAGAAAATCCTACTAGATGCCTGGCTATGTGACTTCATAGCTGGCAAACACAAGAAGAAAATCACCCTACTAGATGCCCTGGCTATGTATGACTTCATAGCTGGCAAACACAAGAAGAAAATCCACCTACTAGATGCCCTGGCTATGTATGACTTCATAGCTGGCAAACACAAGAAGAAAATCCCCCTACTAGATGCCCTGGCTATGCATGACTTCATAGCTAGCAAACACAAGAAGAAAATCTCCCTACTAGATGCCCTGGCTATGTATGACTTCATAGCTAGCAAACAAAAGAAGAAAATCCCCTACTAGATGCCCTGGCTATGTATGACTTCATAGCTGGCAAACACAAGAAGAAAATCCCCCTACTAGATGCCCTGGCTATGTATGAATTCATAGCTGGCAAACACAAGAAGAAAATCCCCCTACTAGATGCCCGGCTATGTATGACTTCATAGCTAGCAAACACAAGAAATCCCCCTACTAGATGCCCTGGCTATGCATGACTTCATAGCTAGCAAACACAAGAAGAAAACCCCTACTAGATGCCCTGGCTATGTTGACTTCATAGCTCAAACACAAGAAGAAAATCCCCTACTAGATGCCCTGGCTATGTATGACTTCATAGCTGGCAAACACAAGAAGAAAATCACCCTACTAGATGCCCTGGCTATGTATGAATTCATAGCTGGCAAACACAAGAAGAAAATCCCCTACTAGATGCCCTGGCTATGTATGACTTCATAGCTAGCAAACACAAGAAGAAAATCCCTACTAGATGCCTGGCTATGTATGACTTCATAGCTGGCAAACACAAGAAGAAAATCCTACTAGATGCCCTGGCTATGTGACTTCAAGCTAGCAAACACAAGAAGAAAATCCCCTACTAGATGCCCTGGCTATGTTGACTTCATAGCTGGCAAACACAAGAAGAAAATCCCTACTAGATGCCCTGGCTATGTATGACTTCATAGCTAGCAAACACAAGAAGAAAATCCCCTACTAGATGCCCTGGCTATGTATGACTTCATAGCTAGCAAACACAAGAAGAAGAACCCCTACTAGATGCCCATGCTATGTATGACTTCATAGCTAGCAAACACAAGAAGAAAATCACCCTACTAGATGCCCTGGCTATGTATGACTTCAAAGCTAGCAAACACAAGAAGAAAATCCCCCTACTAGATGCCCTGGCTATGCATGACTTCATAGCTAGCAAACACAAGAAGAAAATCCACCTACTAGATGCCCTGGCTATGTATGACTTCATAGCTAGCAAACACAAGAAGAAAATCACCCTACTAGATGCCCTGGCTATGTATGACTTCATAGCTGGCAAACACAAGAAGAAAATCCCCCTACTAGATGCCCTGGCTATGGATGACTTCATAGCTAGCAAACACAAGAAGAAAATCCCCCTACTAGAGGCCCTGGCTATGTATGACTTCATAGCTGGCAAACACAAGAAGAAAATCCCTACTAGATGCCCTGGCTATGTATGACTTCATAGCTAGCAAACACAAGAAGAAAATCTCCCTACTAGATGCCCTGGCTATGTATGACTTCATAGCTAGCAAACACAAGAAGAAGAACCCCCTACTAGATGCCCTGGCTATGTATAACTTCATAGCTGGCAAACACAAGAAGAAAATCCCTACTAGATGCCCTGGCTATGTATGACTTCATAGCTAGCAAACACAAGAAGAAAATCCCCCTACTAGATGCCCTGGCTATGCATGACTTCATAGCTAGCAAACACAAGAAGAAAATCCCCTACTAGATGTCCTGGCTATGTATGACTTCATAGCTAGCAAACACAAGAAGAAAATCCCCTACTAGATGCCCTGGCTATGTATGACTTCATAGCTGGCAAACACAAGAAGAAAATCACCCTACTAGATGCCCTGGCTATGTATGAATTCATAGCTGGCAAACACAAGAAGAAAATCCCTACTAGATGCCCTGGCTATGTATGACTTCATAGCTAGCAAACACAAGAAGAAAATCACCCTACTAGATGCCCTGGCTATGTATGACTTCATAGCTGGCAAACACAAGAAGAAAATCCCACTACTAGATGCCCTGGCTATGTATGACTTCATAGCTAGCAAACACAAGAAGAAAATCCCCTACTAGATGCCCTGGCTATGTATGACTTCATAGCTGGCAAACACAAGAAGAAAATCCCTACTAGATGCCCTGGCTATGTATGACTTCATAGCTAGCAAACACAAGAAGAAAATCTCCCTACTAGATGCCCTGGCTATGTATGACTTCATAGCTAGCAAACACAAGAAGAAGAACCCCTACTAGATGCCCTGGCTATGTATGACTTCATAGCTAGCAAACACAAGAAGAAAATCACCCTACTAGATGCCCTGGCTATGTATGACTTCATAGCTCGCAAACACAAGAAGAAAATCCCCCTACTAGATGCCCTGGCTATGCATGACTTCATAGCTAGCAAACACAAGAAGAAAATCTCCCTACTAGATGCCCTGGCTATGTATGACTTCATAGCTAGAAAACACAAGAAGAAAATCACCCTACTAGATGCCCTGGCTATGTATGACTTCATAGCTGGCAAACACAAGAAGAAAATCCCTACTAGATGCCCTGGCTATGTATGACTTCATAGCTAGCAAACACAAGAAGAAAATCCCCTACTAGATGCCCTGGCTATGTAGACTTCATAGCTGGCAAACACAAGAAGAAAATCCCCTACTAGATGCCCTGGCTATGTATGACTTCATAGCTAGCAAACACAAGAAGAAAATCCCCTACTAGATGTCCTGGCTATGTATGACTTCATAGCTAGCAAACACAAGAAGAAGAACCCCTACTAGATGCCCTGGCTATGTATAACTTCATAGCTGGCAAACACAAGAAGAAAATCCCTACTAGATGCCCTGGCTATGTATGACTTCATAGCTAGCAAACACAAGAAGAAAATCCCCCTACTAGATGCCCTGGCTATGCATGACTTCATAGCTAGCAAACACAAGAAGAAAATCTCCCTACTAGATGCCCTGGCTATGTATGACTTCATAGCTAGCAAACACAAGAAGAAAATCCACCTACTAGATGCCCTGGCTATGTATGACTTCATAGCTGGCAAACACAAGAAGAAAATCACCCTACTAGATGCCCTGGCTATGTATGAATTCATAGCTGGCAAACACAAGAAGAAAATCCCCTACTAGATGCCCTGGCTATGTATGACTTCATAGCTAGCAAACACAAGAAGAAAATCCCTACTAGATGCCTGGCTATGTATGACTTCATAGCTGGCAAACACAAGAAGAAAATCCCCTACTAGATGCCCTGGCTATGTATGACTTCATAGCTAGCAAACACAAGAAGAAAATCCCCTACTAGATGCCCTGGCTATGTATGACTTCATAGCTGGCAAACACAAGAAGAAAATCCCTACTAGATGCCTGGCTATGTATGAATTCATAGCTGGCAAACACAAGAAGAAAATCCCTACTAGATGCCCTGGCTATGTATGACTTCATAGCTAGCAAACACAAGAAGAAAATCCCCCTATTAGATGCCCTGGCTATGTATGACTTCATAGCTAGCAAACACAAGAAGAAAATCACCCTACTAGATGCCCTGGCTATGTATGACTTCATAGCTGGCAAACACAAGAAGAACCCCCTACTAGATGCCCTGGCTATGTATGACTTCATAGATAGCAAACACAAGAAGAAAATCCCCCTATTAGATGCCCTGGCTATGTATGACTTCATAGCTAGCAAACACAGAAGAAAATCCCTACTAGATGCCCTGGCTATGTATGACTTCATAGCTAGCAAACACAAGAAGAAAATCACCCTACTAGATGCCCTGGCTATGTATGACTTCATAGCTGGCAAACACAAGAAGAAGAACCCCCTACTAGATGCCTTGGCTATGTATGACTTCATAGCTAGCAAACACAAGAAGAAGAACCCCTACTAGATGCCCTGGCTATGTATGACTTCATAGCTAGCAAACACAAGAAGAAAATCTCCCTACTAGATGCCCTGGCTATGTATGACTTCATAGCTAGCAAACACAAGAAGAAAATCTCCCTACTAGATGCCCTGGCTATGCATGACTTCATAGCTAGCAAACACAAGAAGAAAATCTCCCTACTAGATGCCCTGGCTATGTATGACTTCATAGCTAGAAAACACAAGAAGAAAATCACCCTACTAGATGCCCTGGCTATGTATGACTTCATAGCTGGCAAACACAGAAGAAAATCCCCCTACTAGATGCCCTGGCTATGTATGACTTCATAGCTAGCAAACACAAGAAGAAAATCCCCTACTAGATGCCCTGGCTATGTATGACTTCATAGCTGGCAAACACAAGAAGAAAATCCCCTACTAGATGCCCTGGCTATGTATGACTTCATAGCTAGCAAACACAAGAAGAAAATCCCCTACTAGATGCCCTGGCTATGTGACTTCATAGCTGGCAAACACAAGAAGAAAATCCCTACTAGATGCCCTGGCTATGTATGACTTCATAGCTAGCAAACACAAGAAGAAAATCTCCCTACTAGATGCCCTGGCTATGCATGACTTCATAGCTAGCAAACACAAGAAGAAAATCCCTACTAGATGCCCTGGCTATGTATGACTTCATGCTAGCAAACACAAGAAGAAAATCCCTACTAGATGCCCTGCATGTATGACTTCATAGCTGGCAAACACAAGAAGAAAATCACCCTACTAGATGCCCTGGCTATGTATGAATTCATAGCTGGCAAACACAAGAAGAAAATCCCTACTAGATGCCCTGGCTATGTATGACTTTAGCTAGCAAACACAAGAAGAAAATCCCCTACTAGATGCCCTGGCTATGTATGACTTCATAGCTGGCAAACACAAGAAGAAAATCCCCTACTAGATGCCCTGGCTATGTATGACTTCATAGCTAGCAAACACAAGAAGAAAATCACCCTACTAGATGCCCTGGCTATGTATGACTTCATAGCTGGCAAACACAAGAAGAAAATCCCTACTAGATGCCCTGGCTATGTATGACTTCATGCTAGCAAACACAAGAAGAAAATCCCTACTAGATGCCCTGGCATGTATGACTTCATAGCTAGCAAACAAAGAAGAAGAACCCCTACTAGATGCCCTGGCTATGTATGACTTCATAGCTAGCAAACACAAGAAGAAAATCACCCTACTAGATGCCCTGGCTATGTATGACTTCATAGCTCGCAAACACAAGAAGAAAATCTCCCTACTAGATGCCCTGGCTATGCATGACTTCATAGCTAGCAAACACAAGAAGAAAATCCCCTACTAGATGCCCTGGCTATGTATGACTTCATAGCTAGAAAACACAAGAAGAAAATCCCCTACTAGATGCCCTGGCTATGTATGACTTCATAGCTGGCAAACACAAGAAGAAAATCCCCTACTAGATGCCCTGGCTATGTATGACTTCATAGCTAGCAAACACAAGAAGAAAATCCCCTACTAGATGCCCTGGCTATGTATGACTTCATAGCTGGCAAACACAAGAAGAAAATCCCCTACTAGATGCCCTGGCTATGTATGACTTCATAGCTAGCAAACACAAGAAGAAAATCCCCTACTAGATGCCCTGGCTATGTATGACTTCATAGCTAGCAAACACAAGAAGAAGAACCCCTACTAGATGCCCTGGCTATGTATAACTTCATAGCTGGCAAACACAAGAAGAAAATCCCTACTAGATGCCCTGGCTATGTATGACTTCATAGCTAGCAAACACAAGAAGAAAATCTCCCTACTAGATGCCCTGGCTATGCATGACTTCATAGCTAGCAAACACAAGAAGAAAATCTCCCTACTAGATGCCCTGGCTATGTATGACTTCATAGCTAGCAAACACAAGAAGAAAATCACCCTACTAGATGCCCTGGCTATGTATGACTTCATAGCTGGCAAACACAAGAAGAAAATCACCCTACTAGATGCCCTGGCTATGTATGAATTCATAGCTGGCAAACACAAGAAGAAAATCCCCTACTAGATGCCCTGGCTATGTATGACTTCATAGCTAGCAAACACAAGAAGAAAATCACCCTACTAGATGCCCTGGCTATGTATGACTTCATAGCTGGCAAACACAAGAAGAAAATCCCTACTAGATGCCCTGGCTATGTATGACTTCATAGCTAGCAAACACAAGAAGAAAATCCACCTACTAGATGCCCTGGCTATGTATGACTTCATAGCTGGCAAACACAAGAAGAAAATCACCCTACTAGATGCCCTGGCTATGTATGAATTCATAGCTGGCAAACACAAGAAGAAAATCCCCTACTAGATGCCCTGGCTATGTATGACTTCATAGCTAGCAAACACAAGAAGAAAATCCCCCTATTAGATGCCCTGGCTATGTATGACTTCATAGCTAGCAAACACAAGAAGAAAATCACCCTACTAGATGCCCTGGCTATGTATGACTTCATAGCTGGCAAACACAAGAAGAAGAACCCCCTACTAGATGTCCTGGCTATGTATGACTTCATAGCTAGCAAACACAAGAAGAAAATCCCCCTATTAGATGCCCTGGCTATGTATGACTTCATAGCTAGCAAACACAAGAAGAAAATCCTACTAGATGCCCTGGCTATGTTGACTTCATAGCTAGCAAACACAAGAAGAAAATCCCCTACTAGATGCCCTGGCTATGTATGACTTCATAGCTGGCAAACACAAGAAGAAGAACCCCCTACTAGATGCCTTGGCTATGTATGACTTCATAGCTAGCAAACACAAGAAGAAGAACCCCTACTAGATGCCCTGGCTATGTATGACTTCATAGCTAGCAAACACAAGAAGAAAATCCCTACTAGATGCCTGGCTATGTATAACTTCATAGCTGGCAAACACAAGAAGAAAATCCCTACTAGATGCTCCTGGCATGTATGAATTCATAGCTAGCAAACACAAGAAGAAATCCCCCTACTAGATGTCCTGGCTATGTATGACTTCATAGCTAGCAAACACAAGAAGAAAATCCCTACTAGATGCCCTGGCTATGTTGACTTCATGCTAGCAAACACAAGAAGAAAATCCCTACTAGATGCCCTGGCTATGTATGACTTCATAGCTAGCAAACACAAGAAGAAAATTCCTCTACTAGATGCCCTGGCTATGTATGACTTCATAGCTGGCAAACACAAGAAGAAAATCACCCTACTAGATGCCCTGGCTATGTATGACTTCATAGCTGGCAAACACAAGAAGAAAATCCTACTAGATGCCTGGCTATGTATGACTTCATAGCTGGCAAACACAAGAAGAAAATCCCCCTACTAGATGCCCTGGCTATGTATGACTTCCTAGCTAGCAAACACAAGAAGAAGAACCCCCTACTAGATGTCCTGGCTATGTATGACTTCATAGCTAGCAAACACAAGAAGAAAATCCACCTACTAGATGCCCTGGCTATGTATGACTTCATAGCTGGCAAACACAAGAAGAAAATCCCCCTACTAGATGCCCTGGCTATGTATGAATTCATAGCTGGCAAACACAAGAAGAAAATCCCCCTACTAGATGCCCTGGCTATGTATGAATTCATAGCTAGCAAACACAAGAAGAAAATCTCCCTACTAGATGCCCTGGCTATGTATGACTTCATAGCTAGCAAACACAAGAAGAAAATCCCCTACTAGATGCCCTGGCTATGTATGACTTCATAGCTGGCAAACACAAGAAGAAAATCACCCTACTAGATGCCCTGGCTATGTATGAATTCATAGTGGCAAACACAAGAAGAAAATCCCTACTAGATGCCCTGGCTATGTATGACTTCATAGCTAGCAAACACAAGAAGAAAATCACCCTACTAGATGCCCTGGCTATGTATGACTTCATAGCTGGCAAACACAAGAAGAAAATCACCCTACTAGATGCCCTGGCTATGTATGAATTCATAGCTGGCAAACACAAGAAGAAAATCCCTACTAGATGCCCTGGCTATGTATGACTTCATAGCTAGCAAACACAAGAAGAAAATCCCCTACTAGATGCCCTGGCTATGTATGACTTCATAGCTGGCAAACACAAGAAGAAAATCCCTACTAGATGCCCTGGCTATGTATGACTTCATAGCTAGCAAACACAAGAAGAAAATCCCCCTACTAGATGCCCTGGCTATGTATGACCATAGCTAGCAAACACAAGAAGAAAATCCCCCTACCAGATGCCCTGGCTATGCATGACTTCATAGCTAGCAAACACAAGAAGAAAATCCGCCTACTAGATGCCCTGGCTATGTATGACTTCATAGCTAGCAAACACAAGAAGAAAATCACCCTACTAGATGCCCTGGCTATGTATGACTTCATAGCTGGCAAACACAAGAAGAAAATCCCCTACTAGATGCCCTGGCTATGTATGACTTCATAGCTAGCAAACACAAGAAGAAAATCACCCTACTAGATGCCCTGGCTATGTATGACTTCATAGCTGGCAAACACAAGAAGAAAATCCCCCTACTAGATGCCCTGGCTATGCATGACTTCATAGCTAGCAAACACAAGAAGAAAATCTCCCTACTAGATGCCCTGGCTATGTATGACTTCATAGCTAGCAAACAAAAGAAGAAAATCCCCTACTAGATGCCCTGGCTATGTATGACTTCATAGCTGGCAAACACAAGAAGAAAATCCCCCTACTAGATGCCCTGGCTATGTATGAATTCATAGCTGGCAAACACAAGAAGAAAATCCCCTACTAGATGCCCGGCATGTATGACTTCATAGCTAGCAAACACAAGAAATCCCTACTAGATGCCCTGGCTATGCATGACTTCATAGCTAGCAAACACAAGAAGAAAATCCCCCTACTAGATGCCCTGGCTATGTATGACTTCATAGCAGCAAACACAAGAAGAAAATCCCCTACTAGATGCCCTGGCTATGTATGACTTCATAGCTGGCAAACACAAGAAGAAAATCACCCTACTAGATGCCCTGGCTATGTATGAATTCATAGCTGGCAAACACAAGAAGAAAATCCCCTACTAGATGCCCTGGCTATGTATGACTTCATAGCTAGCAAACACAAGAAGAAAATCCCCTACTAGATGCCCTGGCTATGTATGACTTCATAGCTGGCAAACACAAGAAGAAAATCCCCTACTAGATGCCCTGGCTATGTATGACTTCATAGCTAGCAAACACAAGAAGAAAATCCCTACTAGATGCCTGGCTATGTATGACTCAAGCTGGCAAACACAAGAAGAAAATCCCTACTAGATGCCCTGGCTATGTATGACTTCATAGCTAGCAAACACAAGAAGAAAATCTCCCTACTAGATGCCCTGGCTATGTATGACTTCATAGCTAGCAAACACAAGAAGAAGAACCCCCTACTAGATGTCCTGGCTATGTATGACTTCATAGCTAGCAAACACAAGAAGAAAATCACCCTACTAGATGCCCTGGCTATGTATGACTTCATAGCTAGCAAACACAAGAAGAAAATCCCCCTACTAGATGCCCTGGCTATGCATGACTTCATAGCTAGCAAACACAAGAAGAAAATCCCTACTAGATGCCCTGGCTATGTATGACTTCATGAGCTAGAAAACACAAGAAGAAAATCACCCTACTAGATGCCCTGGCTATGTATGACTTCATAGCTGGCAAACACAAGAAGAAAATCCCTACTAGATGCCCTGGCTATGTATGACTTCATAGCTAGCAAACACAAGAAGAAAATCCCCTACTAGATGCCCTGGCTATGTATGACTTCATAGCTGGCAAACACAAGAAGAAAATCCCCTACTAGATGCCCTGGCTATGTATGACTTCATAGCTAGCAAACACAAGAAGAAAATCCCCCTACTAGATGCCCTGGCTATGTTGACTTCATAGCTGGCAAACACAGAAGAAATCCCCTACTAGATGCCCTGGCTATGTATGACTTCATAGCTAGCAAACACAAGAAGAAAATCCCCTACTAGATGCCCTGGCTATGTATGACTTCATAGCTGGCAAACACAAGAAGAAAATCACCCTACTAGATGCCCTGGCTATGTAGTGAATTCATAGCTGGCAAACACAAGAAGAAAATCCCTACTAGATGCCCTGGCTATGTATGACTTCATAGCTAGCAAACACAAGAAGAAAATCACCCTACTAGATGCCCTGGCTATGTATGACTTCATAGCTGGCAAACACAAGAAGAAAATCACCCTACTAGATGCCCTGGCTATGTATGAATTCATAGCTGGCAAACACAAGAAGAAAATCCCCTACTAGATGCCCTGGCTATGTATGACTTCATAGCTAGCAAACACAAGAAGAAAATCACCCTACTAGATGCCCTGGCTATGTATGACTTCATAGCTGGCAAACACAAGAAGAAAATCCTACTAGATGCCCTGGCTATGTATGACTTCATGCTAGCAAACACAAGAAGAAAATCCTACTAGATGCCCTGGTTTATGATGACCATAGCTAGCAAACACAAGAAGAAAATCCCCCTACCAGATGCCCTGGCTATGCATGACTTCATAGCTAGCAAACACAAGAAGAAAATCCCCTACTAGATGCCCTGGCTATGTATGACTTCATAGCTAGCAAACACAAGAAGAAAATCCCCTACTAGATGCCCTGGCTATGTATGACTTCATAGCTGGCAAACACAAGAAGAAAATCCCTACTAGATGCCCTGGCTATGTATGACTTCATAGCTAGCAAACACAAGAAGAAAATCCCCTACTAGATGCCCTGGCTATGTATGACTTCATAGCTGGCAAACACAAGAAGAAAATCCCCCTACTAGATGCCCTGGCTATGCATGACTTCATAGCTAGCAAACACAAGAAGAAAATCTCCCTACTAGATGCCCTGGCTATGTATGACTTCATAGCTAGCAAACAAAAGAAGAAAATCCCCCTACTAGATGCCCTGGCTATGTATGACTTCATAGCTGGCAAACACAAGAAGAAAATCACCCTACTAGATGCCCTGGCTATGTATGAATTCATAGCTGGCAAACACAAGAAGAAAATCCCCCTACTAGATGCCCGGCTATGTATGACTTCATAGCTAGCAAACACAAGAAATCCCCCTACTAGATGCCCTGGCTATGCATGACTTCATAGCTAGCAAACACAAGAAGAAAATCCCCTACTAGATGCCCTGGCTATGTATGACTTCATAGCTAGCAAACACAAGAAGAAAATCCCCTACTAGATGCCCTGGCTATGTATGACTTCATAGCTGGCAAACACAAGAAGAAAATCACCTACTAGATGCCCTGGCTATGTAGTGAATTCATAGCTGGCAAACACAAGAAGAAAATCCCTACTAGATGCCCTGGCTATGTATGACTTCATAGCTAGCAAACACAAGAAGAAAATCCCCCTACTAGATGCCCTGGCTATGTATAACTTCATAGCTGGCAAACACAAGAAGAAAATCCCTACTAGATGCCCTGGCTATGTATGACTTCATAGCTAGCAAACACAAGAAGAAAATCCCCTACTAGATGCCCTGGCTATGTATGACTTCATAGCTGGCAAACACAAGAAGAAAATCCCTACTAGATGCCCTGGCTATGTATGACTTCATAGCTAGCAAACACAAGAAGAAAATCTCCCTACTAGATGCCCTGGCTATGTATGACTTCATAGCTAGCAAACACAAGAAGAAGAACCCCTACTAGATGCCCTGGCTATGTATGACTTCATAGCTAGCAAACACAAGAAGAAAATCACCCTACTAGATGCCCTGGCTATGTATGACTTCATAGCTAGCAAACACAAGAAGAAAATCCCCCTACTAGATGCCCTGGCTATGCATGACTTCATAGCTAGCAAACACAAGAAGAAAATCTCCCTACTAGATGCCCTGGCTATGTATGACTTCATAGCTAGAAAACACAAGAAGAAAATCCCCTACTAGATGCCCTGGCTATGTATGACTTCATAGCTGGCAAACACAAGAAGAAAATCCCTACTAGATGCCCTGGCTATGTATGACTTCATAGCTAGCAAACACAAGAAGAAAATCCCCTACTAGATGCCCTGGCTATGTATGACTTCATAGCTGGCAAACACAAGAAGAAAATCCCTACTAGATGCCCTGGCTATGTATGACTTCATAGCTAGCAAACACAAGAAGAAAATCTCCCTACTAGATGCCCTGGCTATGTATGACTTCATAGCTAGCAAACACAAGAAGAAGAACCCCCTACTAGATGCCCTGGCTATGTATAACTTCATAGCTGGCAAACACAAGAAGAAAATCCCTACTAGATGCCCTGGCTATGTATGACTTCATAGCTAGCAAACACAAGAAGAAAATCCCCTACTAGATGCCCTGGCTATGTATGACTTCATAGCTGGCAAACACAAGAAGAAAATCCCTACTAGATGCCCTGGCTATGTATGACTTCATAGCTAGCAAACACAAGAAGAAGAACCCCTACTAGATGCCCTGGCTATGTATGACTTCATAGCTAGCAAACACAAGAAGAAAATCCCCCTACTAGATGCCCTGGCTATGTATAACTTCATAGCTGGCAAACACAAGAAGAAAATCCCCTACTAGATGTCCTGGCTATGTATGACTTCATAGCTAGCAAACACAAGAAGAAAATCTCCCTACTAGATGCCCTGGCTATGTATGACTTCATAGCTAGCAAACACAAGAAGAAAATCCCCTACTAGATGCCCTGGCTATGTATGACTTCATAGCTAGCAAACACAAGAAGAAAATCCCCTACTAGATGCCCTGGCTATGTATGACTTCATAGCTAGCAAACACAAGAAGAAAATCCCCTACTAGATGCCCTGGCTATGTATGACTTCATAGCTGGCAAACACAAGAAGAAGAAGACTAGCAACTTTACTATGTAAAAATAAACTATTTCAGAAACCACCAGTGTCAAAACACATACAAACTTTGGCTAATACAAACCTGCAAATAGATCAACTGTGGTGGCAAGTCCATGTTTGTATTTAGGCAAAGAAGAAAATGATGCTAGTAGAGGTGGAAACTGAAGTAAACTAAAGGTATAATAGCGGGTATGATGTCTTCGATAGAAATATGTAATGTGCAGAAGAAGTAATCCCATTTTGCGCTGCAAATGAAGAGAACGGATAACAATGATAATCATAGAATTTATAATGTACATACAACACAGTGGCTTACCTTGAGATTATTTATAAGAGCAATATTATTTAATGTGATATCGTTATAGTAGATTTTCATATCACCAAATGACTTCTCATGATTCTTCATTAAATTGTTAATCTGCATGTTCTTCCTCTCCTCAATTTCATGGACCTCCATTTTATGTTGGAGTTCAAGTTCATCACGTAGAGATAATAATTTCCTCTCATACTTACTGTCAATGTCTGCAAGCTGCACTTTCTGCTCAATAAGAAGAGCTGCTATATTTTCATCATATTTCTGTTTGGACAACAACAGCAAACATTCATTATATTGTATTCCCTGTCATTATCATAATTATTTAGACTAAAGAAGACAGCCACTTCTCCAAATATGAAGCGTTTTTCAATTCAGTTTTCAATTTTAAAGAGAAAAAAAAACACCTTATGGTACTCAGAGTTAAACCTCATGTCTGTGTTGATAAACAGTGCCATTTTATTCTAGAGCATACAAAAATTAGGCAGTCTCTAGCAGTGTTAAAAGATTTCTAATAACAATGATGGTTTTTTAATTTTGGCTGCTATGAATTCAGGCACAGTCATGGCACATAATAAGGCACCTATGACTGATTTTTGCTTGCTTTCCTAATCTCCAGTGTTCCTTACCACCATTCAAGCAAGTCTGACTCTGACTTCAGATGTACTTGTAATTTAGATACCCAAGTAAAGGATCAGGGTCTCCTATAGTCAAACTGCACACTGTGTGTTGACATAGAATGTTTTTGGGACCAAGCTGGCCTTGAACCCGGGAATTTCTACAATACAAGGTCACTAGTACATTGAGTGTTATCAACTTTGTTATTGATGACTCCATACAATGATAGTAATTTCTACAATACAAGGTCACTAGCACATTGAGTGTTATCAACTTTGCTGTTGATGACTCCATACAATGATAGTAAATTCTACAATAAGAATGAAAAGAAGTTTTATCTTCTAGTTATCTTTATATTAGTCTATTACTTGCAGACAAAATCTCTGAATATGAATGATAAAGTAAATGCTGCTATCTGATACAATTTATAGTTCATATGTACAGTTCCAACTTCACTGCAACTGGTCACCCCATAATTGCTTCGTTCCTGTGCCAATGAAAATCACATGAAATGCTAACAACTGTCTCCTGTGTCGTGAAGTAATTCCAGAATGAAGCAGCTATACGCCACAAAAAGCAACCAGCACCGCATTAATGCATATGGCCGTGGCTAAAGTGTCAACACAAAACTGTTCATCACTTGAAATTGCAATTCATGTCTAAGGGAACATCAATCATGACAAAATCCAGCTTTCTGCACCACAAAACACTGCATACGGCAGATTGAGTCAGTTCGTCATAACCGCTGTCCGCTATTTTCTGAATACCCACAATCACAACAAGCGCACGGTTGACACAGCAAAAGCATTCCATGTAACATTCATAGCTCACAGCGTTGCTAAATCACTAACTCAGTAGCTTGGCAAACAAAACCGGAAAATACTTGACCAAACATGGTGGAAATGCGCTAGCAAAGTCGTGTCCAGAATCAAACAGTTCTGATTCTGAATATCCTTCCCGCATTCCGCCATTGCTGGCCAGATTTAATCTGATACAATTATTTTCCTGTAGTACTGATGCAATCTTAAATGTCGTTCTGCTTTGTTTGAAATCAGTTTCCTATGCTGATTAGTCCAAACAGAGAGATAAGTTGCTGACATGAATATACAGTTGGTGATGATATACAATGGTGGCCCCATTTCATATCAAATATTTATCTCTAGTAAAGTTCAGAACTCTTGAGAAATCTCCTCAAACACTGCCTGCTCCCACATCAAATATTTATCTCTAGTAAAGTTCAGAACTCTTGAGAAATCTCCTCAAATACTGCCTGCTCCCACATCAAATATTTATCTCTAGTAAAGTTCAGAACTCTTGGGAAATCTCAAACACTGCCTGCTCCCACATCAAATATTTATCTCTAGTAAAGTTCAGAACTCTTGAGAAATCTCCTCAAACACTGCCTGCTCCCACATCAAATATTTATCTCTAGTAAAGTTCAGCACTCTTGAGAAATCTCAAACACTGCCTGCTCCCACATCAAATATTTATCTCTAGTAAAGTTCAGCACTCTTGAGAAATCTCCTCAAACACTGCCTGCTCCCACATCAAATATTTATCTCTAGTAAAGTTCAGCACTCTTGAGAAATCTCCTCAAACACTGCCTGCTCCCACATGTATTCTATCATCCAATGCACCAACCATCTCAGTGTTTCCATGCTCCCTGTGCCCATGAGATGTTATGTAACACAGCTTCTCTTTCTCTGATGTTAGTTAACTCAGATTCCCTATCTATCCCAGAGATCAACCGCAAGATGGTCTTAATTTTACCTCCATGTCAATTAGGCAATACAATGTCTCTCTGTTGTTTCATCATTTTTGGAGCACAGTGTATTTATTATTTTCAACCTGTCCATGTTTCCTCTCTCTCTCTCTCCCTCCCTCCCTCCCTCTCTCTCTCGATGGATACAGCACCAGCCTGCTTATCCTCTCTCTCGATGGATACAGCACCAGCCTGCTTATCCTCTCTCTCGATGGATACAGCACCAGCCTGCTTATCCTCTCTCTCGATGGATACAGCACCAGCCTGCTTATCCTCTCTCTCTCGATGGATACAGCACCAGCCTGCTTATCCTCTCTCTCTCAATGGATACAGCACCAGCCTGCTTATCCTCTCTCTCTCGATGGATACAGCACCAGCCTGCTTATCCTCTCTCTCGATGGATACAGCACCAGCCTGCTTATCCTCTCTCTCGATGGATACAGCACCAGCCTGCTTATCCTCTCTCTCGATGGATACAGCACCAGCCTGCTTATCCTCTCTTTCTAATCTCCCAAAGGGGATCTCTGTGGCTAAGCAGTTGCCTCGCGTTCTTAAGGTTCCGCATCATTCTATTCACAAGAGCATTTTTTCCAGATATTCCTAGGATTGTTGCAGGAGCTACAAAGTTTGTGCTTTGTGCAATACTCTCTGCAGGTGACAAGTCGATTCTGAAGAGAGTAACCTAGCCAAATGTGGTAAAACTTGGCGTAATACTCTCTGCAGGTGACATGTCGATTCTGAAGAGAGTAACCTAGCCAAATGTGGTAAAACTTGGCGTAATACTCTCTGCAGGTGACATGTCGATTCTGAAGAGAGTAACCTAGCCATATGGGGGCAAACTTGGTGCAATAAAATCAATCCTTCATCTTGAGATCTTTTAGACCTTGATCTAATTTCTCATCACACTAGCATAAGCAGACATGTTTCTAACCTTCAGACCTTGACTTAATTTCCCATCACACTAGCATACGCAGACATGTTTCTAACTTTCAGACCTCGGTCTAATTTCTCATCACACTAGCATACGCAGACATGTTTCTAATTTCAGACCTTGATCTAATTTCCCATCACACTAGCATACGCAGACATATTTATAACCAGAACAGTTTCTAGAGGCAGGATTACTGAATACTATCTATCCATTCAGTGCATAGCTTGTCTGCATCAATCCTCCCAACAGGCACCTTGAGTCTGTTACTCTTTTTACATGTGTTACCTATTATCTCTAAAGCCATGCCAGCGCCACAAACATGGCAGGAATCTCCATTGTCATGACTGAAGTAGTGGAATTTTTTGCATAACTTTCAACCTGTACTGTCTCCCCTCTCCCTTGCACCATATAAGTCCATCCAGATGATCACACTTCTCAGATCACCAATTCATCTGTAAAAATGACAAAGTCACCAGACCAGGTAGCACAACTTATTGATTGTAGAGAGAAATTGTTCACTCTTTGACAAGTATAAGTACAAACAGTACATAAATACAGAGAGTACAAATAAACCATCTAACCTTATTCATATTCTTTACAACATGAGCATGTGCTATATCTACTTCTTTCAGCTCCACTCTCATTGCTCGTTTGTCTTTTCTGAGCTCCAGTTCGGCTGCGACATGGTTGTCTTGAGTCATTTTTAAGATAACTGCACTTTCGGCTTTCAGATCTGATATATTGCTTTGGTGTTCATACAGCAAGTGTTTGACTTTATGTTTGTAAACCTAAGAAGTATAGAATGTATATAGCAACATCAAGACTGGGTGCAATGCTCATGTTACAAAATTAAATCACAGAGTAGGTTCGGGATTTTGCATGCCTGGGAAGTGGGGTGTCACAGGGTGGTGATTTAGAAGGGGACATCATTGTAAAGATCAAGACAAGTCAAACATTTGCCATGCTCAGCAGGATCTGGAAGGCCAAGGGATTAGATATTGAAACAAGGCTTAAAATATGTCTAGTAATATGCTGGAAAATGACCAATGGCAACATTTGCTTGTTTTCAGACATTCCAAGGTAAATGTTTGGGAACAGTCCTTCAGATTTTCTGGTCAATTGTGATTGCAAATGATGAGCTTTAAAAATGAACAGACTGTACATTATTGAAGAACATCATTGAATGATAACGATAGAGATGGATTAGGTAATGTATGTCGTGTGCCAGTGGCATTGGCTGGGGGACAGCGAATAAGAAGGAGTCTGGGAGTGCGAGGAAGACAAGACTGGGGACTGTGAGGAAAGAAATGAGGGATTGTTGCCTGACATGGAAGATAGTTGGTGGAAAGGCAGCGGAGTGGCAATAGTGAAGATATCTTGTGAAAGCCTTATGTGTCTTTAGACATGAAGAGAATATAAATAGATAGTAATGTTGTAACAACAGTCAGATCATATACATTTAAAAAACATAGTTTTCTGTAGGGTCTACACTTTGCATGACAATAGGTGATATTGGTCTTAGAGCATTTGCAGTTGGGTGTGCCTGCATCCACTGTTTCTTCAAATATTATCATTATTCGTCTTCTGCAATCATCATTCATTTTAGAATGGGATTCTATATTTTCTGATAGTTTTCTGTCTGTTTGATTTCAGTTTCTTCATACTGTTTCTCTTCAAAAGATTGTAATTGTGTGTCAAAATTCTTTCACTCAGTTCTGCCTGTAGCGGACAGTTTTGAATAGCATATTCTGCCATGTCAAGTCTACTAATTCGCAATGACAGTCGCTCATTTGGTGCCAGGGCTTGCAATGGAAGCAAAGAATAGTAACATTGTAACCTATAAGGCATGTTGTTAAAGGCAACTGATGTAGGACTCAGGGAAGCTACCCTAGTAATAAATAAATCACAGAAATCGAATGTTCTTGTCTACTTGTAGGCGCATAACTGACACAATGGAAAATCGCTCTGAGGCTCAGATCACATACAAATCACACAGAGTGGTTAACAAGTGCTCTATATGTAGTGTTGGAAGAAGACAATGACAGTCACCAAAGATGTCAATCTTGAATTTGATGTACAGAGGTTTCTCGTTTTGTTGTGACCTGTTCTGAGATGATGTATGACTATCTTTTTCTTATTCAATTGCTCCATATCCCTCACTTGTTAACCACTCTTTGTGTTTTGTATGTGATCAGAGCCTAAGAAGAGCGATTGTAGACTGTGCCATTTATGCACCTACAAGAAGGCCAGCACATCCGACTTATATGACGCTTTTTATTTACTAGGTTAGCTTTCCTAGACCTCTACCTCAGTCACCTCTTATGACATGCCTTGTAGGTTGCAGTATTACTTTGCTTTGCTTCCTTTGCAGGCTTGGCAACACACGGGCGAATGTATGACTATCTCATTTCTTCTAAACAGTTGTTAATATACATCTTCCACTTTGTGTTTCATGTGGTCTTTTTCCCTTGGTATTATATTGTCTGTTAATGGTAATCTTAGCTTCCTAGTAGCTGATCAGGTAGTCTTCTTGTGGAAATTCTCCTCTTTTTTTGGTCAGACTATCGGCTTATTTGTTTACCCTAATGTTACAGTGTGATGGTATTCATTTAACCCCTACTCTCTAGAAGTTATGAGTCATTCTCCCTAGAGTTTCCCTCAGATTATTCAGTCAGTTCTCTTTTGATAATTCAGTGCGGTTATAACTGACAGAACAGTTTCTTAAGTTTTGTATTTATCATAGGTTTAATTCATTATATGAAATGTCATATGAAATCTTTTAAAATGATTCACTCTTTCTTGCCAAGAGGTCAGTCTTTTCCTGTTCTACTATGCCATCATGACGTGATTCATTTGAATACTGTTATTTCTTGTTAATGATGCTGAGCTACAGTCAAGAGTATACTCCTCTTCGTCATTATTCACTCTACATCAACAACTTGTTAAATCACTCTTTGTGGTCTCTATATGATTTGAAACTTAGTGTGAGTTTATTGTGGTAGATGACCCCAACTCTGCTGCATGCAGAGCCAGGCGCACAACACACCTTGTAGACCATACAGAGGATATGAGTTCTTTCATGTAGATGTTCCTGAAGTCTTTAAGGAGATATTATAACATCCATTTTGCATCTCTTAGAAGAATTACCTGGCTGTTGTATATTAATCTACTTACTAAACTACTTCTATATTTTCATTTGTTATTCACCACTGTTATACCAACTTATTGTAGTCAACAAGAATCAGCATGAAGAAATTAGACAGATTAATATGTATAAGAGAAAGATCCCACAATTATCAATATTATAAAAAATGGAGGTAATAGAATTCATGCTGAAATAAATAGTAACACAAAGTGATGAAGAAAGAAATTCATTTATATCTGGAGGGAAAAGTTGTAATGGTATACCCGAATCTCATTTTGGTGTTTCTCTTCAGCATCTTCTAATTCTCTATCTTTGTTTCGAGTTTCAGCCTTTTTCTCATCTAGCTGTCTTTTTGTGATTTCCCAGAATGTGTTTACTTTATCTCGCTCCAACTGAAAATAGTTTCGCTCCTCTCGCTCACGTTCCAACTCATCACGCAAATTCTTGACAAGTTCCAGCAGCTAAAAATATAAAAAATGAAATGTAAAAATTATTTGTAGAATTAAGCATTCAGGAAAAAAGTCTTTGAAATTGTAATGCTATTATGCTGACAAACTTTTATCAAGAACATTATCAAATTGATTGTTCATTAACTAAGCATAAACAATAACAATAAAATATATTTATAGATTGAGTATTTGTAGCATTGACTAAAAGTTGCTTTAAAAATACACTAGATCAGTGTTTCCCAAAGTGGGCGGTACCGCTCCTCCAGTAGGCACTGAAGCGTTCTAGGGGGCATTACAAAGTTTATGTCGTGCAAAGTGGGCTGTGCACTAGACCATACCAAATGTATTTTAACATGTACAAAGGAGATTACAAGTTTGCTATCTTTATAGTTACTATTTGTCACTGGTCACAAATGAGAGCTTACTCAGAATCTCTCTCTATTTTTCCTTTCAATTTATAATGGAACACAAAGCTGAAACTTATCACTATGACAAGAGGTCAGTCACAAAAGTATGTGACAAGTGGCTCATCACATGTGATTATATAAACCAAGAACAGAGGAAGAAATCAATGAATTTTATAATATTCTTCAGAATACGATTAAAAAATGACATTTTAGTAATAATGGTAGACTTTAATGCTGCAGTTGGCAAAGACAGAAGAAGAGAAAAAAAGCATATAGTAGAAAAACACAGCACAGGAAGTAGAAATGAGGCGGGTGACAAACTAATAGCTCTTTCTAATGAAAATGATATGATGATAACAAATACAGTGTTCCAGCAACTGATGATAGCAAATACAGTGTTCCAGCAACTGATGATAGCAAATACAGTGTTCCAGCAACTGATGATAGCAAATACAGTGTTCCAGCAACTGATGATAGCAAATACAGTGTTCCAGCAACTGATGATAGCAAATACAGTGTTCCAGCAACTGATGATAGCAAATACAGTGTTCCAGCAACTGATGATAGCAAATACAGTGTTCCAGCAACTGATGATAGCAAAATCCAGTGTTCCAGCAACTGATGATAGCAAATACAGTGTTCCAGCAACTGATGATAGCAAATACAGTGTTCCAGCAACTGATGATAGCAAATACAGTGTTCCAGCAACTGATGATAGCAAATACAGTGTTCCAGCAACATTCTAGATAATTATTTACCTGGACAGTAAATACCAAAATACAAACAAAATGGTATAACGATAATAATCGAGAACAAACATAACAGCGACCAAATCTCTACCTAGTGCAGACTGTGGAAGTGACCACGGGTTAGTATTGGCGATGCTAAAATTTAAACTCAAAAGATTAAAGAAGAAACCAAAACTGGAACAATGTGACACAAAATAAATACTAGAGGAATATGGAGTAGAAGTGAAGAACAAATTTGAAATACTGATGGCAGTCCAGGAAGAGATTAAAATGAATGAGTTAGTCACACATGCTAGAGATATCCTATTGTCATTAGCAAAAGACATGGTGCCACAATAAGAAGGCAGAAAGAATGTGTGGATTGCAAACAATAGATTAGAACTCTCTCTCTCGATCGTTCTTTTCTGCCATTTTTATCATTCTTATTGTGATATATAAACAGCTTTTGCCAAGAACGTTTTTTTTTTTTACATCACATCTTCATATATATATATAAGCATTTACTGGGTTTGTTCTCTGTCAGCTTTTGGCTGTCCCCTGCCAACCTGCAAGGCAGCAGGCTGCTATTTTCTTTTTAGGTAGCGACCCTTAGATGACCTACCCTACCGGGCTACTGAGCGTCATCTTACCAGAAAACTTGTTTTTTGTGACTACTTGGTCTCCCTGCCGTCCAATTTTGTGTACGGTTTACTCCGCTAGCCTTTGATTGTTCCCAATCAAACTACAAGACAGCAGTAGCTCCCTGCAAACGGAAACGTGCACTGGATTCAGCCTCTGCTGGACTTTCCAGTTTTTCTGCATATTTTGGTTGTTCGCTCACCCTCACGTCTCCAGCGCTGTGCACGTCTGCCCACCGGTGGGCCCACCCGTGCATCGTCTGTATGTGTGCTCGCTTTTCCCTGGTGCCTGTCAGACCATTTTCATCAGTTTTCACTGTGTTCACATTTATCATGCCTCTAGGCTGTCCGGACACGGACTCAACTCGGGCCCCCAGCTTAGAGCTATGAGTTTCACCCTGTGAGGGCCCATATACAACTCATCTCGGCCCCAAGTTTTTCTCCAAGCGGGCCCACGTCACTTCTCTGGATGCACCCCTCATCCCTTTATGGTTATCCGTTCAACTTTTTTCCATCTGTCAGAAGAGACGTGCACTAATAGTCACTCTGGGATTCCGCTTGTCTGTGTTGCGAGCAGATCCCATCCAACGTGACTATGTCTGCATCTCTACTACCACCAGAGTAGCTCTCCCTCAATCCCTACCCACTTAGTCAGACAGGAACCAATGTCTGTTACCAAGGTCACCATGAGTAGGTGGGGTAGGATCTTGATTAGTGTCAGCTCACTAATCCTGGCATGACGTTGTCCCCATGCCCTTTGACCCCAGACTAGAACTAATATGTGCAAGAGAAAATAAAAAATAAAATCTAAATCTCAAAAATATCAAATTTGTCACTCCCGTTGTACTTTTTGTTTGATAAAGGCCTTTTGGTCGAAACATTGCGTGTGTTGTTACTTTTTTGTCATTTTGTAAAACTGCAGTACTTTGTTATTATGTGTTTCGCCATTATCTCAATTGGACAAAAACAAAATGAATGACATCTGATAAAACAAACATGACAGGACTGCAAAACAAATTATTATTTTCTTAAGATGCATTGCCAGTAAAATATAACACAGTGTCAGTAATATGGCAGTGTCAGAATGCTAGAAATGACCATTACTTATGGCAGAGTCATTAACACCATAATGTAATAACAAATAAAGAAGATATCTTATGAGTATCAGAATACTTTCAATATTTGTTCTTTCGCAGCTGTTATTGAGGTTGTTGTTGTTGATCTTAATTAATTTGATTAGTTCCTTCATCTGTATTCATTGTTTTTGCAGACATCCATTTTTAAATGCATTTAACTTATTTTCTATATCTTTAGTCATTTTCCAACTCTCACTGGCATATGTTAGGATTGATACAACATTGAAATGAAAAATTCATAGTTTAGGGTTCAAACTATATAACTTCGAGTTCCATATTTTATTCAGAATTTTAAAAACTGATGTTTCTTTGATAATTCGTAGCATAATTACTTTTGTAGTATTTTCTATGCAATCAAAACTGCTACTCAATGCAATCAAAACTGCTACTCAAAGAGGTGAACTGCTATGTTATTTTATCATTTTAGATTCCAGCATGATATCTGCATTACTTGTCATAGCTGTCTTCATTATATTTGTATTATCATGTGCCCCTAGGCCTCCCTTTCTCCACCGTCTTTGCAGCATCACTGCATTGTCTCTCTAGACAATATTACTTTTCTCATCCTAAAGACATGTCTAATCCATCACCATCGCTTCTATCTAAAAAAAACAGGTTATGGTAAAGATATGAATTAAACATAGAATGGAATGATTGCAAACAAATACAACACCTGGTCAGTATTCATTAATTCTTCAGCAATCACAGCTAGATCAGTTGCTCCCTTCTTTCCTTTACCTTTCTTTCCTTTACCTTTACCTTTCTTCCCTTTTCCCTTCCCTTTCTTTTTTGGAGGCTGAGAAATATATTATAAGACAAAATGTCACCCAAACTCTTAACATCGAATTGAAGACTATGAAATGGACATTACTCAGATCATGAAATGTGTCATAATCAAAATATGAAACAGAATCAAATAATAAACATACACATAAATCGGAAAATAATGGAATAAAAAATATATAAGCAATTCATTGTAATTGAGATGGAGCTGTCAATATTTTGTTTCATTGTATTACTGATAACATTCCTCAGATTAGCATTAAAAAATATATATTGAACAGTAGTCAACACTATCGTGCTCAATATTTATGAAACTGAAACAAGATTAATGATTGTCATTGGCAGAAACAAGTTTCCTGAAATGAGGATATACACAAGAATATAATGCTTTTAAAGAAACTTACAGACAAAAGAGAAAAGAAAAATGGTACAAACAGAATTAAAGAAATACGTTTTATTAATTTGTTGATGAAAGTCTAAATAAGAGAAAAATATTGAGTGAAGTAAACCATTGATTCGCCCGTGTGCTGCGGGGCCCGAAGGGAGCAAAGAGTAGCAGCACTGCGACCTACAAGGCATGTCGTAAGAGGCGACTAAGGTGGGGTTTGGCGTAGGGCTGGCTACCCTATCCAGTAGAAAATTTTAGCCACAAAATCCAACCAACCATGAACAAGTCACATAAAAATAAAATAAAAACTGTGCCAGCCAAGAGGAAAGGAAGCTCTTCTAGAAGAGGTATGAAGCGATGCAGAGAAAGCCGCAAGGAGTCTACCCCGCAGATTATCTTCCTTTCACCTAGGAAAAGCTCCAGAATTGGCACCTGGAATGTTAGAAGTATGTATCAAATGGGAAAGACAGCACAGGTTGTAAATGAGATGAAATTTCACGGATTGGCATCTTGGGATTATGTGAAACTAGGTGGAATGGTGCAGGCAAACAACGTCTAAACACAGGAGAAACAATGCTGTTCTCAGGCCATATGGAAGAAAATGCCCCATAGTGAAGGAGTGGCTTTAATGCTATCTAAAGAAGCGGAGACTGCACTAATAAAGTGGGAAGCAGTGAGTCCTAGGATAATCACAGCAACATTCAGAACCACCAAAAGAAAGTATTCTTGAATGTGACCCAGTGTTATGCACCTACCAATGATAAAGAGGAAAAAGTAAAAGAGGAATTTTACATAAAACTTCAAAATACTATAGGTAATCAGAGAAATGGGAACATCAAAATTCTGATGGGTGACCTCAATGCCAAAATAGGTTCGGACAACATAGGCTACGAGGAGATCATGGGGAAACACGGACTAGGAATAATGAACGAAAATGGAGAACTATTCACTAATTTCTGTGCAGCGAATCAATACGTCATAGGTGGAAGTGTCTTTCCACATAAAAGAATACATAAAGCAACCTGGGTATCACCAGATCACAGAACAGAAAATCAAATTGACCACATATGCATAAACAAGAAATTCAGGTCATCTCTACAAGATGTAAGGGTCCTAAGGGGGCAGATGTAGATTCGGATCACCATTTGCTGATAAGTAAAATTAAACTGAAGCTTAAGCGATACATAACATCCCATGAACATAGACACCAATATAATGTAGGATACCTCAGAAGTCAAGAAACAAAGGAACAGTTCACGGTCACAGTCTCTAATAAGTATGAGGTGTTGCGGCAATTAGAAGATGAGGTGAGTGCGGAAGAATGCTGGCAGCAAGCCAAAAATATTTGGAATGAAACATGCACAGAGGTATTAGGAAAGAAGGAGCGGAATCATAAGGCATGGATAACTCCAGAAACTCTCAAGGAAATAGAAGAAAGGAAAAAGAGGAAAGCAGATTTAAATAATAGCAAAACTAGAACTGCCAAAGCCATAGCCCAGGAAAAGTACACAGAAGCTAGCAAGAAAGTGAAGAAACAAATAAAGTTAGATAAAAGACAATACGTAGAAGATCTAGCAAGAGAAGCAGAGGTAGCTGCAGGAAAAGGAAACCTTAGGGATCTTTACAATATCACTAGAAAGCTAGCAGGAAAATACAGACCATCAAATGGGTTGATCAAAAATAGTAGTGGGAAACTATCACTAATGTTAGAGACCAAATGGAAAGATGGATGGAATACTTCAAGGAACTCCTGAACAGACCAGCACCTACAAACCCCCAGATATCCAACCGGCAGAAATTGACTTGGACATCAACTGTGAGAAACCATCCAAGGAGGAGATTAGTAAAGCCATTAAACTTTTAAAAGATGGAAAAGCGGCCGGTCCAGATGGTATTCCAGCAGAGGCGGTTAAAGCCAACATAAACACATCCACAGAAATACTGTATAAATTATTTAGCAGAATCTGGGAGACCGAAGAAATACCAGCAAACTGGAGAGAAGGATACCTGGTGAAGCTACCAAAGAAAGGGGACCTTCAGAAGTGTGAAAACTATAGGGGAATAATGCTGTTGTCAGTACCTGGGAAAATACTAAGCAGAGTCATCCTGGAGAGACTGAGAGATACCATCGATATAAAGCTAAGAGATGAACAGGCAGGCTTCCGACCAAATAGATCCTGTGCTGACCAGATAGCCACATTACGTATAATAATAGAGCAAAGTATTGAATGGAAATCCCCACTTTATATCGGATTTGTTGATTATGAGAAGGCTTTTGACAGTATTGATAGGGAAACCCTTTGGAAATTAATGAGGCATTATGGAATCCCACAGAAAATTATTAACCTAATAAAAGCAACATATACAGATATGAAATGTAGAGTTCTTCATGAAGGTAAACTAACAGATACTTTCTGAATAGAAACAGGAGTGCGTCAGGGATGTCTTCTATCACCTTTGTTGTTCTTACTGACAATAGACTGGATTATGAAGACTACAGTAACTAACACCAGAAATGGAATCCAATGGACTCTGACAGAGCAACTAGATGATCTGGACTTCGCTGATGATATAGCCCTTCTGTCACATACACAAAATCAGATGCAGGATAAGCTTAACACATTGAATCAAAGGTCCCAGCAACTAGGGCTGAACATTCATAAGGGAAAGACAAAGATATTGAGAATTAACCAAGCAACGACAACTCGATCTCCCTGGGGAAATCCCACTTCAAGAGGTAGAATCATACACATATTTGGGCAGCAACGTAGACAAAGAGGGTGGAACAGATAGAGATGTTAAAATAAGAATACAGAAGGCAAGGGAGCTTTCATTGCACTGGGAAACATTTGGAAGTCCAAAGAAATCAAATCTAGAACAAAAATTCGGATATTTAACTCTAATGTTAAAGCAGTTCTACTGTATGGGTCAGAAACATGGAGAACAACTAAAACAATAGCGCATAAATTGCAAACATTCATCAACTGGTGTCTGCGCAGAATAGAGGGAATAAGATGGTATGATAGGGTCACAAATGAGGAACTTATGGAGAGAACAAGACAGATTCCAGTGAACGAACAGGTTAAAAAGACGCTGGCGCTGGATAGGACACACTTTGCGAAAACCGGAGGGGAATATAACAAGAAGGGTCCTTGCCTGGAACCCGCAGGGACAGCGAAAGAAGGGGAGGCCGAGAAATACATGGAGACGAGATTTGGAGGCAGAGATCAACAATATAAAGAAGAGCTGGAGGGAGCTGCAGGAGATAGCTAGAGATAGGAAGACTTGGCATGAGTTGGTTGAGGGCCTATGCCCCAACCCGGGTAAAAGGCAAAGAGAGAGAGAGAGAGAAACCATTGATTGCGTTTTTACGACTAGAAATTAAATATTACCATATTAAAGAACAATATATATTCTTCTTGTACCATTATGTTCATTATTTTTTTGCAGACATCTATTTTCAAATGCCTTCACCTTACTTTCTATATCTTTAGTCATTTTTCAACTCTCACTGGCTTATGTTAGGATTGATACAACATTGGATTGGAAATTCTTAATTTAGTTTTCAAACTATATAAATTGGAGTTCCACATTTTAATTAGACTTTTGAAAGCCTGATGTTGCTTTGACAATTCATAGTAAAATTTCTTTTTTTATATCTCCCATGCAGTCAAAATTGCTACCCAAAAAGGTGAACTGCTGTTATTTTTATCATTTTGGAATCCAGGTGATATCTGCATTACTTGCCATATGTGTCGTCATTATATTTATCTATTCATAGCTTATCTGTATCTCAAGTATCTGCAGTTCCACTTAGGATGTCATAGTCATAGAAACACACATGGAGAGAGAGAGAGGGGAAGAGAAATGATTATATGGGTACGTGAAATATCTTTGACGCTAACAGCATAATATATATGATCGATTGACAGAGAGGGTCTATGGAAGATTATGGAAAAATTTGGATGCCTAGTGAAATTCATTAAGATCATCCAACAGTTTCACGAGGGCATGATGGCACGTGTACTTGATGACGGGAAGCTGCTGGAGGCCTTCCATGTCACCAATGGCATCAAACAGGGCTGTGTACTGGCCCCAACACTCTTCAGCATGATGTTTGCTGCCATGATCATGGATGTCTTTTGGGAAGGCAATGAACATGGGGTAAAGATTCGATACAGGACAGACAGTAATCTATTCAATCTTCAGAGGTTAAAATTCTTCCACAAGGTAAAAGAATCAACTATCTCAAACCTGTTGTTTGCTGATGAATGCGTCCTCGCTACCAACTCTGTGGAAGAAATGCAGACTTACATGGACTAGTTCTCAATGTTCTGTGATGTTTGGCTTTACCATTAACACCAAGAAAACAGAGTCATGTTCCAGCCTGCAGCTAGAGAGCAGTACTACGATTCAGTCATCAATATTAAACACCAGTCTACAGTCACCTCCTCACACACCAGAGAGGTGCAGCATCACATATCTGAGACTGTTGTCATTATCGCTTGCGATGGACGGCTATTATATATGATGATCATCATATGCAGTGCATGATGTTTGACATGTGATGACACGACATCGGTTTTAAAAAAAATAGAAGATCAAGATGGATGACTTTATTAACTTTTTAATTACTTCATTTTTCTCCCCCAAAATCACACAATCTGAGAATAAGCCATCACTATCAATCTTCTTCTTCGAACGCTCCATATCGACCACTTGTTAACCACTGTGCGATCTGAGCCTAAGAGCGATTGTACGTTGTGCCAGTTATCCGCCTACAAGTAGGCCAGCACATCCGATTTCTGCGATGCTTTTTATTTACTAGGGTAGCTTCCCAGGCGCCTCTAGCGACATGCCGTGTACTAGTTCAGTTGTACTAGGTCGCAGTAGTGGCACTATTCTTTGCTTTCCTTGTGGGCCCCGGCACCACACGTTATACAATGTATCTCGAGTTATAAATCAGGATATAATATAAATGTACATACCATTTTGGAAGTTCTAAAAGTTAATCTCTAATTATGTTAGTCTGCTTGTATTATGTCTCGAGAATTAACATTTACGTTTGTTACCTAGGCAACAACGTACGGAAATATAAAATTTGTGATTTTCTATTACAAAATCATTATGAATTAATTTAACTTGGGGAATATTTTGTTTGTCCCGGGTTTTTTTTTAAATAACTGAATTTTGATCGGAAAGTCACACTTTATGTTACTTATGTCTACTTTTCTAAACGGCCATAATTTGCTTTCCTTTTGCCAAAATTAGCACTGAAATGAGAAAATCATGGACTTTTATTTCGCTTTATAATGCTAGCATTGACTATCTTTTCATGTCACAACATCCTATGCAATTTGCATTTTAAATACTGTAACACACAGTTTTTCGGTGTTGTGAATCCCATCTTCTTTCAGTTCAATGACCAATTGTTTGAGCAGATCAGTGGGGTCGCCATGGGTACTAAAATGGGACCTAGTTATGCTTGTCTGTTCATGGGTTATCTTGAACACCTAGTATGGACTACATGCGATGGCCCTCTTCCGTTCGTTTATCACAGATGCATTGATATGATATGCTTGAAACTGATTTGTCACGCTTCATAAATTTCATCAATGTTTTCAACCCTGCTATTCGATGTACTTCTCACATCTCCCCTTCTTGTATCAACCTTCTTGACATCTCCATAAACCTATCCACCATCACAACATCAGTATATTATAAACCTACAGATGCACATAGTTTTCTCCTTTATACCTCTTCCCATCCCCAAGCTTGTCGTGATTCTTTGTCATTGTCCTAACTCTTGCGCCTTCGTCGCCTGTGTAGCGAGGACAGTGATTTTCTTGATAGAGCTCGCGAGATGCTCCATTTCTTCCGCAGTCGCCTATACCCGGAGAAGGTGCTTGTATCTGGTATGCTTCGAGTTCAGAAAATTGCTCGCCGGGAGGCCCTTACCTACCAACATAGGACTTCCAACTCTGACAGGGTGAAACTTATCTAGACTTTCCACCCTCATAGTTCACTGGTGAAAAAAGTTTTATTCTGTCATCTGTCTATTCTAAAGTCGGATCCTGAGACACGTTCAGTCTTCCAAAACTATCGTCTGGTGGCTTACAGACGGGACAGAAGTCGATATGTTGGTACACAGTTATCTTTAGTCCAATGTCCGGAGTCATTGTGCCACCGTCCGGTGTGGCCGTCGGCGATGCCATACATGTGCTTATGTGATATAGACCCGTACTGTATCTTTTCCTAAAGCCACGTTTGTTATTGACGATGGTTTCACATGATAGTTCTGTAATATAATCTACGCCATCACTTATAATCGGTGTGACAAGGCATATGTCGGCGAAACATCTGTAATATAATCTACGTCATCACTTATAATCGGTGTGACAAGGCATATGTCGGCGAAACATCTGTAATATAATCTACGTCATCACTTATAATCGGTGTGACAAGGCATATGTCGGCGAAACATCTGTAATATAATCTACGTCATCACTTATAATCGGTGTGACAAGGCATATATCGACGAAACATCTGCAATATAATCTAGGCCATCACTTATAATCGGTGTGACAAGGCATATATCGGCGAAACATCTACAATATAATCTAGGCCATCACTTATAATCGGTGTGACAAGGCATATATCGGCCAAACAGGCAAGTTCTGCAATATAATCTACGCCATCACTTATAATCGGTGTGACAAGGCATATATCGGCGAAACATCTGCAATATAATCTACGCCATCACTTATAATCGGTGTGACAAGGCATATATCGGCGAAACATCTGCAATATAATCTACGCCATCACTTATAATCGGTATGACAAGGCATATATCGGCCAAACAGGCAAAATGCTTAGTGACCGTTTCGGCCAACATTTGCTAAAGTTCTGTGACCCCTGTAGCCATTCATTTCAATGGAACTGAGCATTTGGGGGAGCTCGCGATGTCCAGGTCACAGCCATCCGATCATGTTCCTCGGATGATCGAAGTTGATTTGCTTTAGAGAATCGCTTTATTTCGTTGTATGGGACCTTGCGACCTCATGGACTCAACGCACTACATTCCTATGCTTCTTAGTACTTTCTCTTCTCATGCTCCATATTCTATATGTGTATATGTTCAATGTATTGGTTATTATGTCGTTAGGTTGTTTATATAGATATATATGATTTTTATTGTTTCTCTTATTTTTTCCACTTATAGTTTGTTTTTTTCTTAATTTTTTCATTATTCGTTTTTAGTCACATATTTTCGTTTTAGGACAGTTGGAATGTTTCTGTCGTAGTTTATATGTAGTGTGCTGTGAAATTCGTCACTCTTGTTGTATCGTCTGCTTGATAAAGGCCTTTTGATCGAAACGTTGCTGTGCATTGTTAATTTTATTTAATTTGTAAAACTGCAGTACTTTGTTATTACCTGAATCGCCATCTTACATGGCAGAACTATCAGTCCTCATGATGGCAACACAACACATGAGTAAGCTGCATTTGCCTAGTACCTACGGACAATGTGGTTTTTCTTATAGACTCACTGTCGGCTATACAAATCCTGGAGGCTAAATCCGCTGACAGGATGGTACAGAACATATGAAAAGAACTTGCTCGGTTGCCACATGTAGTGGCTTCCATTTTCCTCTGGCACTGCAGGCAATTCTTCTTCTTCGAAAGCTCTATATCGATCACTTGTTAACCATTATTTGTTATTTGTATATGATCTGAGCCTAAGAGCGATTGCACGTTGTGTCAGTTATGCGCCTGCAAGTAGGTCAGCACATCCAATTTCTGCGACGATTTTTATTTACTAGGGTAGATTTCCTAGACCCTACATCAATCGCCTCTTACGATATGCCGTTTAGGTCGCAGTGTTACTATTCTTTGCTCCAGTTGTAGACCCTGGCAACACACGGGCGATTGCATGCAATGAAAGTACCGATGACTTAGCTAAGGAAGGCAGTGTCAAAGAACAAATCTACCAGCCAGTGTCCTTTCAAATAGATCAAAACTCTCATGAAGAGAACATCTGCAGTAGTCTGGAGTCTCATGAAGAGAACATCTGCAGTAGTCTGAAATCTCATGAAGGGAACATCTGCAGTAGTCTGGAATCTCATGAAGAGAACATCTGCAGTAGTCTGGAATCTCATGAAGATAACATCTGCAAGTAGTCTGGAAGACAAACACTGGATATGATAATAGAAAAGATTGTATCAAAGATTCCAGCATAACAGACCAGGTTACTATATTTCACTGGTACCTACGTACTAGACGCTACAGACATAACAGACACTTACATAGACTAGAAATAAGTCGAATAGCTCTCTGCCAAGTGTTAACAGGCGGAGTAGGCACCATCACATGTTCTGCAAGTCTGTCCTTCCCTGGGTGAGCTGAGAGGCATAATGTGCCTACACTCAGTCGACCTGAAAACTAAGCTTTGAGGAGACCTGAAACTGACTGCCCAGTCTGCGGTCCACATTGAATAAAGCGAATGACCATAGATTGATGAAGAAGAATAATCCCATCTATCAGCGATAAAAATACGGACTTGTTGGCTTGGAACTCTTGCGCCACCTGTGTACCAAGAAGAATCCCATCTATCAGCGATAAAAATACGGACTTGTTGGCTTGGAACTCTTGCGCCACCTGTGTACCAAGAATAATCCCATCTATCAGCGATAAAAATACGCACTTGTTGGCTTGGAACTCTTGCGCCACCTGTGTACCAAGAATAATCCCATCTATCAGCGATAAAAATACGGACTTGTTGGCTTGGAACTCTTGCGCCACCTGTGTACCAAGGACAATGATGATTTTTGGGGATAGGGCTCGCTAGATTCTTGATTTATGCCGCAGCCTCATATACCACGAGAATGTACTTGTACCTGAGATTCTTGATTTATGCCGCAGCCTTATATACCACGAGAATGTACTTGTACCTGAGATTCTTGATTTATGCCGCAGCCTCATATACCACGAGAATGTACTTGCACATGCAATGGCGCAGATTCAAAAAAATTCTTCACCAGATGCCATAACCAAGCAACATAGAAGGGCCCTTTCCCCTCGCAGAGTTAAACTTATCTTGACCTTCCATGTAATAGTTCAATGGCCATACACATTTTGCTTCGCCATCTTTCTATTCTCAAATCTGATCCTGCCACACATCCAATATTTCAAAATTTAACCTTTGGTGACTAACAGGCGTGACACGAATCTTAATAATATGTTAGTACACAGTCGCATTAAAAACAATTTAAATTGTCATTTTTGGTATCACTCGATGGGGCAGTCGGTGATGTTATACAAGTGCTTATGTGATATATGCGCGTAATCAGTGGCGGCTCGTCATTAAGGGCCTGTGGGGCCGGACCCCACCCAAAATAATGTATAACGTATATTTATTATTTTAGAAATTAAAATATACCCTAACACAAACCTTGATTTTTACAAACATTTTTGCCTGGCCCCGCCAATAAAAATTATCACGAGCCGCCACTGCGCGTAATGTATAACTTCCTAAAGCCACTATTGTTATTTAGGATGGTTTTTACATACTGGTTCATGTTAGTCAATGTTACCTACGCCATCATTTGTAAACGTTGTAATAAGGTTTATATAGGTGAAACTGTCGATCAGATTATTGACCGTTTCGGTAAACATTTACGTTATATAGCCTACCCAAACACTTTGTAACTAATGTAGAAAACTAATTTCAATGACACTGAATGCATCATTCGATTTCTATGATGACCAGAGTCGATTTGTTCTAGAAAATAGTTGTTATCAATCAATTTAATCATTCCTTGCGGTATGTTTGATTTGCAACGAGAACGAGAATACGTTGCGTATCGGTTCATATGCCCATACGCATGTAGGACAGACGTTTCCGAAAACTTCGGCCTAAGAAAATAATTTGATATCTTTTTTAGCAGAAGCACTCAGTTGAAAATCGATAGAGTATGCTGAAAAGCCGCTGCCTGTGAAAATATTAGAGATGTCAATTTAAAATAAAATTTCTACACATTTTCACCGTCATCAACATTGCATCAGCTATCCCCTGATAGCTCACCTTGGCCCTGCACTCTGGCATGCATCCCCTCATGTAATTGTTGCACAATGTTGATGAATTTTTCAGTACAACCATATTTAGCCATGTGCATTCTCCAGAGACCTGCTCTACTGACCGTATCAAACGCGCTGGTCACGCTGTGTATAGGTCACGATGTTGTTCTTGGCATTTTCTTGCAGTTGCCTTGCCGCAAATACCATGTTTGTGGTTCCGCGATAGGGAGATAATATGACAGACGTAAACGAAGCTACTTTCGAACCTTAGGGCGTCAATAATCTGAAACGGAAACATAGTTCATTGAATTTCTGTGATCTGCTGACAGAAGAACGACGAATAAGAAGCTACAGTTCGGTGAAATTACTGGTTCTGTGACAAAAGAATGATTAAGATAAAAAGAATAAGTTTGCACATTTTCCTCTCCTGCTGTTATGTAACCAAAAACCGACTTCGCGGCTCTTCAGATAAACTTTTAAGTAGTCCTTGACGAGCTAAGCAAGGTTAAATATATTTTGTTCCTGTCATGTGTTTCTGAGTTTTATTTTTGCAGTTATCTTTCAGCGAATATTTGGCCGAAACACGAACAAGAGGGAGAATGGGAGGGGCAAGGAGGATATAATGTGATCGGGGAATCCCCAACATAACTTTTGGAAATCTATTTTCTGACTACTACAGACGCCATTGCTGAAGTGAAACTGACATTGCTGTTCTGTTTAGCGATATTTGATGATTTACCAAATATTCAACACCTACAATCTTTAACATATGTTCTGAGTACAAAGTAAGCTCGGCACTTTTGTTTATGTAGTAAGAATGAATTACATACTTAATTATTTACAAATTAATGTAATAGTATTTAAAATATACATTTAGTTTTAGTTGGTAACTTTTTATTTTAGTAATCCTTAAGCAGTAAAGTACTTAGTACATGATTTACTGTAGCGAAGAATGAGGAAATGCTTTGTTGGTCGGGTGTGTCGTGTCGACGTTAGTGTGTGTTATTTCCAACGTAAACAGATATAACACATGAATGTCTAATCAGACTCTAATCTAAACGAACAAGTCACAAGTGTACAGTTACTGTACACGACATAATGATAATCATATTACTAAATTATTTAGTAAATATTAGTAATTTTAGAACGATGGGCCAAAATTAAAAAAATAATAAACATTAATCATTTAAAGGACATATACAAAAGAAACATATATTAATTTTATTATATAGTGTAGTATATCGGTATATAACAACAGGTAGGAAATATGTATAAGCAGATCATTTGATTGATTATCATGAAAACCATTTAGCATACAATACATCGCATTTGCTATTTTCTGAAAGAAACTGCAAAACCTATCATCTATGCAGTGTAGAATTCTTCATAGTGAATTATATTAATGTTGATGGAACCTTGTACCTGTTACATTTATATTGTTTTACAGTATAGGAATCTACACAAAAATAGATTAATATTAGCAAATATGAATATGATCTATCATGTACCTCTTTCTCCATCAACATATTATTAATGCCACCATAGGTACAATAAATCTCACGTCTTGTTGAACTTGTCCTTATTTGTAAATGTTTTGAGTTTAACTCTTTCCACGCTTTAAGCCGCACACTGCGCCATGGTGGAAGTCCGTGGCACGCTTTAAGCCGTCGCACACTTCATGAGGACTGCGGGGCTTCGAGACAACGACATCGAGCATGACTATGGAGATCACCGCTGCCTCCAGGGCTCTGTCGTTGGTGGCTGAGCAACAGGTTACCCATACGATCATCATATCAGACTCGATGAGTATGCTTCAACTGATTGCATCTGGAAGTATGCGGGTGGAATGGGTGAACAGCATTCGGAGATCACATCTCAAGAAAATGACTTGGCTGTACACGCCTGGACATGCTGGAGTGCGGGGTAAAGAGCGTGCTGACTCTCTTGCAAACAGTGCCCCGACTCAAGTGGGCAGAAGCATGGACAGAGCCGATATCATCAATGACGTACGCTCTCAATTGTGTGACATGGGCGGGTCTCAGACACTGGAGCGAGTTCGAGAATTAGGTGTTAAGTTTGGACATGCCAGACAGTGTCGTCTTCGTGGTAGAGAGAGAAGATATAGTAATCAACTTCTCATGGGTACTGTGAGCAAATGGACTTTGGGATGGCTGCTGCAACGGAGGACAGAGCACGAATGGGAATGCCCAATGTGCCATGACGTCGATCGCATAACATAACATAACATAACATAACACTGCGCCATAGAGTTGCTTCCCTTATAAGAAGTCTTTCTAGTTTTACTTCTACTGGTTTACTTATACTACTTTTTAACCTTGTTATTCTATTGGGTTGTCCAGTTTTCTTCAATTTAGTATATAATAATCTTCTTCTTCTTTGCATTCGTTCTTTACGACCAATCTTAATCACTCTGTGATATGTTTGATCTTTGCCAAGAACGTGTATCGTTGCACATTGGTTTGGTAGGCCCCTTAACGCACAGACTTGTATACGTTTAGGACATGTGCATCCGATTTCAGCCAAACCTCCTTAGTCGCCTCTTACAACATGCATGGCAGGTAACAGTGGTTCTATTCTTTACACCCCAAATTTGGGCCCGGTAACCACTCGGGCGGGTATATAATAATATATATATATGTTTATTTATTGATGAGTAGTTGGGATCGTAATTAAAAATTTTTTTTTTTTTTTACTTCCCTTGAATTAACTGCTTAAAAATTGAGAAAATAAATGGGCGTGGAAAGAGTTAATAGTGAATTATTCAACCGAATTAATGTTGCTATAGTGGGTACCGAGATTGTTGCAAGCTATGCTTGTTTTTTTTATAAGCTTCCTTCATCACCAGATGTGACCACAGTTTTACTGACTCTCCCTTAATTTACCTTCGTACTCACTGAATGCAGACATTGTGTATGGTAGTCACCACAGTAAATAGACCAAGTTGCGATTCACTGCCTACAATAGTCAATGCAGAAGTCAAAAGAGTTAGCAAATGACCACACATTGAAGAAATATGCTGTTGTCTACACTGATGGTTTCATGATTCAGCACAGTCAGAATGCATGGGACTTTACAGCTACAACTAAAGGAAAGGTCATCAAAGTAGCAAGTGGCGCATATGCAACAACTACCAGCAGCATGACTATGGAGGTCTTGACAGTGACAAAATCCCTGAGTAGCGTAGGATGCAAAAAATTAACTCTTGCATGCGAACTCAGTGACTCTATGAGCTGGATACAGAATGTTAAGACCAGTTATGTGCAAAGGCAGTCAATACAACTGATACATAGCATGACAATCCAGACACTCCCTTAATTTTTCCTAGGCCATTCTGGGGTGAAGGGCGATGAGATGGCGGATGCACTGGCGAGCAATGCTGCTAACGAGAATTTACTTACTATTTACAAAGCGACATCATAACTGCTCTAAGAGAAAGTATAGGCTCAGAAGATTTCAACAAAGAAGATAAAGGATATTCTCTATCTCGGTTTGCATAATGATAGGTACAGCAAAATGGAAAACCATGCGAGAAAATTTTATTAGGTACATCAACCAGCCCAGAATGAAAGTTGGTAGTCTAAACACACTGAAAGACATGCTTAGGAGGAGGTTGAAGCAATTATGAACATGTGCGATGAAGATAACCCTCACCAATGAACATTCATACACTGACAATGATGTGACAATCACTGTCATACCAACATATCTACCAACGAAGTTTATTTCTCTAGATCGATGTCCTTGCACAATGGACAATATTTCTTTATCCTTTTTTTCTCTTCAAATGTTCTTTTTTATATATTGAATCTTGTTTAAGTTAATTCAAAATTTGTCTTGTTTGTTTCAGATCAAATTGGCAGCGAAAATGAAGATACATCTTATACATCAGACATGCTGTATTCTCTGTATGGTCTCTTACCAAATGTCTTCATTAAAGAATGTTGGTTTACAGACTTATACGGAAGAAATTTAACCTGCTCCTTTGTCCTGCAATGATGAAATCAATTCAGCAAGTACAAAATCTGTACATTGAGTATCATATTCAAAAGCCACACCTGAAGGAAAGCAAGAAGAGTGAAATGAAAAATGATATACATCGATTGATCACTGTAGCAATACAAGAGGTCTGAATGTCTAGCATGAATATTCATATTTTATTGCTATATATATTCTATGTGTATGTGAAATATCTACTGGTGATTTGTTAAAAACTTTTGAATCATTTCAGATGAAAGATAGTTAAATCAATCAGATACCGCCAAAATATGATCGCTTGCACGACAAGCACATGCGTCTCCAATGATTGAGAATGTTCCTAATCCGGAATGACCTCATATAGTCAGAAATAGCGCATATTGTAGACGTACTCTTTGGCGAAGATCATAAAGCCCAAATATACGGCTAAAAATGATCGTAAAAGAGCCAATGAATACAAGAAAGGTGACAGTTCCAGTGACTAGCCCTAGAAGGGTCGAGAATGCTCCTAAACCGGAGCGACCTCACCCAGTCAGCGCAAAGTAGCAAATGCTCTTTGGCGTAGATCCAGGCCAAAATTTACGACTTGGATCTACGCCAAGAGTGTTTATCATACGATGTGTCGGACGACCTCACCAAAGGCAGGAAATCCTATAGAGAAGTTGCACTTCACTAATTAACTCTGGCCGTAAAAGTACCAATAGTACGAGGACTCAAGGCAAGAGTTACGTGGACAACAGGTTTCCTGCAACGATCACACTTGGAGGATCTAAGCTTCAAGTACCTCAGAAGTCGGCAAAGCTGTCCGTGTGTTTGTCCAGGTGGAACACCTGTCAAAGGGTAATTTTAGGCCTCACGCAAAAATTAGTAAGAAGCGCAATACCAGGTGTCATGACTATCGCCTGAATTAACAGCAGGCGTTCAGAAGAAGAAGAAAATCAATATGAAAGTCACCAATACTAGTGCAGGGCAACCACCAAAATATAAGCATATTAGAAAAAGTTGTCGTTCTATGCCTCAGAACAGTACACAATTAATTCTGTAGCTACATGTATAGAAAATTCAAGATGGGCAATTCAATCATGTGAACAGACAACCTAGACTGCAGAGCACATACTTCAAGACTACATCGAATAGGATATACTGAGGCAAACTTACTGACCCAGTGAAATAATGCTGGAAGGAAAACTACATGGATGTCTGTATGAGCTTTAAAAGACAGTTTACATAAGAGACAACTTTGAACATATAGACATAAAGTGAGCAAAAGGAGGATTTCACTCATGCTATCTCTCCCTTTACATATTCCTTACCATTCCTTATACAACATAAGTCTGCAACTTATCCCTGACATTTAATTAGTTATTCAATCCAGCATTTCCTAATAAAACATATTGTGAAATTGTTTCCTAATATTATGTCAACTTTTCAGTGCAGTTTCTGTAACAAAGTCATTTTTATAGATTAAAGAGGGGTTTTAAAGCCAAAGGATTGACTTTAATGCACCAGGTTTTATCCCATATGGTGCAGTCCCTCTCCACAAAAATGACACGCCACCTGCAGAGAGTATTGCACAAAGCATAAACTCAAGAGCTCCTGCAACAATCCTAGGGGTCTCGGGGAAAAAATGCATTCGTGAACAGAATGGCACGGTCTGGATTTAAACCCATTACCTTCGACTCACAAGGCAAGGACGTAGCCACAGAGGATATTTACTATTAACTCTAACCCAACCACCTGATCCTGGGATCATTTTGTCTAACAGTACACACATTTCTACAGATGGGTTGCAGAAAAGATTGTAGGAACATACAACTTCACTTTGTAATACTACATCTATTGAGTTATAGTATAGTAAGCTGTCGGATCTGATTGGTTATAGGTGTGTTTGTCAGAGTGGACTCAGGCTTTCAGACATGTTATAGTTACTGGTTAACAGAACTGACCTCAGTAGATGATGCAGGATAAGAATAATGCTTGTCCATGTGACTCAGCAGCTGTACAAAGCCCTTACCCAGCCTTGCAGATTTTACTTACACTATGTTTGACTCAAAATTCATGTTTTTACTTAATAGTTGTCTCTTCATTCAACAGGTGGGCCATTTAATCAATAGTTGTTGCATCATTCTACATGTGGTCATTAAGCATTAGTTGTCTTATTCGACAGGTGCTCATTAACCCTTTGAACCCAGGCCAACTATACCTTAGAAACCCTCTTCCCTGGGCTCCTGAGCAAAAACAGCACATATCGGAATTGTTTGAAAAACAAGATAGATTGGCAGAATTAAGTGTCCTATAATTTTTATCGACTTACCCCATCATCTCCAGTATTCCTGCTTACTATGCCAGTCTTCCCAACATGTAGATCCTTCCTTTAGACATAGAAAACTTTAACAAAATTTGCACCAAAATTGTATCTTCACTTTCTTGACTGGTCTGTCTGTGTAATCCATGTTTGGAAAGTCACTGACATGTTTGTTATATTTGAACATCAGTCGGTTCAAATAATTCTTCTTCTAAATGATCATCCGACTCACTTTCGATTTAGTTATCAGAATAATCCTATTCTAAGTCTAATTCATCTTCAGAATCATTTAAAAGAAGTTCAACAGCTTGCTCTGTGGTCATCCTTTTCAAGTGACCATTTCTGAAATTTTCAGCGTGTCGTTTCATCTTTTTAAAATTAATAAACAATTATCAAATCACTATGTTTCAAAACACGATGCAAACCGCCATTTAGATAAACCTTTAAGGGAAGCATTTCCTGTGTTTGGCGTCACACTAGTACACAAGTTATCGCTGAACACCGACAAATAACGAGGAGGGTTCTCATCCCGATATGTAGGCACCCGGGTATACATGTACTAATGATAATACCGTAATATCGGGAGGCGGGTTCAAAGGTTAATCAAGTCTCATTTGTGGGTGGTCATTAATCAATAGTTGCCTCATCATTCAACAGGGGATCATTAATCAACTAGTTAATTAACCCGGCTCCGCGCGGGTGAAAGTTGTTATTAAAAGTTGATGAAGAATTGGGTAAGCCTTTCCAAAAGATGTCATCTAATAGCATGAATTGCATTTTCTGATATTTTTTAAGAAGTGGTTTGAATCGGCTATGTCTCCGTTAAATGATTTTAACGGTTCGAGTGGTTCTTGTAATGCTTCACGTCTAATCAAAGTAGCGTCTTCGCATTCTTCCTGATTATTAAAAATTTGTTATAGTGTAGTTTGAAACAGAAAAGTGAAGCTATAATGACATGAAGCCGTGTATAGGCGGACACACATCAGACACTAAGGAGTATATATAGAGATCGTTGTCTCATTCGACAGGGGATCATTAATCAATAGTTTTCTCATTTGACATGTGGTCATTAAGCAATAGTTGCCTCATCATTCAGCATGTGGCCATTAAGCAATAGTTGCCTCATCATTCAACATGTGACCATTAAGCAATAGTTGCCTCATCATTCAGCAGGTGGTCATTAAGGGATAGTTGTCTCATCATTCGACAAGTGATCATTAAGCAATAGTTGCCTCATCATTCAGCATGTGATAATTAAGCAATAGTTGCCTCATCATTCAGCAGGTGGTCATTAAGCAATAGTTGCCTCATCATTCAGCAGGTGATACTTAAGCAATAGTTGCCTCATCATTCAGCAGGTGATACTTAAGCAATAGTTGCCTCATCATTCAGCAGGTGATAATTAAGCAATAGTTGCCTCATCATTCAGCAGGTGATAATTAAGCAATAGTTGCCTCATCATTCAGCATGTGGCCATGAGTTGATCTCATAATTCAATAGGTGGTTATTAAGCCAATAAAGTAAAATATTTATTCCAGTAATATGAAATCATGATGCCTGTTGGTACCGCATTGAACACCCCGCTCTAATCAATATTCAACACTCACTGTATGCACCAGATTCAAAGCAAGCCTATTAACACTACAACTGCAGACACATTTGAATCTAGCTTTCAACTCCTTACAGTGGCTTATCGATAGCAAAGTTGATAATATGCTGTGCTAGTGACCATGAGCCACAAATTCTTTGTGTGTAGTTGTACTACAGGAAATGCTGTGCTAGTGACCATGAGCCACAAATTCTCTGTGTGTAGTTGGACAACAGGAGACCCTGATTCTTTACTTGAGGATCTAAATTACAAGTACCTCTGAAGTAGGAGTAATGCTCCCTTGATCTTAACCTTGTGTGCAAGGGACACTGGTGATAAGAAAAGCAAGCATTCATGAAAAAATCAGATTCACTGTATAAGGCGACTATGCCTGAATTCATAGCGAACAAACGAAAATAAATAAATAACTCCTAACAGGGACAGCAAGCGTATCAATTTCAATCATTGCTGTCAACTAGTTGCATGTCTAAGATATTATTAAGTTTATCATAAGACAGCATCCTAAAGTGTCATTCTGTATGGTAGAGGTCAACAAACCTGTCTTCATTTCTTCTTATTCTTAGTTCATTTGTTCTATGATGTTAATGGCTACAACTATTCCTACAAAACATTACCACCAAATTGAGCTGTGTTCTCCAAGATAACACTGGAGAAAAGTCTTCCTGGGGGCTTCTTGTTTTAGCTGCACCTTCTCCTTATGTTTAGCAATGACCTACCACACCTTCTGTGCATTCAAAAAGCCCTTAACTGATGACCTTGCTATGTGCAATAGTAGTACCATATTTTCATCCCAGCAAGACTAAACATGGCCCTTTCTATATTCCCAGCATGCATTAATCCATGGGAGGTCAAAGTGAGTGAGCATAAAATTGTACACATCACATTTCTCATGGAACAGAGAGGCATTTATCATATCCGGCCGGGGGACTGCCTAGAGTAGTTGATAGTAACTCGGCCTGCTAGCTGTGAGACGCCTCATAGCTCGGGTTCGAACCTACTGTCCGGCATTTGTTCGAGTCCCTGGTCTTACTCAGGATGATAACGTGAGTACCTCTGAAGTCGGAGAAAATCTGCCTGTATGGCGAGGAATACTAATTACGAGTACATTGAGCACACGGCTGCCAGTGTAAAGTAATTTACAATGTGCGCGCTGCTGCCATTGTAAGAAATTGGAAAAACAGATTTTCACGCAAAATCAGTTTCAGAGATGAAACTTCATCTGAGTTGAAAGCGAACGGAAAAAAAATAAAATAATAATATCCGGCCTATCCATGCTTTTCCCTTTAACAATGGATGCATCACCATCCAGCTTGTAGGCTTTTATGTTCCTTTTACCCCAGAACAGTCAGGTGATATTTGGAACATTGTGTTTTCTACTGCTTAGGTAGCTCCCATTGACCTGTTTGAAAATGCCTGGATGTTGGATATACTAAAATCAACTTTGCAGCAAACAGCAAAAAGAACTCTTGATGTGATGCCTGTTGACAGAGCTTTTAGGGCCTTGGAAAAATATTTTCTTTTGCTAGTTCAGCAACCTTGGAAAACAGAATTCAAAGAAATTAAGGTAATGTAATTGTAAGAAATTAACAAGTCATTACAGATAATGTTTTATAGGTTTGCAACAAACTCTGTAAAGTGCTTGATTAGCTGTCATCTTTTCTAAGTATACCATGTCTTATTTCCTGGTAATTTTGTTGTCTTCCCTCAATGACATGGATGTTATGGTGATGGGGCAGCGAGTATAGATGTGACCTACATAAAATGTCAATGACACTAGCCATTTCATTTCTAGTAGGAGTATAGATGTGACCTACATAAAATGTCAATGACACTAGCTATTTCATTTCTAGTAGGTAATCACATTTCTGTGGACGTCTGTGGCTGAGTAGTAGTGAGCTTAACCACAACCCAAGAGTACCTGGTTCAAATTCCGTGGCGGGCAATTTGAAATGTTTCTTCCCATGAATTTTAACGTACTGTAAACATTGACCTCATAGTTAAGAAAGCAATGACAAACTACTGAACGTATAAGTGGTGCTTATAAAATCAACAACTCGTTGACTGGATTTGATGGGGATGTCCTGTGAAGGATATGCCAGGATTTCCAATCATTTCAATCACCATTCTAGTTTCTCTAGACATCTGCAGCTGGCCTCCTTATAGGATACCTGCACCAAAGTACTAATTTACTCAAGAGGTTTCAGTAAGAGGTTTCTGTAGAAAATAGTTCCCCATGATAAGTTAACTATCTGTATGTACAAGTCTCCTATAGTTGGTTGATATCATACTAAAACATTGTGTTGGAGAAACTGTCACTATACAAGTGTGTACATGATATTACACTAAAACATTGTGTTGGAGAAACTGTCACTATACAAGTGTGTACATGATATCACACTAAAACATTGTGTTGGAGAAACTGTCACTATACAAGTGTGTACATGATATTACACTAAAACATTGTGTTGGAGAAACTGTCGCTATACAAGTGTGTACATGATATCACACTAAAACATTGTGTTAGGTAAACATGTCACTATACGACGGTGTACATGCTGCAATATAATTTATGAGTTTATTGTCTAAGGTTGTATTCCAGATATCAAGATCTGTATATATTAGTGCTTGTTATGTTTTACAAAAAAATATTTTATCTTGGCGGAAGTTCCACTGAAGCAACCCTTAGGGATTATCAGGAAGTTCTTGAAGTGAAATATGGGCAGCTTGATTATAGGTTTGTAACCATTTATGGTGAGAGCTTAATGCATATGTGTTCACATATCGGCTCCGACACAAGAGGGTTGTGTGTTCAATCCCACACATGACGTTCCACGCATGAGGAAAAGAATTTGACCTCCTGCACACTAGGTCCTAGAAATGTGAAGTGACTTCATACCCTAAGGTCTGAAAAGGCTATGAGAAATTGGCGCTCCTACCTCCTGCACACTAAGGTCTAGAAATGTGAAGTGAAGTGACTTCATACACTAAGGTCTGAAAAGGCTACAGGGAATTACATTTTTTAAATTAACTATTTATAGAAGAGAAATCTTTATCAGAAATTTGAAGGTAATCTGAAGTGGGTACAGGATATGGTTTAGATTTAGGGCTGTCTGAATTCACTTAATTGTGGTTATACTTCCTGTATACAGTAGTCGTCATTTCTTGGCTGGGGCCACTAGTGTCGTTACACAAAATCTAGATATTTAATATTTTTTATATTTTGACTAGCTCTTTGACTTTTTAAAAAAATCAGAAATTTGAAAGCGGAAGGAAAAATAGTGATTAAAAAATCTGGAGACAGGATGTAAACATATTCAACACATAATCTCTAAAGAAGAGCAGGCTGGAAAGCTGCTGCCCGGGCAAAATTCATTAGAAATGATATAAAATTCTGACATAAATATTTTCACTCTTCTTCAAAATCACACCGGGGACCCTCGCCGGCGCTATGTAGTTCGTCCACTGTAGCTGAGATCTTCCTGTGTAAGAAAGAGATTGGAACACACATGGTTACTCATCAAAGTGCAATGATGACGGTCCTATCAATCAATCATCTAAAGATAATATGTTTGTTTGAGTTTTGAATGTTTATTCTTTATGTTTCAATTGACAATCATCTAACTTTCAGTCAAATCTTGTCAATGTCTGATGCTCTAAAGATTACTGTCTGCTTCTTAGTTATTTGGTTTTGTTTCGGTGAAGAAAGTCTTCCTTTACAAAATCCTAGTTTTAAAAACTAATTTCTTTTATTAAAACCTTCCAAACAAGAGGATTATATTTTGTGTTACTTTAATACACAATCTGGTGATTGTATTTTGTTTTTACGAAATTAAAAATTCACTTCTTTTGTAGTGTCAATGTGAATTTTCAGAGATTTCAAATGGAATATTCACATAATGTTTCAGTCAAACAAATCCAATATAAAAATTAATGGTTCTTGAAATCATTTTTGTTACCACTCATACTTCATTGCAACTCATGACTTGACATTTCTACACCATTCATACTTCATTGCAACTCATGACTTGATATTTCTACCCCTCATACTTCATTGCAACTCATGACTTGACATTTCTACCACTCATACTTCATTGCAACTCATGACTTGACATTTCTACCCCACTCATACTTCATTGCAACTCATGACTTGACATTTCTAACTCACTCATACTTCATTGCAACTCATGACTCGACATTTCTACCCCACTCATACTTCATTGCAACTCATGACTCGACATTTCTAACTCACTCATACTTCATTGCAACTCATGACTGGACATTTCTACCCCACTCAAACTTCATTGCAACTCATGACTTGACATTTCTACACCATTCATACTTCATTGCAGCTCATGACTTGATATTTCTACCCCTCATACTTCATTGCAACTCATGACTCGACATTTCTACCCCACTCATACTTCATTGCAACTCATGACTTGACATTTCTAACTCACTCATACTTCATTGCAACTCATGACTTGACATTTCTACCCCACTCATAATTCATTGCAACTCATGACTTGACATTTCTACCCCACTCAGACTTCATTGCAACTCATGACTTGATATTTCTAGCCCTCATACTTCATTGCAACTCATGACTGGACATTTCTATTCCACTCATACTTCATTGCAACTCATGACTCGACATTTCTAACTCACTCATACTTCATTGCAACTCATGACTGGACATTTCTACCCCACTCATACTTCATTGCAACTCATGACTTGACATTTCTACCCCACTCATACTTCATTGCAACTCATGACTCGACATTTCTACCCCACTCATACTTCATTGCAACTCATGACTCGACATTTCTAACTCACTCATACTTCATTGCAACTCATGACTGGACATTTCTACCCCACTCATACTTCATTGCAACTCATGACTTGATATTTCTACCCCATTCATACTTCATTGCAACTCATGACTTGACATTTCTAACTCACTCATACTTCATTGCAACTCATGACTTGACATTTCTACACCACTCATACTTCATTGCAACTCATGACTTGACATTTCTACACCACTCATACTTCATTGCAACTCATGACTGGACATTTCTACCCCACTCATACTTCATTGAAACTCATGACTGGACATTTCTACACCATTCATACTTCATTGCAACTCATGACTCGACATTTCTACACCACTCATACTTCATTGCAACTCATGACTTGACATTTCTACACCACTCATACTTCATTGCAACTCATGACTTGACATTTCTACACCACTCATACTTCATTGCAACTCATGACTGGACATTTCTACCCCATTCATACTTCATTGCAACTCATGACTGGACATTTCTACCCCACTCATACTTCATTGCAACTCATGACTCGACATTTCTAACTCACTCATACTTCATTGCAACTCATGACTGGACATTTCTAACTCACTCATACTTCATTGCAACTCATGACTTGATATTTCTAACTCACTCATACTTCATTGCAACTCATGACTGGACATTTCTACCCCACTCATACTTCATTGCAACTCATGACTTGATATTTCTACCACTCATACTTCATTGCAACTCATGACTGGACATTTCTACCCCACTCAAACTTCATTGCAACTCATGACTGGACATTTCTACCCCACTCAAACTTCATTGCAACCCATGACTTGACATTTCTAACTCACTCATACTTCATTGCAACTCATGACTGGACATTTCTACCCCACTCAAACTTCATTGCAACTCATGACTGGACATTTCTACCCCACTCATACTTCATTGCAACTCATGACTGGACATTTCTACCCCACTCATACTTCATTGCAACTCATGACTGGACATTTCTACACCACTCATTCTTCATTGCAACTCATGACTTGACATTTCTAACTCACTCATACTTCATTGCAACTCATGACTTGACATTTCTACCCCACTCATACTTCATTGCAACTCATGACTTGACATTTCTACCCCACTCATACTTCATTGCAACTCATGACTTGACATTTCTACCCCACTCATACTTCATTGCAACTCATGACTTGACATTTCTACCCCACTCATACTTCATTGCAACTCATGACTTGACATTTCTACCAAACTCATACTTCATTGCAACTCATGACTTGACATTTCTACCCCACTCATACTTCATTGCAACTCATGACTGGACATTTCTACCCCACTCATAATTCATTGCAACTCATGACTTGACATTTCTACCCCACTCATACTTCATTGCAACTCATGACTTGACATTTCTACCCCTCATAATTCATTGCAACTCATGACTTGACATTTCTACCCCACTCATACTTCATTGCAACTCATGACTTGACATTTCTACCCCACTCATACTTCATTGCAACTCATGACTTGACATTTCTACCCCACTCAAACTTCATTGCAACTCATGACTCGACATTTCTACACCATTCATACTTCATTGCAACTCATGACTGGACATTTCTACCCCACTCATACTTCATTGCAACTCATGACTGGACATTTCTACCCCACTCATAATTCATTGCAACTCATGACTGGACATTTCTAAATATAAATCATTCAACTCACATACATAACAAGGTGCCTTTACTGAGCCCTTGAAATAGATGCTTCTAGTATTTGTTTGAGATGTGCATAAGTTTCATATTAGAGATACTGAATAATACACTCAATCAATCAAGTGCCATGTCTGTCAGCGTAGGAGATCATGTGTCTCCAAACTCTCTCCTTGGTGTAGTTAATCAGTTCTGACGTCGATCTTTTGTCGAACCATGATGTCAGACCATCCAATCTGTCTTCCAAATCTCTCCTTCCCAGAATTTTACCCATTGTCACCAAATGTTCTAAATTTCCTCTTCGCACTATACACTATTATGCCATAGCCATGTTAATTGTGTAACATTTGTCAAATATTTATTTTGTAAATGTATTGTGTAACATTTGTCAAATATTTATTTTGTAAATGTATTGTGTAACATTTGTCAAATATTTATTTTGTAGATGTATTGTGTAACATTTGTCAAATATTTATTTTGTAAATGTATTGTGTAACATTTGTCAAATATTTATTTTGTAGATGTATTGTGTAACATTTGTCAAATATTTATTTTGTAGATGTATTGTGTGACATTTGTCAAATATTTATTTTGTAGATGTATTGTGTAACATTTGTCAAATATTTATTTTGCAGATGTATGGTGTGACATTTGTCAAATATTTATTTTGCAGATGTATGGTGGATTCTACAGAACAAGGATTAAATCAGTTATTCCCGACTGTGAACAAATATTTGAGCGAGCTGGTTACATGGTCTTGCCAGATAAGTTTACAATGGTTTACAGAGGCACTATGAATAAACACTTTCTGTATCTTCTTGCTTTAGATTGTAAAGTAAGTCAACTGGAATGCAAGGCTGTTACTGAGCACTACAGTAGAGTTAAAGGCCTGTCTGTGACTCTCGGTAATGTTATCTCCAGCGTCCTTAGAGAGGATTATTCTCATTATAATCCTGCACTCAGTCAAAGTTTATATCAGAAATATGTACTTCCCGAACATTTCTCAGCAAATTCTAATTGTTCTGCTCAACCACCTGTAATACCAACCAGAATGCCTATAAATAATAGTTCAGCAATGTTACAGGCCAACATGGTAGGGAGTGAATTATACCGTAATGCTGTTGATAATCATATATTTGGTTTGGGAGATAGGACAAATGAAGTAAATTTACCACCAAGACCACCATTTCACTGGTCATCTGACTTAAGCTCACAAGTTTTACAGAAGCCTCAAATGATGTCTTCAAGGGATAGGCCTGAAGGTTTTAATTATATTGGTAACACGACGGATGAAATTATTCCAGAGCTACCACAAGGCATGAATGAAGATCACATTCGAGAAACGTTGAAGCTTGTTAACCGACAGGATGTCCCAGTGCACATTACTGAAGACTGGAGATATGTCAACAAGACCATGCCAGGATTGAATCAGTTCAATATTGCAATGACAACTCCTTATACCGTCGGTGAAGCTCATTCAAACATTGCTATGCAAAGAAGTTTCAAACCTGGACCATCAATAGATGAAGGAATTGAATCGGATTTGTCTACTTCAAAAGCATTCTCATTTGGTTCAAAGCTCAGTTCCATTGGTAGCCAACATGTCTTACCTAATAAACATGTCTTACCTAATATACAACAGACTTCTTTTGATCAAGGTTATCGTACAGGAAATCCAGACAGTATTTATAGCCAATTCTCAGCGACGAGTCAGATGTTGAACCCACAACAAACAATTTACCATCCTCCAAATATTGTCACTGCTAGTAATGAATATAGCTATCCTAGTAAAACTTTAATATCAAGACAATACGCTGGCCCATCTCAGATACCATCTAGAAATGTCAAGCTTACACAGAATTCAGATGAGGAATCTATGTTTGTTCAGATGTCTGCCCTTCATAATAGATCATCGCAGACTGGTGGCACTAAGAACCAGATACACAGTGAAAACATGACAGTTTATCCTTCATTATCAGTTCCTGGATATTTTAACCAACCTCAAATATTGGAGGTGGATCATATCCTGCGTAAAAATCGACCTGCAGTTTGTAAAACTAGTTCACTCCAAACTGGTGCTACAAGCAATCCTCTGTCCACACAGATTGCTACAGCAAGGATGGCTCGAAGTATGGACATGACCACATATTGGGAATGTCCATCTTGCTCTGTACTCAATATGTCCCCAAACACCATATGCTCTGTATGTTCACAGGACTATATTGGATCAGAGGTCAACTGGTCAGAGCGTAACAAAACACAAGCTACGTTATAGTTGTGAGTAGATTAGTCATCTATGTAGTATGTGTGGATCAATTATGTAATCATTATTCCTTGTCACACACCTGTAGAGTAATATCAATATTATTCCTCGTCATACACCAGCAGGCTCTGAAATCTATGATATATGTGTACAGTAATATCATTCCTCGTCACACACCAGCAGACACTGAAATCTAGGATATATGTGTAGAGTAATATCAATATCATTCCTCGTCACACACCAGCAGACACTGAAATCTAGGATATATGTGTAGAGTAATATCAATATCATTCCTCGTCACACACCAGCAGACACTGAAATCTATGATATACGTGTAGAGTAATATTATTATTATTCCTTGTTACCGCCCGAGTGGTTACCGGGCCCATATTTGGGGTGTAAAGAATAGAACCACTGTTACCTGCCACGCATGTCGTAAAAGGCAACTTAGGAGGTTTGGCTGAAATCGGATGCATGTGTCCTAAACATGTAGAAGTCTAAGGGTTTAGGGGCCTACCAAACCAATGTGCAACGTATACATGTTCGTGGCAAAGGTCAAACATATAAAAAGAGTGATTAAAATTGGTCGTAAAACAACGCAAAGAAGAAGAAAAAGATTCCTTGTCACACACCAGCAGACACTGAAATCTATGATATATGTGTAGAGTAATATTATTCCTCGTCACACACCAGCAGGTACTGAAATCTATGATATATGTGTAGAGTAATGTTATCATTATTCCTCATCACACACCAGCAGGCACTGAAATCTATGATATATGTGTAGAGTAATGTTATCATTATTCCTTGTCACACACCAGCAGGCACTGAAATCTAGGATATATATGTAGAGTAATGTTATCATTATTCCTCATCACACACCAGCAGGCACTGAAATCTATGATATATGTGTAGAGTAATATCGTCATTATTCCTTGTCACACACCAGCAGGTACTGAAATCTATGATATATGTGTAGAGTAATATCATCATTATTCCTCATCACACACCAGCAGGCACTGAAATCTAGGATATATATGTGAGTACGCTATCATTATCTCTTGTCACACACCAGCAGGCACTGAAATCTATGATATATGTGTAGAGTAATATCATCATTATTCCTCGTCATACATCAGCAGGCACTGAAATCTAGGATATATGTGTAGAGAAATATTATCCCTTGTCACACATCAGCAGGCACTGAAATCTAGGATATATGTGTAGAGTAATATCAATATCATTCCTCGTCACACACCAGCAGACACTGAAATCTAGGATATATGTGTACAGTAATATCAATATCATTCCTCGTCACACACCAGCAGACACTGAAATCTAGGATATATGTGTAGAGTAATATCAATATCATTCCTCGTCACACACCAGCAGACACTGAAATCTAGGATATATGTGTAGAGTAATATCAATATCATTCCTCGTCACACACCAGCAGACACTGAAATCTAGGATATATGTGTAGAGTAATATCAATATCATTCCTCGTCACACACCAGCAGACACTGAAATCTATGATATATGTGTAGAGTAATATTATTATTATTCCTTGTTACCGCCCGAGTGGTTACGGGGCCCATATTTGGGGTGTAAAGAATAGAACCACTGTTACCTGCCACGATGTCGTAAAGGCAACTTAGGAGGTTTGACTGAAATCGGATGCATGTGTCCTAAACATGTAGAAGTCTAGCGTTTAGGGGCCTACCAAACCAATGTGCAACGTATACATGTTCGTGGCAAAGGTCAAACATATAAAAAGAGTGATTAAAATTGGTCGTAAAGAACGAACGCAAAGAAGAAGAAAAAGATTCCTTGTCACACACCAGCAGACACTGAAATCTATGATATATGTGTAGAGTAATATTATTCCTCGTCACACACCAGCAGGTACTGAAATCTATGATATATGTGTAGAGTAATGTTATCATTATTCCTCATCACACACCAGCAGGTACTGAAATCTATGATATATGTGTAGAGTAATGTTATCATTATTCCTTGTCACACACCAGCAGGCACTGAAATCTATGATATATGTGTAGAGTAATGTTATCATTATTCCTTGTCACACACCAGCAGGCACTGAAATCTAGGATATATATGTAGAGTAATGTTATCATTATTCCTCATCACACACCAGCAGGCACTGAAATCTATGATATATGTGTAGAGTAATATCGTCATTATTCCTTGTCACACACCAGCAGGTACTGAAATCTATGATATATGTGTAGAGTAATATCATCATTATTCCTTGTCACACACCAGCAGGTACTGAAATCTATGATATATGTGTAGAGTAATATCATCATTATTCCTCGTCATACATCAGCAGGCACTGAAATCTAGGATATATGTGTGAGAAATATTATCCTTGTCACACATCAGCAGGTACTGAAATCTATGATATATGTGTAGAGTAATATCATCATTATTCCTTGTCACACACCAGCAGGTACTGAAATCTATGATATATGTGTAGAGTAATATCGTCATTATTCCTTGTCACACACCAGCAGGTACTGAAATCTATGATATATGTGTAGAGTAATATCATCATTATTCCTTGTCACACACCAGCAGGTACTGAAATCTATGATATATGTGTAGAGTAATATCATCATTATTCCTTGTCACACATCAGCAGGCACTGAAATCTAGGATATATGTGTAGAGAAACGCTATCATTATCTCTTGTCACACATCAGCAGGCACTGAAATCTAGGATATATGTGTAGAGAAATATTATTCCTTGTCACACACCAGCAGGCACTGAAATCTATGATATATATGTGTATAGTAATATCGTCATTATTCCTCGTCACTCACCAGCAAGCTCTGAAATCTCTCTCTCGCGATCCCAGGCTCTGAAATCTATGATATATGTGTAGAGTAATATCATCATTATTCCTCGTCACACACCAGCAGGCACTGAAATCTATGATATATGTGTAGAGTAATATCATAATTATTCCTCGTCATACATCAGCAGGCACTGAAATCTAGGATATATGTGTAGAGAAATATTATTCCTCGTCACACACCAGCAGGCACTGAAATCTAGGATATATGTGTAGAGTAATATCATCATTATTCCTCGTCACACACCAGCAGGCACTGAAATCTAGGATATATATGTAGAGTAACGCTATCATTATCTCTTGTCACACACCAGCAGGCACTGAAATCTATGATATATGTGTAGAGTAATATCATCATTATTCCTCGTCATACATCAGCAGGCACTGAAATCTAGGATATATGTGTAGAGAAATATTATTCCTCGTCACACACCAGCAGGCACTGAAATCTAGGATATATGTGTAGAGTAATATTGTCATTATTCCTTGTCACACACCAGCAGGTACTGAAATCTATGATATATATGTAGAGTAATGCTATCATTATTCCTCGTCACACACCAGCAGGTACTGAAATCTATGATATATGTGTAGAGTAATGTTATCATTATTCCTCGTCACACACCAGCAGGCACTGAAATCTATGATATATATGTAGAGTAATATCATCATTATTCCTCGTCACACACCAGCAGGTACTGAAATCTAGGATATATATGTAGAGTAACGCTATCATTATCTCTTGTCACACCAGCAGGCACTGAAATCTATGATATATGTGTAGAGTAATATCATCATTATTCCTCATCATACATCAGCAGGCACTGAAATCTAGGATATATGTGTAGAGAAATATTATTCCTCGTCACACACAAGCAGGCACTGAAATCTAGGATATATGTGTAGAGAAATATTATTCCTCGTCACACACCAGCAGGCTCTGAAATCTATGATATATGTGTAGAGTAATATCATCATTATTCCTCGTCACACACAAGCAGGCACTGAAATCTATGATATATGTGTAGAGTAATATCATCATTATTCCTCGTCACACACCAGCAGGCACTGAAATCTATGATATATGTGTAGAGTAATATCATCATTATTCCTCGTCATACATCAGCAGGCACTGAAATCTGTGATATATGTGTAGAGAAATATTATTCCTCGTCACACACCAGCAGGCACTGAAATCTAGGATATATGTGTAGAGTAATATCATCATTATTCCTCGTCACACACCAGCAGGCACTAAAATCTAGAATATATATGTAGAGTAACGCTATCATTATCTCTTGTCACACACAAGCAGGCTCTGAAATCTATGATATATGTGTAGAGTAATATCATCATTATTCCTCGTCATACATCAGCAGGCACTGAAATCTAGGATATATGTGTAGAGAAATATTATTCCTCGTCACACACCAGCAGGCACTGAAATCTATGATATATGTGTAGAGTAATATCATCATTATTCCTTGTCACACACCAGCAGGCACTGAAATCTATGATATATGTGTAGAGTAATATCATCATTATTCCTTGTCACACACCAGCAGGCACTGAAATCTATGATATATGTGTAGAGTAACGCTATCATTATCTCTTGTCACACACCAGCAGGCACTGAAATCTATGATATATGTGTAGAGAAATATTATTCCTTGTCACACACCAGCAGGCACTGAAATCTAGGATATATATGTAGAGTAACGCTATCATTATCTCTTGTCACACACCAGCAGGCACTGAAATCTAGGATATCTATGTAGAGTAACGCTATCATTATCTCTTGTCACACACCAGCAGGCACTGAAATCTATGATATATGTGTAGAGTAATATCATCATTATTCCTCGTCATACATCAGCAGGCACTGAAATCTAGGATATATGTGTAGAGAAATATTATTCCTCGTCACACACCAGCAGGCACTGAAATCTAGGATATATGTGTAGAGTAATATTGTCATTATTCCTTGTCACACACCAGCAGGTACTGAAATCTATGATATATGTGTAGAGTAATGTTATCATTATTCCTCGTCACACACCAGCAGGCACTGAAATCTATGATATATGTGTAGAGTAATGTTATCATTATTCCTCGTCACACACCAGCAGGCACTGAAATCTATGATATATATGTAGAGTAATATCATCATTATTCCTTGTCACACACCAGCAGGCACTGAAATCTATGATATATGTGTAGAGTAATATTGTCATTATTCCTTGTCACACACCAGCAGGTACTGAAATCTATGATATATGTGTAGAGTAATGTTATCATTATTCCTCGTCACACACCAGCAGGCACTGAAATCTATGATATATGTGTAGAGTAATGTTATCATTATTCCTCGTCACACACCAGCAGGCACTGAAATCTATGATATATGTGTAGAGTAATATTGTCATTATTCCTCGTCACACACCAGCAGGCTCTGAAATCTCTCTCTCGCGATCCCAGGCTCTGAAATCTATGATAAATGTGTAGAGTAATATTGTCATTATTCCTCGTCACACACCAGCAGGTACTGAAATCTATGATATATGTGTAGAGTAATATCATCATTATTCCTCATCACACACCAGCAGGCACTGAAATCTAGGATATATATGTAGAGTAACGCTATCATTATCTCTTGTCACACACAAGCAGGCTCTGAAATCTATGATATATGTGTAGAGTAATATTGTCATTATTCCTCGTCACACACCAGCAGGCACTGAAATCTAGGATGTATGTGTAGAGTAATATCATCATTATTCCTCGTCATACATCAGCAGGCACTGAAATCTAGGATATATGTGTAGAGAAATATTATTCCTCGTCACACACCAGCAGGCACTGAAATCTATGATATATGTGTAGAGTAATATCATAATTATTCCTCGTCATACATCAGCAGGCACTGAAATCTAGGATATATGTGTAGAGAAATATTATTCCTCGTCACACACCAGCAGGCACTGAAATCTAGGATATATGTGTAGAGTAATATCATCATTATTCCTCGTCACACACCAGCAGGCACTGAAATCTAGGATATATATGTAGAGTAACGCTATCATTATCTCTTGTCACACACCAGCAGGCACTGAAATCTATGATATATGTGTAGAGTAATATCATCATTATTCCTCGTCATACATCAGCAGGCACTGAAATCTAGGATATATGTGTAGAGAAATATTATTCCTCGTCACACACCAGCAGGCACTGAAATCTAGGATATATGTGTAGAGTAATATTGTCATTATTCCTTGTCACACACCAGCAGGTACTGAAATCTATGATATATATGTAGAGTAATGCTATCATTATTCCTCGTCACACACCAGCAGGTACTGAAATCTATGATATATGTGTAGAGTAATGTTATCATTATTCCTCGTCACACACCAGCAGGCACTGAAATCTATGATATATATGTAGAGTAATATCATCATTATTCTCGTCACAACCAGCAGGTACTGAAATCTAGGATATATATGTAGAGTAACGCTATCATTATCTCTTGTCACACACCAGCAGGCACTGAAATCTATGATATATGTGTAGAGTAATATCATCATTATTCCTCATCATACATCAGCAGGCACTGAAATCTAGGATATATGTGTAGAGAAATATTATTCCTCGTCACACACAAGCAGGCACTGAAATCTAGGATATATGTGTAGAGAAATATTATTCCTCGTCACACACCAGCAGGCTCTGAAATCTATGATATATGTGTAGAGTAATATCATCATTATTCCTCGTCACACACAAGCAGGCACTGAAATCTATGATATATGTGTAGAGTAATATCATCATTATTCCTCGTCACACACCAGCAGGCACTGAAATCTATGATATATGTGTAGAGTAATATCATCATTATTCCTCGTCATACATCAGCAGGCACTGAAATCTGTGATATATGTGTAGAGAAATATTATTCCTCGTCACACACCAGCAGGCACTGAAATCTAGGATATATGTGTAGAGTAATATCATCATTATTCCTCGTCACACACCAGCAGGCACTAAAATCTAGAATATATATGTAGAGTAACGCTATCATTATCTCTTGTCACACACAAGCAGGCTCTGAAATCTATGATATATGTGTAGAGTAATATCATCATTATTCCTCGTCATACATCAGCAGGCACTGAAATCTAGGATATATGTGTAGAGAAATATTATTCCTCGTCACACACCAGCAGGCACTGAAATCTATGATATATGTGTAGAGTAATATCATCATTATTCTTTGTCACACACCAGCAGGCACTGAAATCTATGATATATGTGTAGAGTAATATCATCATTATTCCTTGTCACACACCAGCAGGCACTGAAATCTAGGATATATATGTAGAGTAACGCTATCATTATCTCTTGTCACACACCAGCAGGCACTGAAATCTAGGATATCTATGTAGAGTAACGCTATCATTATCTCTTGTCACACACCAGCAGGCACTGAAATCTATGATATATGTGTAGAGTAATATCATCATTATTCCTCGTCATACATCAGCAGGCACTGAAATCTAGGATATATGTGTAGAGAAATATTATTCCTCGTCACACACCAGCAGGCACTGAAATCTAGGATATATGTGTAGAGTAATATTGTCATTATTCCTTGTCACACACCAGCAGGCACTGAAATCTATGATATATGTGTAGAGTAATGTTATCATTATTCCTCGTCACACACCAGCAGGCACTGAAATCTATGATATATATGTAGAGTAATATCATCATTATTCCTTGTCACACACCAGCAGGCACTGAAATCTATGATATATGTGTAGAGTAATATTGTCATTATTCCTTGTCACACACCAGCAGGTACTGAAATCTATGATATATGTGTAGAGTAATGTTATCATTATTCCTCGTCACACACCAGCAGGCACTGAAATCTATGATATATGTGTAGAGTAATGTTATCATTATTCCTCGTCACACACCAGCAGGCACTGAAATCTATGATATATGTGTAGAGTAATATTGTCATTATTCCTCGTCACACACCAGCAGGCTCTGAAATCTCTCTCTCGCGATCCCAGGCTCTGAAATCTATGATAAATGTGTAGAGTAATATTGTCATTATTCCTCGTCACACACCAGCAGGTACTGAAATCTATGATATATGTGTAGAGTAATATCATCATTATTCCTCATCACACACCAGCAGGCACTGAAATCTAGGATATATATGTAGAGTAACGCTATCATTATCTCTTGTCACACACAAGCAGGCTCTGAAATCTATGATATATGTGTAGAGTAATATTGTCATTATTCCTCGTCACACACCAGCAGGCACTGAAATCTAGGATATATGTGTAGAGTAATATCATCATTATTCCTCGTCATACATCAGCAGGCACTGAAATCTAGGATATATGTGTAGAGAAATATTATTCCTGTCACACACAGCAGGCACTGAAATCTATGATATATGTGTAGAGTAATATCATAATTATTCCTCGTCATACATCAGCAGGCACTGAAATCTAGGATATATGTGTAGAGAAATATTATTCCTCGTCACACACCAGCAGGCACTGAAATCTAGGATATATGTGTAGAGTAATATCATCATTATTCCTTGTCACACACCAGCAGGCACTGAAATCTAGGATATATATGTAGAGTAACGCTATCATTATCTCTTGTCACACACCAGCAGGCACTGAAATCTATGATATATGTGTAGAGTAATATCATCATTATTCCTCGTCATACATCAGCAGGCACTGAAATCTAGGATATATGTGTAGAGAAATATTATTCCTCGTCACACACCAGCAGGCACTGAAATCTAGGATATATGTGTAGAGTAATATTGTCATTATTCCTTGTCACACACCAGCAGGTACTGAAATCTATGATATATATGTAGAGTAATGCTATCATTATTCCTCGTCACACACCAGCAGGTACTGAAATCTATGATATATGTGTAGAGTAATGTTATCATTATTCCTCGTCACACACCAGCAGGCACTGAAATCTATGATATATATGTAGAGTAATATCATCATTATTCCTCGTCACACACCAGCAGGTACTGAAATCTAGGATATATATGTAGAGTAACGCTATCATTATCTCTTGTCACACACCAGCAGGCACTGAAATCTATGATATATGTGTAGAGTAATATCATCATTATTCTTCATCATACATCAGCAGGCACTGAAATCTAGGATATATGTGTAGAGAAATATTATTCCTCGTCACACACAAGCAGGCACTGAAATCTAGGATATATGTGTAGAGAAATATTATTCCTCGTCACACACCAGCAGGCTCTGAAATCTATGATATATGTGTAGAGTAATATCATCATTATTCCTCGTCACACACAAGCAGGCACTGAAATCTATGATATATGTGTAGAGTAATATCATCATTATTCCTCGTCACACACCAGCAGGCACTGAAATCTATGATATATGTGTAGAGTAATATCATCATTATTCCTCGTCATACATCAGCAGGCACTGAAATCTGTGATATATGTGTAGAGAAATATTATTCCTCGTCACACACCAGCAGGCACTGAAATCTAGGATATATGTGTAGAGTAATATCATCATTATTCCTCGTCACACACCAGCAGGCACTAAAATCTAGAATATATATGTAGAGTAACGCTATCATTATCTCTTGTCACACACAAGCAGGCTCTGAAATCTATGATATATGTGTAGAGTAATATCATCATTATTCCTCGTCATACATCAGCAGGCACTGAAATCTAGGATATATGTGTAGAGAAATATTATTCCTCGTCACACACCAGCAGGCACTGAAATCTATGATATATGTGTAGAGTAATATCATCATTATTCCTTGTCACACACCAGCAGGCACTGAAATCTATGATATATGTGTAGAGTAATATCATCATTATTCCTTGTCACACACCAGCAGGCACTGAAATCTAGGATATATATGTAGAGTAACGCTATCATTATCTCTTGTCACACACCAGCAGGCACTGAAATCTAGGATATCTATGTAGAGTAACGCTATCATTATCTCTTGTCACACACCAGCAGGCACTGAAATCTATGATATATGTGTAGAGTAATATCATCATTATTCCTCGTCATACATCAGCAGGCACTGAAATCTAGGATATATGTGTAGAGAAATATTATTCCTCGTCACACACCAGCAGGCACTGAAATCTAGGATATATGTGTAGAGTAATATTGTCATTATTCCTTGTCACACACCAGCAGGTACTGAAATCTATGATATATGTGTAGAGTAATGTTATCATTATTCCTCGTCACACACCAGCAGGCACTGAAATCTATGATATATGTGTAGAGTAATGTTATCATTATTCCTCGTCACACACCAGCAGGCACTGAAATCTATGATATATATGTAGAGTAATATCATCATTATTCCTTGTCACACACCAGCAGGCACTGAAATCTATGATATATGTGTAGAGTAATATTGTCATTATTCCTTGTCACACACCAGCAGGCACTGAAATCTAGGATATATGTGTAGAGTAACGCTATCATTATCTCTTGTCACACACCAGCAGGCACTGAAATCTAGGATATCTATGTAGAGTAACGCTATCATTATCTCTTGTCACACACCAGCAGGCACTGAAATCTATGATATATGTGTAGAGTAATATCATCATTATTCCTCGTCATACATCAGCAGGCACTGAAATCTAGGATATATGTGTAGAGAAATATTATTCCTCGTCACACACCAGCAGGCACTGAAATCTAGGATATATGTGTAGAGTAATATTGTCATTATTCCTTGTCACACACCAGCAGGTACTGAAATCTATGATATATGTGTAGAGTAATGTTATCATTATTCCTCGTCACACACCAGCAGGCACTGAAATCTATGATATATGTGTAGAGTAATGTTATCATTATTCCTCGTCACACACCAGCAGGCACTGAAATCTATGATATATGTGTAGAGTAATATTGTCATTATTCCTCGTCACACACCAGCAGGCTCTGAAATCTCTCTCTCGCGATCCCAGGCTCTGAAATCTATGATAAATGTGTAGAGTAATATTGTCATTATTCCTCGTCACACACCAGCAGGTACTGAAATCTATGATATATGTGTAGAGTAATATCATCATTATTCCTCATCACACACCAGCAGGCACTGAAATCTAGGATATATATGTAGAGTAACGCTATCATTATCTCTTGTCACACACAAGCAGGCTCTGAAATCTATGATATATGTGTAGAGTAATATTGTCATTATTCCTCGTCACACACCAGCAGGCACTGAAATCTAGGATATATGTGTAGAGTAATATCATCATTATTCCTCGTCATACATCAGCAGGCACTGAAATCTAGGATATATGTGTAGAGAAATATTATTCCTCGTCACACACCAGCAGGCACTGAAATCTATGATATATGTGTAGAGTAATATCGTCATTATTCCTTGTCACACACCAGCAGGCACTGAAATCTATGATATATATGTAGAGTAATGCTATCATTATTCCTCGTCACACACCAGCAGGCACTGAAATCTATGATATATGTGTAGAGTAATATCATCATTATTCCTCGTCACACACCAGCAGGCACTGAAATCTAGGATATATGTGTAGAGCAGCGTTTCCCAAAGTGGTGGTACCGCCTCCCTGTGGCGCTGAAGCCTTCAGGGGCGATGGTGGGTTCAGAAGCATTTGGAGGGAGTTTTTTTCTTGATTTTGCTATTGAATAATCATTACAAATTTGAATTTTACATTTTAATTCATCTTATGCCCATCTTACACGATCCATTTTTATATCAATTTTCTATTTCATGTATATAATCATTTGAAAATTGACCATGTATGACAGAAATATATATCGATTTTCTATGTCAAAGTGAAAATAGAGCATATATATATGTGTGTGTGTGTGTGTGTGTGTGGGGTTACAAAGTTTATGTCATGAAAAGTGGGGTCATACATCAGCAGTTACTAAGAAAGAAAATGTCCATGAAATCTAATCTTTAATTCCTCCATCTTCCATTGTTTTTCTGTCAATTTGTATGAATTTCTCGTATGGTCCATCTCATTACGTCTCTAAGTCTACCCAACCTATGGATAGAACTGGGGCTGGAGGTATTTATTGAATTAACCAATTTGCAATGTCGTGTCGTTTTAAAGATCCGCCCAGCTCATCTTGGAATATATCGTCATTTGAAAAATGTTTAATATTTAGTTGCTTTTCCAATATTTTCTGTTCCTATTTCTTCTTGCGTTCGTTCTTTACGACCAATTTTAATCACTCTGTGATGTTTAGTCTTTGCCAAGAACGTGTATACGGTGCACATTGGTTTGGTAGGCCCCTAAACGCATAGACTTCTACACGCTTAGGACACATGCATCCGATTTCAGCCAAACCTCCTAGTCGCCTCTTACGACATGCGTGGCAAGTAACAGTGGTTCTATTCTTTACACCCCAACTTTGGGCCCGGAACCACTCGGCGTGTTCCTATTTGACTTTTATATTAACTGAAAACTAAGTGAAGAGTAAACGATATCGTACACATATCCTCATGAATTATGTTAGAAATAGAAGTGAAGGTGTACCATTCATTCTAGGATACTCTGTGATAGGGGTTGCTGGTAGTGAATTTAATAGCACGCTGTGCTAGTGACCATACCCTATTGAAATTCCAGGTATTGAGGTCAGTTTGGAACCAAAACTTTCGGTGTGCAAACAGAGCACAGTTGGACTACCGGAGACCCTGATCCTTTATCTGGGAATCTAAATTTTAAGTACTTTTGAAGTTGACTCACTTGAATGGTGAGTGCGACACTGGTGATAAGAAAACAAGCATTCACACAATAATCAGTCAGAGGTGTCGTAACTACATCTGAATTCAATAATCAGTCAGAGGTGTCATAACTACATCTGAATTCATAGCTGGTGAAAGGAAAAGAAATGGAGAGATAGGTGTATGTTCTTTTAAGCTGGCTATTCATCATAGACATGTTTACATTGACAGGAATTTACTCTTTGATGATGGCTATTCATCACAGACATGTTTACATTGACAGGAATTTACTCTTTGATGATGGCTATTCATCACAGACATGTTTACATTGACAGGAATTTGCTCTTTGATGATGGCTATTCATCATAGACATGTTTACATTGACAGGAATTTACTCTTTGATGATGGCTATTCATCACAGACATGTTTACATTGACAGGAATTTGCTCTTTGATGATGGCTATTCATCATAGACATGTTTACATTGACAGGAATTTACTCTTTGATGATGGCTATTCATCATAGACATGTTTACATTGACAGGAATTTGCTCTTTGATGATGGCTATTCATCATAGACATGTTTACGTTGACAGGAATTTGCTCTTTGATACTGGCTATTCATCATAGACATGTTTACATTGACAGGAATTTGCTCTTTGATGATGGCTATTCATCATAGACATGTTTACATTGACAGGAATTTGCTCTTTGATGATGGCTATTCATCATAGACATGTTTACGTTGACAGGAATTTGCTCTTTGATGATGGCTATTCATCATAGACATGTTTACATTGACAGGAATTTGCTCTTTGATGATGGCTATTCATCATAGACATGTTTACATTGACAGGAATTTGCTCTTTGATGATGGCTATTCATCATAGACATGTTTACGTTGAGTGATTTGCTCTTTGATGCTGGCTATTCATCATAGTTAACGCTATCTATTAGCAGAAACCATTTATTTGATCGAGCAGTATCTGAAAACTGGTTCTGAAACTTGCTCTGATGGAGAACAAATGAGAAATCCTTGACAAAACTTCTATCTACATCCTCTTTTTGTCCCATTTGACACATAGGGCTTTCACAAAAGAGTTCCATTGTTGCCATTCCGCTGCCTTTCGACTAATTTGTTCTAATGTCAGGCAACATTTTTGAACTCTCACAGTTTTTATCCATGCTACCTTTGGACATCCAGGCCTTCTTTTCTATCCGCTGTCCATCGAAGAACTGTCCTAGCCAATGTCCCTACTGGCATATGACCAATCCACCTCCATCTTTTAGTGTTGGTCTTCAATAATGTCATTTGTTTTAAAAGCTCTTCATTTGCTATCGCATTTGGCCAGAATATTTACAGGATTCTTCTAAAACATTTATTTTGGAATGTCTCCATCTTGTGTATGATGTTGTGGGTCATTTTCCAGCACTCACTAATGTATAATAACACTCACAGGACATTTCTTCTATATATTTTAAGTTTTGTTTAAAGGTTCAATTCTTTGGCTTTCCAGATTTTGTTGAGCATGGCAAAAGTTTGACTTCCTTTTGTAAATGATATACCACTGACTGAATGCTTGTGTAAATGATATACCACTGACTGAATGCTTGTGTAAATGATATACCACTGACTGAATGCTTGTGTAAATGATATACCACTGACTGAATGCTTGTGTAAATGATATACCACTGACTGAATGCTTGTGTAAATGCTATACCACTGACTGAATGCTTGTGTAAATGATATACCACTGACTGAATGCTTGTGTAAATGCTATACCACTGACTGAATGCTTGTGTAAATGATATACCACTGACTGAATGCTTGTGTAAATGATATACCACTGACTGAATGCTTGTGTAAATGCTATAGAAAAGGGCTAGACACCTTTGGAAACACCCTGAATATAGTGATTTTGATTCTAACTAGTTATTGTATTTGCATATTAGATATCAACAAAAGCTAGGCTGTAATGTATCTATCGCCTGTCTGTCCAGCGTGTTCGTAGCGCTTGGACTATGGGTGACTATCCCTCTGTGTGTCGGGTTCAATTCGCGGGATGGCAGAAAAAGCCAGATTCCCTAGATTTATGGTGTTCGTGGCACCGAACCAAAGGGTTACAATGTCCATGGTACCGAGCCGAAGATCTGAAAAGTGCTTCTGGATCGGAAAAAAAAAATGTATCTATCAGTATGTAGCACTCATTATATGACATGTCTTTGCTACTGTAAAATTATGATTCATTTACCACATTTTGCTGTGAATATATCATGTCATTATATTTCATTAAGACGCTGAATAGGACACACATAAGAAAATCTTAGGGGAATACAAGTAGGTCCGTTTCCTGGAACCCGCAGGGAAAGTGAAGCTTAGAAATACATGGAGATTTGGAGGCAGAGATTAACCCTTTGAACCATGGCCACCTGTACCTTAAAAATCCTTTCCCCAGAGCAAAAACAGCCCATATCAGTTATATTAAATCATGATAATTTATCACACTTACATGCTCTATAATTTGTTATTGACTTATCCCATCAGCTCCGTTATTCCTGCTTATTATCTATTTGCAGAATATTAACTTTACAATTTTTTTTATTTAATACGTGGGTAGGGCCGCAAATACTCCAGTATATGTAGATTTTCCTTCATATTGCACATATATCTTGAATATCAATCGATTAAAACATTCTTATTGTGATATATAAACAGCCTAAAACCAAGAATGGGTGTACGTTCACAATCTTCAGTACCATTTGAAGCTCTGGTGCTTATCCTTCATCAATGTGTTCGGTTTCAACCAGCGTTTACTGGGTTCGCTCTCCATCAGCCTTTGACTGTTCCCAGCCGACCTGCAATGCAGCAGGTTGCTATTTTCTTTTAGGGTAGATACCCTTAGACGGCCTGCCCTCCCATGTTGTTGAGCGTCATCTGCTTAGGTTACGGTATTTTTTTGACTACTTGGTTTGCCTGCCGTCCAGTTTTGTGTACGGTTTACTCCGCTAGCCTTTGATTGTCCCCAATCTAGCTACAGGGCAATAGTGGTTCCCTGCAAGCGGAAACGTACACTGGATTCAAGCCTCTACTGGGCTTTCCAGTTTTTCTGACCATGTGGGCCCACATGCAACTCAACTCGGGGGCCCCCACATACGGGCTCCGAGTTTTGCCCCATGTCTCTTCTCTGGATGCACCCCTCATCCTATATGTTTATTTGTTCGGGCCCCCACCTATGGGCTCCGAGTGCTCGGGATATGCAATGCTTACATTCAGTCCCGAAATATCCGGAGCCCTGGTACTAATGGTTAATGATATATACAGATGGAGCTGCAAGAAATAACTAAGGATAGGAAGACTAAATGCCAGTGTTATGTAGGCTTTTATTGTTTCCTTAATGTGAGTCTATTTGTAAATATATTGTTGAATTATGTTGTTTTTTGTACTTTTTAGCAAGATTTGAAGTTTGCAATATATCATCCTGATTAAATTACCTTAATGATATCATAGCCAAATTTGTTAACTTCTGTTTGGCTGCAACTATTTAAACACAAGTTCATTGAGATATTTATATGATATCAGACTGAGCACATGTGGGTCTGCCTGGAGTACAATAACATCAATGAGTGGCACCCATTGGTCTACCTGGAGTGCAATGACACCAATGAGTGGCACCCATGGGTCTGCCTGGAGTACAATAACATCAATGAGTGGCACCCGTTGGTCTGCCTGGAGTACAATGACACCAATGAGTGGCACCCATGGGTCTGCCTGGAGTGCAATGACACCAATGAGTGGCACCCGTTGGTCTGTCTGGAGTGCAATGACATCAGTTCAGTAACCAAAACTCAGAAATAAATAATAGATCAGGCAAACTCAACATTTCAGAAAAATGGAGGATATTTGTGAGTGCAATACATCAGAAGCAAAATCTGTGGATGAAAAAAAGATGCAGGCTGTCATAAATGGATGCTTGCGAGGAATCAAGTAAAGGTATGATCAGATTACTAATGAGGAACTCGTGGAATGAAGAAAACATGCTCCAGTGAAACAAGAGCTTAAGAAAATATGATGGTGTTGTTTAACCATACATTGAGATTAACAGTAAATAGTATAGCAAGGGACTTGTTCAGGAACCCACAAGGACAGAAATGCAGACCAAAGAACATGGAGAAAAAGAGCTAATGGAAAGAATGTTGCAGGGTAGAAATAGAGAATGTTTGTTGTAGACCTGTGCTTCAGAGGGAGCTAAAAGATTTAATTATTATTATTATTGTAGGGAACCTTAGTATTAGCAATAACATGATTTTGCTGTGTGCAGAATGTGATCATTGAATACTTTGCTTCATCTGATCTACTAACGGCACCGCTCTAGTACAATCATTTCCAACCTGTGTGTGTCCCCTTACTGTTTGATAAACAAATAGCCAGCACACACAGAAAATATAATTATCATATTTGATTTATTATTTCAAGACAAACACAAGAGTGAGAATGAGCAAAGAGAACATTTACAATACAGACATCAAAACAAGATCTAACAGTAGATACTCTTCACATTAAAAATATGTTTCATAGTTCTAACCAAACATATCCCTCATAGGAATAATGAAACTCAATGTTTGTACATTCATTAGAAATATATCCCAACAAATTGCATCCATTCACTCGTCAGTACCACCCACTTCCAAACTGATTTCTTTTTAACATTACATAAAATAAAACCAACTGAACGCTGATATAGATGAATTTCTTCCATACAAAACATCATTTTAATGTTTTTCAGATTATGTGTTTTTGGTTACTTTTCGTTCTCACCAAAGTTTTTTGTATAATTGCTGAAAACTACTTGATGTTATATATATAATTAAAATCACACACACAAATATCATTGTGTATTTGGCTAGAAATTGCAAGGACATTAGTAGTTAATCATATAGTAAGATAAGATTGTGAACATGACAATGATGTCGAACAATTCACAGATGTTAAAGAGATGGCTTGCTATCAACTTGGCCTATGTGTCTTACACACAGTGTGATCAATATTAAGTTGTTATAAATAGTTATATGAGTAGTGAAAACGCTCAACTAGAAGCTGATTGAAGCTTGATAGAAGCTGATTAAAATGTGTAGTAATATCAGTGCTTCCTAATCACACGTATCAACAACCCACCCCAACTAGGTTCTAGTAGGATTATGATAAAGAGAAGGATGGAGTCAGAACCACATCGGAGAAGATCATGAAGGTGTTGCTTCATATAACTATGTGACTTATGTTTTAGACATACACAACTGTTTGGTCGCCAAGAAAAGACAAATATACTCTGTATCATCCTAAACTCTCTGACAATAAATGCTGTTGATACAGACCTGGCTAAATGCTTTGATGGGAAACATGCACTGAGATAAAAATGCAGTTCTATATGATAGTCAGATAGTATAAGCCATGCCTTCATTAAACACTGTATATTATTGTGAGTCTGATGAGTGTAGATAATTTGTTTCAACTTGTAACAGAACATCTCACACCACTAAACATTATCATCATCACAAACTTGTAACAGAACATCTCACACCACTAAACATTATCATCATCCTCACAAACTTGTAACAGAACATCTCACACCACTAAACATTATCATCATCCTCACAAACTTGTAACAGAACATCTCACACCACTAAACATTATCATCATCCTCACAAACTTGCAACAGAACATCTCACACCACTAAACATTATCATCATCCTCACAAACTTGTAACAGAACATCTCACACCACTAAACATTATCATCATCACCAACTTGTAACAGAACATCTCACACCACTAAACATTATCATCATCACAAACTTGTAACAGAACATCTCACACCACTAAACATTATCATCATCATCATCACAAAGCAACTATGAATAGCTGAATTTTATGGATATAAATAATTGTTGAATAAACATATAACAATGTTGTCTGTGTATAATTTTTCCTCATGAAAACTGAGAGATAGATGTCTAGTGTATGTGTGATAGAGAGATAGATGTCTAGTGTACAAGTGATAGATAGATGTCTAGTGTATGTGTGATAGAGAGATAGATGTCTAGTGTACGTGTGATAGAGAGATAGATGTCTAGTGTATGTGTGATAGAGAGATAGATGTCTAGTGTATGTGTGATAGAGAGATAGATGTCTAGTGTATGTGTGATAGAGAGATAGATGTCTAGTGTATGTGTGATAGAGAGAGAGATGTCTAGTGTATGTGTGATAGAGAGAGAGAGATGTCTAGTGTAGGTGTGATAGAGAAATAGATGTCTAGTGTAGGTGTGACAATGTCTTATTTAAATGTATTCAACTTACAATTCTTCTCTCGCGATCCCCACTTTCAATTCGAAATAGTTTGACATATAATAAATATAGTAATGCTAAAATCATGGGAGGCAGATGTTGGATGGTCTGACATCGTGATTCAATGAAAGGACATCAGGGAGAGAGTTGTGGAGCGACAAGACCGCCTATGCCGACAGACATATGCTAAATTGACAGTAATACTTCTCTGAAACAAAACTGAAAATATACAGGCATAAGGTAGACAACAGCAGAGCTGGTTTTACACTGATACAATAAATATGGTATAACTTGAGAGCTATTGTTAGTACTCTTACTACCTAGACAGGTGGTCTCAAGTTCAATCAGCATTTAGAGTGGGGATGTCAGGTTTAGCCCAGTCTCAATGTGGTAGACCAGAGAAACACTGACATGTTAAAGGTGACGAGCATCATTTTGTGATATTGGTCAAAGTTAAATGCAGGCTAAAAACACTGTATTTGACAATATACAGCACAATATTACTATTTTTTAAACACACATTACTCCAACCATAACACCCTACTTATCAGTGCAGCATCGGATATACCTAGTATGTGAGAGAGCTGCTTAGAGCGTGTTAATTGTGTATAAGTGTGTCAATTGGCTATTTGAAAGCTTCCACCTTCTGAGCCGAGATCATGCATTATGCACCTCACTTTGATCTTATTTTTAAAAATTGGCCCTTACCCAGAAGTGCCACAACGGGTGAACCCAGTACAAGTGAACATGAAAACATTGATCATCATCAATCTATCGAATGAGAGTGCTCGGAGTTTGTTTAAGTGGTTTTATTTCGCCATTTAGTGTAACACTTTCGCTGCCACCGACGACAAAAGACCAAGTCCCTTTCCTGCCGTCGCGTTACAAATTTTTTAAATGGGGAGTTTCTCTGACCATATACTGGTATTACATTACGCACCACTTCACTTTCGTATTGTTCCGAAGAGCTCTCTTAAATGGCGGATCTAACTTACGTGCGGTAAACATATCAGAAGTTCAATTTTTTCGCGATTTTTGTAAGTAAACAAAGATTTTTTTAATGGGTGACATAGCTGATGAATAGTGATGTCCAAAACGACTCTTTTTCAGACGTTTTAGCCAGTGATAGTGTTAAAATGGACTCTGAATGTGATACAGCTTTGAACCATGTGACGATGTTTATAGATCGATAGCAGATATTCTCATGGGTATAGGAGTAGGTAATGGATACCCATCTCGAAAGCAGTGGCATATCATACTGTGGATAGGGATATCCGTTAGTACAATAGCTTGTGGATTATAAAGAATATACTCTACATATAGACAGGTTAGTAGCTCATTAATATATGAACACTATTTCATAGTTTAACACTTTTGTTGCCATCCATTTTTCAACAAAGTCTGGCTCACTGCCACGCTATTTTTTCAACATGATCAGTTTTCAGGGTGACAATTAAAAAAATTGTAAAAATAAACTAATAAACTTAGGACTTTTAAACTATGGAATAGTGTTCATATATTAATGATCTACTAACCTGTCTATATGTGAAATATATTCTTTATAATCCACAAGCTATTGTAGTAACTGATATCCCCATGCCTATCCACAGTATAATATGCCGTCGTTTTCTAAATGGGTGTCCGTCACCTACTCCTGTACCCCTGGAAATGTCTGCTATCGATCTATAAACATTGTCACGTGAATCACAGTTCAAATTCATATCACATTCAGAGTTCGTTTAACACTATCACTGGCTAAAAAGTCTGAAAAGAGTCATTTTGGACATCACTATTCATCAGCTATGTCGTCCATTTTGAAAACTTGTTTACTTACGAAAAATCGTGAAAAAATTGCAAAATCTGACTTATGCTGGACGTTACGCATGTGTGTTAGATCCGTCATTCTGAGAGCTCGTTGGAACAGTACGAAATAGTACGTCACGGGACCTCCGTTTGCAAGCAATACTCCTTTTAAAAAGACATCCGCCTGCACATGTCGGCGGTAGTGAAAGGGAGTTGGTATTTCGCCAACTTTTGTCGTCAGTGGCAGCGAAAGTGTTAAAAGTCCTAAGTTTATTTTTTACGATTGTTTTGAAATTGTCACCCTGAAAACTGATCATGTCCAATTAAGTAGCGTAGCAGTGAGCCAGACTTGATTGAAAAATGGGTGGCAGCGAAAGTGTTGATTTATAAATCCACTTGAAGATTTTTCTGTCCAGACACATTGTGTAGAGAATTTGTTCCAACAGATAATGACAAGTCAAACTGCAGATTAGTTGTAACATTTGTCATGAAGTGTTCATTAAGATGAAGCTAACAGACAACATTCTCATGTATACTTATTGTAACTGTGAAACAAACATGTCGTCTACTCAGCTCTCATTCACTTTAAAACTACAAATATATATTCACATTATACAAATAGTAAAATTACTTGGCATCAAAGATATGTTTGTTGTGTCCCTTGTGGCTTACTAATCTGAATATGGGACACAACTAGAGTTACCTCCTTGCAACAAACCTGAATCAAAGTACTGGATTTATTTAAAATAGTGGTCGTTTCCTTGTTAGCAGTTTGATAGGATGAGGTTGCAAATCATAAGTACAACCATTGTTAGTCACGTCACTGCCACCATTTTGTGCACAGTCAACTGATATCCTTGTCAAAATAAGTCAGTACTTAATACTTCCATACACAAATCGAACAAAAGCATAAGTATAACAAGAAAGTGATATATAAAAAATCCATCTGTACTTCTCTCTCTACTTACATAGTATAAATGCATTAAAACAAAGTAATGTAGTTGTACAAAAAGCAGATTTGACTGCAGTATTCCCTTATATTGATACTTACAAAGTAACAAATTTCATAGAAAATGTCAAACTTCTTCGAAAGCTCCATATCCACCACTTGTTAACCACTCCTTGTGATTTGTATGTGATTCTACTTTGTCCCAGTTATGCACCTACAATTGCTGGAGCTCCAGTGTTTGTGCAATATTCTCGGTAGGTGGTGTGTCAATTCTCGGAGATGGACACTGCCATATTCTTTTTGGAACACGATTAGTTTTAAGGGTGATAATTTTTAAAAACCCACAACTTTTGGATAATGTTTGGAAATGGATAAGCTTTACAATATCTTCTTCAATTTGAAGAATGTTTCATTACGTACATTTTTTTGCTATAGAGGTGGATATATACAATTCTGTATCAGATTCTGTTTTATCACTATCATTTGCCAAGAATCATAGTCATTTTGGACCTGGGTGTCACTAGCTACGTCATTCATTTTGATGTACTAAGAAATTGACTATTGTAGTCAGATCATGGGTGTAGCCATTTGAGAAAGTCCGCTATAATAAACAGGAAGCACAGTGTAAGTCAGGAAGTTGCAGTGTTAGTCCCCTCCTAACCCTACTGGAAGTATAAGGCATCAACAAATTTTGAATGCATCCAAACTCCACTGTATACAGTCTTCTACAACAGAACATCAGGAAAAAAAGGTGAGAGGAAGACCACAAAAAGATAGATAGATGGGATAGCAGAATCCTGTCAAAAAAGTAAAAATAACTATCAGCCAAGTCACTAGAGCAGTGCAAGACAAAAACAGAAAACCATGGCACTGTGCAACAACCAGGTAACAGTTGGCACTGTGCAACAACCAGGTAGCAGTGTGACAATAGTGATAGAATAAGAATTTTGGAACCAGAAAATCATCATCAAACATACACATTAGCATCTGCTGAAGGAGACTCATATGAAATCAGCTCAATAACCAATTTACTTCTATAGTCTGTCCATTAATTCGTGAGCACGTTTGAAATTGATTTTCTCGAAAACTACCTGTTGGATCTCAGTGATTTTTTGCAAGCAGCCTTAGAATATTTTTTTTCCAAGACAATTTGATGTAGTTTGAAATATTTCTTCTTCAGGTTATACTAAAATCAACCTCACCGGATTGTACACAATAGTAACAGATCTACGGTACACAGACGCGTTGTTCTAAAAATACATTATGGTAACATTGAAATATTGTGAGTAAACAACAATTTCACGAATTCCCGTGCACCTAACCCAGTCGACTTTGAAAGCGGAAAGCATATGACGTTATAATTGGGATACCGTTGTATAGTTATAGGGGTATCTCGCTATTTGTATGAAGCTATTGTATCATATTTGTTGGCTTATTAAAACTGACATTGATATCACATTCATAATGAGTCTGAAGTGCACATTTATAACAATGCAGAAGGTTAGAGTTTTACTATACCAACACTTCCGTAGGGAATCTAAGAGAGGTCATCTATATTTTGATATTCATAACCCTGAGAAACGAACGCAACTGGCGCTTGGTCTGAATAGAGAATCCTTTTCCCGATGGATTAAACAGGACACAAAGTGCACTAATGTCAAGCAAGGAAGGAAAAGAACAATTGACGACTTTGACATAGATGTCATAAGACGGAGCTCTTGAAAATGTTTGCGACAAATCAACTTGTTACTCTCAGGAAACTGAAATTAAAACTGCAATCAGATTGCAGCATAGACATTTCTAAAAGTACTCTATGGAAAATTGTAAGAGCCCAGCTTCACCTTCAGAAAAACTATGAGGCAGGAATATTTTTTCTTCTTTTTAATTCACATTTAATTGCTGCCGAAGTAAATACCTGAGGCAGATCCGTAGGCAGGAGGCAAGGCTATGATATTGTATATTTGGACAAATCCTGGGTCAATGCTCACCCCACCAATGCTAAAGAATGGCAATCAGTAGACGGTGAACAGAAAAGAAAAATACCAAGCAGCAAAGGCCAGCGTATTATACTAACACACGCAGGAAGCAGTGAAGAAGGTCTTATCCATGACGCTGGACTTATTTTCCAATAAAAAAGTACCAACGGTAGGGACTACCACACAGAAATGAATGGACATATTTTCAGGCACTGGATGGAGAAAGATCTACTTCCAATTCTAAACAGACCATCATGCTTGGTAATGGATAATGCATCCTATCACAACGCAGTATCAGCGGAAGACAAAGTACCAACTGCATCAAATACAAAAGATCAAATTAGGACTTGGCTCGCTAAGGAAAATGTCAGCTTCGATGATACATATTTGAAACCCGAGTTGTTGCACCTGGTGAGGATGACAAATAAGACAAAGGTGTTTCATATTGACAAAATCATTGCGAATACGCCACACGTCTTTGCGACTACCTCCATATCATGCTCACCTCAATCCGATAGAGCTTGTCTGGGCTAAAGTAAAAGGGCAAGTTGCCGAACAGAACAGGATGTTTAAAATGTGTGATGTTGAAGTTCTGACACGTGAGTCCCTCTCAATGATAGACATGCAGTTCTGGAAGAAGTGTGTTGAACATGTGCTCCGAGAGGAAGACGAGTACTGGCACCGAGATGGATTACAATTTGTCCAGCCAGTAACAATTATCAACCTCATGGAATCGTCAGATTCGGGATGATACAAATCATATTTTGATTACAGACTGAGAAATAGCAACGTATACATTTCTATATCCAAATGTGTCTACCATCATACAATTTGTGGTGAAGTTAAGACACCCTGGGGTCTAATGGTGACCGAAGAGGAGGACTAACTGTTGCATATTGTATCCAAGTTCACGATTGCACATAAAGGGCAACACACTTAATTACTTGACCTATCAAGTTAATATGGAGATACACCTATGAATAGAATTGACAAATTCTAGGATTACTGTAAAATCTAAAATTTGAGCCCCGTATTTGCAATTGTCATAAAAGATCAAAGGAATTGCCGATGTGCAAAATCCGTAGCATCTATGGACTACTGGTTAGCTTTATTTTAGCGTCATGGATATTCTAAGGCTGCTTGAAAAAAATCACTGAGATCCAACAGGTAGTTTTCAGAAAATCAATTTCAAACGTGCTCACGAATTAATGGACAGACTGTATTCAACATCTAACAGCTTTCTGTACCCACAAAGTAATCTTTCTATTTTTAACCAAGTATCTTGTCACCAAACGACCTATACAAATATTACAAGGAAAATAACATTGAAATATAGCTTCAATATAGCTAGAAAACTGACTTTACTAGAGGAGTGTCTTGGCAGAATGGATTAGAGCGTGGCTCCCATGCCAGTGACCCGTGTTCAATTCACCGTACGGCCAAGGAATTTTTCTGCGGTGGGCATAAGTGAAAAATCCTAAAGTGAACAGCTTCGTGGCGACGGCACTAGCCATGAGGCTATTAAATTCCTACGGTTCTCGTCCCATACCGTGCTAAAAAGCGGTACTACAGGCAATAACATTGATATTATATCAAATGTGTCCTGTCATGTTAACATTATCTACATAATTCAGGACATGAGTCAGATCTGACAGCATACTCTATGACCAAGTCAGTTCTGACATGCTATTCTATGACCAGACAGGACACTATGCTAGAATATGACTCAGCAGTAGATGTGGTATTATAAGAAACCGGAGAGTGTCGTATTGCAGTAGAGAGAAAATATACTAATCAACTTCTGATGGGTACGGTGAGCAAATGGACCTTGGGATGGCCGCTGTAGTGGAGGACAGAGCTCGAATGGGAATGCCCAATGTACCATGACGTTGATCGCATAATAAAACATAACGTAGGTGTTTCCTATAAACAAAATCCGATCAGTATTGAATTCTCTACAAATGTGCATCCCAATGGTTATTGAGGGTTTGGTTAGTGGTAACAACCTAAATCTGATCAAAATGACTCATTGTTAGAGACTGTAATGAAATACTGACATAGTGTTGGGAACAATTTCAGCATTATGTTCTACTCACAACACTGAATTGACAAAACTAATTTCAATATTAGTCATACATTGCGACTCTATGTTAGTCATACATTGCGACTCTATGTTACACTGTAAACAGTAAGGAACAAGAGAAATGCATATTTCATGCATTATCACATAATTAGTAGATGGAATGAAGTTTTGTCAGTATCTACTGATATCAAAGTCATTCATCTTTTCCTAACCTAACCCATAAACTGTTATCATTGATTGATAGGACCATCATCATTGCACTTTGGTGAGTAACCATGTGTGCTCCGAAATCTTTCTTACACAGGAAGATCTCAGTGGCAGTGCACAAACTCCATTGCACTGGCGAGGTCCCAATATAATCTCGAATATGGTGAAGATATTTAAAAATCTTTCTAATGAATCTGCCTGGGCAGAGGCTCTTCTCGATTTTGAACTGCCAAGGGTTCTTTTAAGTGTTCAACTTGACATAGGACCTACGTTTTATCATCCATCTCCGACAGGACTAGGAACGTGATCTCACCTACACTGAGATCAGGGATCTCTGTCAAATATCAAGATGGCTCCACAAGGGAATGACCGAGTGTACCTTTGGAACGAGAGGCAAGCATTAACCTCTACACACCACCAACCTCTACGCACCACTGTGTTATACTTGTATTCAAACTTGCATTCTGTCACTGATCTGTTCTACCCTAACCCATAAACTGTTATAATTGTAATGAAGCATTCAACTCTACCTCAGAAACAAAGATATTGTTTACTGCTTCCAACATAAAACATTGGACACAACCTACTATAAAACATCTGTAATCAACTCCAATGAGTAAATCAATATCTGGACTGAGCTGATGGTATGTAGCTTGTCCCCGTGTGTCCCTGATTTGGCATATTATATGTGCCTTGTAGAGTCGACTGTCCAAACGGTCCCTGTATACCTTGAACTACATTTGACATTCCCTGTGCTTGCACACCGTCATAACCTGCTTGCACACCTTCATAACCTGCTTGCAAAACAGTCTGGCTAGGATTATTCTGCATATGTCCTTGAGATTGGTTGGAAATTATTCCTCCATAATTGTTGCCACCCACAGATCCTAAGCTGGTGGGCACAATTTGAGTGCTCATGAGTGGCATGTTCATGTTTTTCAGCAAACCAGGAGAGCTGTGAATGAGGTTATCTAGTGCCTTCTGCACATTAGGGTTGTCAAAATTAATAAGACTAGCATGTGAAGGAGTTGGAGGTGGTGGAGGAGCTGGTGTTCCCGATGGAAGCTTAGGTGGGAACAGTTGCTGCTGCTGTTGTGTTCCATTTGCAGGTGGAACACCCTGAACAGTGCCACCTGCACTAGCAAATAGATTAAAGACATTGCTTGATAGGTCTTTATGTGATGATGTGACATCTTTGTTGTCAGTTGCAATACTTTGTTGATTGGGAAACATGGGAGCATGATCTAGCATCTGTGATGGTGGGGTCTTGCCAAAAGTTTCTGTTGAAAAAATATAAACTAAACATTAATTATTAACAGTAAGGTCTCTGCTTAAATATACAACACACATCAATAACATTCAAGTCTATTTTTATGTGTGCAATAAAAATAATAAAAAATACAACAAAGTTAAACAGACTGCTAAAACAATAATCTCTCTCTCTGCATGCCTTTTAACCCGACTGGGGCATGTGCCCTCAACCAACTCATGCCAAGTAACACTACGACCTACAATGCATGTTGCAAAAGGTGATTAAGATGGGGGTTTGGCGTAGGGCTGGCTACCCTATCCAGTACAAAATTTTAGCCACAAAATCCAACTAACCAAAAAAACTAATAACAAATATAACATGCAGACTATGTTTATTTTGTGCCAGAACCAATATAGTAAATAATAATTCCTCTCGTACCGTTATACATTACGTAGGGTCTACAAGCAATTTCTCCATACCGCTCTATCCTGGGCAACTCGCTCAATCTCCTCCATGGAACTAAGACTTCTCAGCAAAGTTCATTTCAGGATCTCTAGGTCGCCCTCTCTTGAACCCTTTGCAACCCACTTCAATGTCTGCTTTGATATTCGTTGATCATTTCTTCTTAAGGCACGTCCAACATATCTCCATCTCTTCATTATAACAGTTGTCACTAGTGGTTGACCAGACATTTCCTTGATTTCATCACTTCTGAATTCATTCCATTTTATGTTCATTATTTTTCGCAGACATCTATTTTAAGATGCATTCAACTTGCTTTCTATATCTTTAGTCATTTTCCAACTCTCGCTGGCATATGTTAGAATTGATACAACATTTGAATTGAAACCGGTATGGTATCCTGTCTTGCAAGTTTCTGTAGCTCTTTAAATTTCTTGTGGTGAGGTAGCTGGCTTCACGCACACAAGTCCTCCTCCTGTTTCACCCGGGTTTGGAACCAGCATCGACGGAGTTTATGGTAAGTAATTAACAAAACATAAAGCTGTGGAATCTAGTATGCCTTGCAATAAGAAGGATTAACCGGACTCTACTAAAATAAATAATATCGAAATTTCAAATGATAGATTTAAAAGCACTAAGATAAATAATGTAAGATATCTAACCATCTTTAAAAATGGGTCGACTCTCTGCGGCAATGAGTTTATCCCTCCTTTCTTGAAGATAATTGATAACTGTGTTTAACTCCGCAACAGTCAACGCTCGATTATCAGCCAGCAAGTTCAATAGATATGACATCTCCGAAGATGGTGGTAGAAAAACATGACTTGAAGATGACTGTGCTTTTTCCCGCACACTTTCAACATATTTTTGAAAGCTGCGACCCACCAGTACAACAGCATCATCAAGAGGCATGTTGCGGTGCTCTGTGTAATGAAATAAAAAGTTATAGAAATGATACAAATAATAACTTGATTAGACTAAGTAAACACAACAACAGGAATAGAATTAATGTCACTGCATGCAGGAAGATGTGATCTAGATGTGATCAGCCTGTGACAAAACATTTACTGCAAGATTAACTACAGGACTGGAAGAATAATTTTTGAAATATTGTTTCTGCCAGTGTGTTGATGGGGCTCACAAGGTATGGGAGCTACCTAGTAAATAAAAGCATAGCAGAAATTGGACGCGCTGGCCTACTTGTAGGTGTATAACTGGCACAAAGTACAATTGCTTTTAGGTTTGGATCACATAAAATCACAAAGAATAGTTAACAAGTGGTCGATATGGAGCGGCTGAAGAAGAATTTCATTCTCATGACAAAAGTAGACCATCACGTTTCAAAGTCACAATAACGAGTCCCTTATTAACATAAGCTGATTTCATGGAACTAGTGTTCTATGGAAAATATATTGAATAATTCTCACTCACAGATATTCATTTAACTCATTCAATCACTGCCATTGTTGTACATATCATTTGAAATCTGAGCTTGGTGACTATATGGTGTCTTAGTCTGTTGTGGTCTGTGCCAGTCTAAAGATCTTCCTTTGTTCTCCTCTATTGAAACAGAAATATGCATCGTCTGTCTGGTGGTTCTAAAACATGTCACGCAATTGATTAGCTACTGAATTGAAAAGCAGGTTATGGCTGAATTAAACTCAGATCCTATTTTTCAATTGCAGGTGTATGTACAAATTCAGCTGCAGTTTTCTGAATTATTAACATATTTTTATGAATAATATACCATTTTGGAGGCAAATTAATTTTCTTTAAGATCGTTCTAAAACAAACAAATAGAAGTGATCACAGTGGCTTATGGTAGTCAATCGATTAATAGAGAATGCAATTAACTCCCACTTAGCCCTAATTAGATGTGAGAGTTTCAATACCACATGTCACTTGACAATAGTTGAATGCTTTATGAACACTGTAAATAGCTTTAATATATTGCAAGTTCATACCTTGTGGTGTACCATGGAGTATGTTGAGCGTCAGAGATCGATGCAATTCATTCTGTGGGTTGATGAAGATGGCAAACAATGTGCCCTGCGTTGTCAACTCCTCTACCAATTGTTGAGGTGTCCTTCCTTCAGGCATGACAGATACAGCTGTGATGATGTTCTCCTTGACTCTTTGTTCGACCGCAACACCATAGGACCTTTAGAAATCAACAACAATCTGTTATCTTCTCAGATTAACCAAAAATAATCTGGTAACTTCTCAGGTTAACCAGTGAATTCTTTCATATTTGTTGACATAGACAACATCTGTTGTTGTGTCATTCAGCTTGTTATGTTTGAGGAGTTTGACTACAACTAGTGTGTCTATAATAGCTAAACTACCAACAAGGTCTCACATGCTGAAGGACCAGAACTAGTTCAAGTGAGATAACCAACTGTGGTCTTGTATGCAGACTGGGGTAACAACCAAAGAATAAGGAAAGAAAAAGACAGAAATACCTGCTGAAATCTGATAAACATGCTGTACAAAACAAATTACTATAAATTCCATTGAACATGTTTTCTCCATAAAATAATTATCATATCACAATGAACCTGCTGCCTTGCAGGTTGGATGGGGATTGTTAAAGGCTAATGGAGAGCGAACCCAGTAAACGCTGGTTGAAATCAGACACACCGTCGAAGGACAAGCACCAGAACTCCAAATAGTACTGAAGATTGTGACGTAAAACGTTCTTGGCAAAGGCTGTTTATATATCACAATAAGAATGATAAAAATGGCAAAAAAGAACAATCGAGAGATATCAAAATACAACTTACAACAGAACTACTGCTGCTATCATTGCAACACACACACATTTTAAGAAGGTTTACAGTAATCTTGTACATTAAATTATGGAAGTCTTGTTTGTGATAGTTTTATTACATCTCATTAAGAAACTTATGGTTATAAAATGTACAGCAGTCACAGACAAAATATGGATTGTTCAAATGAGTCTACTGTATGTGCTTAGATGTCCTCGATGTCAGCCTATCTTCCAAGTATGAACTTTTTTCCCCTGAATTTCTACACACACTGAAGCATGTCCACTTTTTGTATTGTCAATTAAATTATTTTTTTTATTGTCTGTCACTTTGTCATTTCAATAAAGAAGTGTTAGCTCTGTCCATATTTTACATATTCCAATGACATCAGAAAACAAGTCTATTGTTAATTTCATGCTTAATAGTGAAGATTTAATTCTAATAAGTAATACTTTCCCAGACCTTAATTGTGCATTCAGAACAAATATTTCACATTCAATAACTGGCGGTGGTGCCGCTGCTGCTGCCATCATTCTGTATGGGTCTCTGTATGGATCAGGATATGGGTCTCGTCTGTGGATATACAGAGATAAATCTCATCATTCGGTATTGTGTGAGGGAGAACTGTTGATTAAAAACAAATTTATGTTGTATGTACATTCACAAATGTGGACAACTGTCTTGATTGAATCCTTGTTTCTCTTGCAACAAAGATATCAACTGCAGTAAGTCAAACACACCATTTTGAGTGGTGCAACGGACAACTATCTTATATATTATAACACAGCCCTGGAGAATTTTTGGTGGAAAAAATCCCAGACCACAAAATGTACTGGGATTAATTTATAGACTATGGGTGAGATAACCTTACAGAAGCATCTGTCAGAACAAGTTCTTCAAAATGTGAGATGTTAATGCTGGATCCACTGGATATGAACATGCCCAACTCATCAACAAGATTTGCCAGAGGAGCATTCTCCAGATAAACATGCAATGAGAAGGCTACTCTCTAAACAGATGCTGCTGTCTTGCAGGCAGTGTTAGAATGTGCCAGAATATAGACAAGATGAAGCCATACCTTCTGCAACCAAAGACAGAACATGTGAGTCCAACAGATGTGAATATCCAGCAATGAAAATGGGACATGTATGAGTCATACAGTTAATGGCTATGTTTAAATTTCTTACATGGAAATTGACTATCACTGTTTTTAATCACAAGATTCATAGAGGACACCCATCTCTCTGTTTCAACTTCTAAACATGTGAAATTGATCCAGTCTCTTATTCTGCTATTCATTAGATGTACTTGTTCTTATTGGTTCCAGTCAAGCACATGTCCACTGATATTTTTAGACTGTTTCCTGGATGTGTTATATTTTCATTTAAACAGTCTCCTCCTAATCTTCATCTCTTCTTCAGTAAACATATATTCCAGTTGTGCAGGAACATTTCATTTTTGTCCTACAATAGTGACCTAGTAATATGCAGATTCCAGTTGTAAGCTGAGATATAATTGTTTGTTGATGCCTGTAAGATGGTGAATTGTGTCAAGCCCGTCTTCTGTTTCCCTGAGGTATATATCTGAAAAGAGACGAGACGCTCCAGTAACTTTCTTAGAATACTCTAGCTGCGGTGTCTGTGTGATACTTTCTCAAAGTTATATTTCCATACACAAAGATACATGGATGGTTTTTATATGATCTGAATATAAACTGTCTCATCAGCATCATCATGCTGTTGATGTGTATGAGCATGAATCTCCACAAACATCAGTACCCAAACTGACTATCATGTTCGGATATTGACAATACTCTGTGCCATGAATTTAGGCTGTGGTCACGGTTCAATCTAAAGTTGAGTGGAAACCCCCATGAATTTTAGTTTGATCTAACCTCATGTTGGTACCAAAGGGACAGAGAGAAGTAAAGGTGGACAGCATGATGATAGGAACATCAGTCATAGTGTGCTGCTGGTCAAAGAAAAATGTGGCTGTAACAATATTCTTCAATGTACCACATGGTAGAAAAATGAGTTATTTATTTTTTTAAAAATAAAGTTCAGACTGAGAAGAATTATCTTTCTGAATAATAATCAATATCTCTGATGTTATTTGTAAATATAGCTAATAACAAACCTGTATGGATCATCAGCCATCCAAGGGTCAGGAAAGCCTTGTCTGAAATGATCTTGAAAATATGGATCTCTTATACCAAATTCTCTGTGATAAGAGATATATAGTTAGGTTTCAAACAGTGATCTTCTTACAGTGTGGCACATCTGACATCAAACTTTATGGTGTTCAAGAATATAGCATTGGAAACTAACATCACTCAACTAACATTCACTATTCTTATTGAAACTCCCATACAAGAATCGTTCACAATTCTCACTGTAAGTCCTATGCAAGTATAACAATTGACATACTTGGTCCTCTTGAGGATGTCATTCATTCCACTTAGAATGGCTACCTTTTATAAAACTTGTCAAGTGTCCACTAAAAGATCAATAGCATCATCATCAAGTGCAATGCCTACTTGCAATCAACTCAGTTGTTGACACTCTTCCATTCCACGATATCAGTAAAGAAACCATTTTTATACCTTGAGGTTAATTGGGTAATACAGTGTTAGGTCCGTATTTTACACTGACCATTGGCACTTGATGGGGGACATTGTCAGCATTATGCCGGCTGCCTTTACTTCTCAGTGCTTTTTCTGGTACTCAATTAAGGTTGAGTCTACCTGAGAGCCGATACAGTAGGAAAAATATTCACAGCCCACTGTGAAATCAAGCCCGGACCACTAGCATAAGAAGCGAGTTGACTAACAACTACACTACTGCAGCTCGCCCATGTTGTTAGGCTGTTTAGTATCTTCTCTCCTCCCAACAATATTTTCCTTTGACCCAAGTGTTCTAACATGTATTTGCACTAAATGATGCCACCATCAGCCATCCCCAAAAAAGACTTTCCTATGTTTCTCAGGAGGCTTCTGTTTCAATGTCCTAGTTGAGTACACCTACAATAGTCCTCTTTTATCAGTCTATGGAGTTTTTAGTATTCATCTACAAAACTGCATCTCTGTGATCTTCAGAGATGTCTGTCTGTTTATTCTTCAAGATGAACTTTCATCCTCAACTGCTATTCCGAGTATATTTTCTATAGATATGAAAATATATTCTCTGTAGAGAGAGAGCAGACCAGGTAATATTACACATCAATATTGAACCCATACAACAACGCTACTGCTGCCATACAATGATTCTCTGAAACACACACACATCAGTTACTGTGGGTGACTTTCAGTCCTTGTTTCGGAAGGTCCAAAATGGTACATTGTGGAATGAGTGAATGTCTTATCAAGACTTTCAACCTATCTCTGTGTGTGGGTGGGCTTATGTAGATATGTCATGGATATGTCTGTGGTGTACACAGACAGGTTTGCTTGCATCAGCAGCACACATCATTGGGGAGTTAAAGATGAACATGACATTTCACTGTGAATCTATACAACATTGCAAGGAGTTTGGAATAACTTGTTATACAAGAAGAATTAGGAGTGTGTTTAACCAGTGAATCATAGGAACCATCAGCCAACATACCTGATGTCCACTGGGGAAGACTGAGCACCTACAAGTCTGTCTGAAATGCTATGATATCGGTTCAATAAGCAATAATATTATAAATGTGAAAAGTGAAGAAATACTATGTCATTATCTCTGATATTCTTTGCAAATATACGCTAATAACAAAGAGACCTTCAGTTTTCTCACTGCACATCAGTTGATAAAATAACAAAGAGACCTTCAGTTTTCTCATTGCACATCAGTTGATAAAATAACAGAGACCAGTTTTCTCACTGCACATCAGTTGATTAAATAGTAAATAAATAGATATTTACCCCCCAAGTGGATATGGCATTCTTGGCCCAGCACCTCCTCCACCACGCAAAGGTTCACCATATGAGTCACGTAATGGTGACCTGTCTCTTTCTGAGCTGTCATAGCGACCACCACGCCTATAAGAAATTTAACAATAAAACTTAAGTGATAAAACATTCAGTCATGCAATACTCTTAATAAAGTTCTCTATTAGTAATGTTTATCTCGGTAGAAGTGATTTGTAGCTCTGTCCACACGGTATGAAAACAGACTAATTACTACCAGATGTTAAACCACTAATGTCAGCCTATTTAATCTGCCTTGTTCCCGAGTGGTCACGGGGCCCAAATTTGGGTGTAAAGAATAGCACCACTGTTACCTGCCACGCATGTCGTAAGAGGCGACTAAGGAGGTTTGGCTGAAATCGGATGCACATGTCCTAAACGTATAGAAGTCTATGTATTTAGGGGCCTACCAAACCAATGTGCAACGTATACACGTTCTTGGCAAAGATCAAACATATCACAAAGAGTGATTAAAATTGGTTGTAAAGAACGAACGTGAAGAAGAAGAATCTGCCTTGTTCAACAATCTAAGAATTCTGTAGTTTTGAGAGAAATGCATGTATCTGCCACAACCACGTATGAATCAATGTGGTGCACAGCGGGAAGAAAGAAAAGGGCAATGCCATTTATCCTGCATGGTATAACAAGCAACTAATGAGCTACTGTGCATGGACAGAGCTATGTACATTAACATGTAGAAAGAATTGATTCAAAAAGAGGGTTCATAGGTCTTGTAGGTGTGAGAAAATAGGGTTATAAATTAACAATTTTGGTAACCATTAATCCCTTTTTTTTCTTTCTCTAATCTTGGTAACCCACGCTACCGGTTCAAACCCCACGGTGGACAAGTTTGGGCGCAAATTTGTTTCCATGGGATTTTTACAAAAGGTAAAAATAGACCGTTCAGAAAGCAATGACAAACTACTGAACGTATAAGTGGTGCCTAGAAAATCAACGACTCGTTACTGTGGTTGATGGCTACGTCCTTTGGGATATGCCACGATTTTCGATCTTGTTTTGCATCACAGTGTCAAGATAAGATTCTAGAGGGCTTTTGGTGTGCTTCATAAACAGTGTTTTTCACCACCTGTTATCTCTGAGGTATACCTTTCGTGGGTGGTCTTTTGCTTTGTATCTACTTTATCAGGGTAACATTGTTCTTTGAGGCACTGTCTGTTGGCAATCTGCTTATGTGGCTGAACCATTTAATTTGTTGTTTCTTGACAAAGTTCAGTACTGATGTTGTACCCACTATTTTCCTGATGTCTTTATTTATAAACCGGTCTCTTCTTGATACTCCCAAAATTATGCGCAGACACATCTCTGTCGTGACTAGTTTTCTTTTATCATTTGATGTCAGTGTCCAGGTTTGGCACTGATGACATAATGATGGGAAAAATATTGTGTTGAACAATGCTCTTTTATTGTTTATGTTTGAATTTCAAAAAATGACCTCATTTGATTTGATGCATCTATGTTGGATTTCTTTGTTAGTTATACTCTCATTTGATTTGATACATCTATGTTGGATTTCTTTGTTAGTTATACTCCCATTTGATTTGATACATCTATGTTGGATTTCTTTGTTAGTTATACTACCATTTGATTTGATACATCTATGTTGGATTTCTTTGTTAGTTATACTTTCATTTGATTTGATACATCTATGTTGGATTTCTTTGTTAGTTATACTCTCATTTGATTTGATTCTGACAGGGTGAAACTTGTCTTAACTTTCCACCCTCATAGTTCCCTTGTGAAGAAAGTCTTATTCAGTCATCTCTCCATTCTTCAGTCTGATCCTGATACACGTTCAATCTTCCAACACTATCCTTTGGTGGCGTACAGACGGGACAGAAGCCTTAAGGATATGTTAGTTCACAGTCGCCTCAAGCCTAACATCCAGAGTCATTTTGGCACCATCCAGTGTTGCCGTCGGCGCTGTAACACTTGTGCTTATGTAATACAGACCGCACGGTGTCTTTTCCAAAAGCCACGTTCGTTGTTGCAGACAGTTTCACGTGCGAGTCCGTAATATTATCTATGCCATTATCTGCAAGCGGTGCAACAAGGCCTATATTGAGGAAACCGGCAGGAGACTCAGTGACCGATTCGCCCAACACTTGCGCGATATACGCCAATGCTCTGTGACCCTGTAGCTACCCATTTCAATGATACTGGCCATTCAGGAGCTTGCGATGTCCAGGTCACAGCCATCCGATCATGTTCCTCTGATGATCGTAGTCGATTTGCTCTGGAGAATCGGTTGATTTCTTTGTATGGTACCTTGCGACCACGCTGGCTCAACGTATTACATTCTTATGCTTCTTAGTACTTTCTCTTCCCATGCTTTGTAATCTCTATGGGTATATGTTGCATGTATTACATTCTTATGCTTCTTAGTACTTTCTCTTCCCATGCTTTATAATCTATATGGGTATATGTTGCATGTATTCAAGTTATATATTTACTAGATGTTTCATTGTTTCTTTTCTATTTCTAGTTTTTATGTGTGTTTTTGTGTTACATTTATTTCGTTATTCGTTTTTATTCCAGATTTTCCTTAGATACGTTGGTATTTGGTCGTCCATTTGTGCTTCATTTTAATTTGTCACTCCTATTTGTTCGTTTGCTTGATAAAGGCCTTGTTGGTCAAAACGTTGCTGTTTATCGTCACTGTTTCTGTTTTTGTAAAACTATAGTACTTTGTTTGTACGTGTTTCACTATTTGATTTGATACATCTATGTTGGATTTCTTTGTTAGTTATACTCCCATTTGATTTGATACATCTATGTTGGATTTCTTTGTTAGTTATACTCCCATTTGATTTGATACATCTATGTTGGATTTCTTTGTTAGTTATACTCCCATTTGATTTGATACATCTATGTTGGATTTCTTTGTTAGTTATACTACCATTTGATTTGATACATCTATGTTGGATTTCTTTGTTAGTTATACTCTCATTTGATTTGATACATCTATGTTGGATTTCTTTGTTAGTTATACTCTCATTTGATTTGATACATCTATGTTGGATTTCTTTGTTAGTTATACTCTCATTTGATTTGATACATCTATGTTGGATTTCTTTGTTAGTTATATTCTCATTTGCTGAAAAAATGCCCCTAGTACGTCTTCTTCTTCTACTTGACGCTCCATATCGACCACTTGTCAACCACTCTGTGTGATTTGTATGTGATCTGAGATTAAGAGCGATTGTAGCTGTGCCAGTTATGCGCCTACAAGTAGGCCAGCACATCCGATTTCTGCACTTTTTATTTACTAGGGTAGCATCCCTAGTCTACTGCTTGACATCCTTCAAATGGTCTACATCAGTCGCCTCTTACGACATGCATTGTAGGTTGCAGTGGTACTATTCTTTGCGGGCCCCTGCAGCACACGGGCGCCTAGGTATGTAAAGTCTGTAATTTGTTATTAAAAAAATACAGATCACTATTCTTGACTGTCACAATCAGATTTTCACATTCAAGTCAACTGGAAGTCAAAATCCAGGGATGTAACATCTTCAAAGTACAACTATTCGAGTTTAGACTTCTAGTGATCAGAACAAAAACGGTACAATGGAGAGACATGATCACACAAATTTAACACTAGTCTTTAAACAACCACAAAATAATGGTTAAAACCGCTGAAAATCTATACTTTAAAAAATAACAAGTTCTAAGAAATAATAAATAAATTAGGAACATATTTCAACAGTACATACCCTCCTCGTCCCCCACTTCGTTTGTCTCTTCCTCCAGAGCCGCCACCACCCCCTTTGCGATTTTCACTTGCCATTTTCACATCTACATGTTGAAAAAAGAAAGTTAGCAAATATTCAATGTTAAACATACTGCAGGGATATTGAGACCATGTACACAACAAAGTTCCGAAAATATAACTAAGAGACAATGTTGAGATAATTCATTGTGTTTGTATGGAATCCCTTTATTTAACTTGAAAGGCATAACAATGAAAACAACCAAATATAATTAAGAAGAACTACTGATGCAGATTTAATTGTTGATTTAGAAAATAAAACAACAGAGTTAACTTGTCATATGAACTGTGAAGTAATAGCAATCTTACAGTACAGTCTTTATAGATAACCTTCTTCGTCTTCTTCGAACGCTCCAAATCGACCACTTGTCAACCACCCTGTGTGATTTGTATGTGATCTGAGCCCAAGAGCGATTGTACGTTGTGCCAGTTATGCGCCCACAAGTAGGCCAGCACATCCAATTTCTGACCTCTCTTGACAGTCTCTTGACTTTGTCTATGACAGCTGTTTTTCTGATGTCCTTTGTTTATGACGGATCTATGTTGTGAAGTCCGGGACACATGGTTCTTAGATTTACTTTTCATTTTCCTAGGTAACCTTTTCTTTCAGTGTTGTGTCGGAACTGAAAGCAAGGATACAGTGTCCTCTTCATTTGTGCCTAGCCTGGGCAGCTGATATGGGGAATGTGCCTTGCCCATTTTGCACAAACCCTCTCTCTTCCCTACTGTTTAGTCCAAATGAAAGACAAAAGTCCATACGTCTGGAATCAAGCAGGGGATATCAGAAGATGGAATGGAATACACACATGACCATCAACTGCCTTAAGGTCCCTCCCTCCGGATTTGTGGTCATGGTTTACTCATCTAGCCCTCTGCATAACCATACTGACCCACAGGGCAGTGGGGATTTTCTATTAGAGTTCACCCCCAGTCTTTAGCTCTCCCGAGCCCGGCAGTGAGTTTAACAGTTACAGATGGTACCGTCTACTGTAATACGGTAGCAGATGAAAACATTTGATCTGACTAGATTATGTAAATATATTATCAACAAAGAGACCAATATAAAGAGATCAGTCGAATTTGCTTATACGATCTATTGTTCATCGAGACTATTGGTAAGTTGGATTTTTGTTCTTCCAGTTTCAATTTTTTATGCATGTTAACATTTTTGCTGCATAACTTTTGTTAATACAGTAAATATTTTCTGAAACTACATCCAGTTGTCTTCAAAATGATATATAATGTCCTATTTTTAATCATATTTAGAAACTATTTTGGGGACTGCCTAGAGTAGTTGATAGTAGCTCGGCCTGCTAGCTGTGAGACGCCTCATAGCTCGGGTTCTAACCTACTGTCCGGCATTTGTTCGAGTCCCTGGTCTTACTCAGGACGATAACATGAGTACCTCTGAAGTCGGAGAAAATCTGCCTGTATGGCGAGGAATACTAATTACGAGTACATTGAGCACACGGCTGCCAGTGTAAAATAATTTACAAGTGCACTATGCCATTGTAAAAAAAAGTAAAGGAACCCTTTCATACCTGTGGTATATAGGTCAATACAGTGTTAGGCCTGATTTTTCATTGACCGCCGGCACACGATGGGTGATGTGTCAGCATCACGCCGGCCACTTTACTTTCCCAGAGCATGTCTGGTACCCAGTTGAGGCTGTGAGAGCCGTCGTGGTCGGGAAAAATTCCACGCATATTGCGGGAGCTGAACCCAGACCACCAGCCTTGCGAGCGAGTTCACTAACAACTACGCTACAGCGGCTGCCATTGTAAGAAATTGGAAAAACGGATTTTCACGCAAAATCAGTTTCAGAGATGAAACTTCGTCTGAGTTGAAAGCGGACGAAAAAAAAAAAAAAAACTATTTTAGTTTAGCTAAACATGAGTGCAATTTTTGGGAAGTAAAAACACATTTCCTAGATGTAAACAAAACTACTCTGTAGTGAATGAGTTAAATAATGAGGAAGACCAAGAGGCAGCATTTCATAAATTCACAAGTTCAAAATAACCAGATCGAAAACCAATGGTGCCTGTAGGAGAAATAAACAGAAAACTAAGATTATGATATGTTTAACTACAAGTCTCCACCCTTTGAAGATGCTGCCATTCTCCACCTCAACTGCAAGATGTGCCTGCTCCTCCTTAGAGAACTGGATAAATGCGTAATTCTTCAAATGAACTAAAACATCTGTAAAAATGCAAAAACAAATTATTAAAATGGTGAAAGTTAGTCTCAAAAGGATGATATAACTAAAGGATTGAACAAGTTACATGGGTGTTGGGTGAGAAGGTAGGGGTTAGTACCTCACGGAAAATGACATCCGTATCCTGGGTATGTCCATGGATAGTCATGATCCTATTTGGTCACCACTTCTCCTAGCTCATGTTTGGCTCCACGTGCACACCCTGGGCAACAGTCTCGCTGACTGGCTAAACAACATGAGTGGGCGGGAGTATCCTGTAACCCTCCCACTCCTCCTTTCTTTCCCTACCCACGTCCCTTTTCCCCCTCCAATACTCTTAACCACAGTGAGAGCTCTAATGGCCTCTCATATGACCATTCAGATCTGGCACAGCACTACAGCATAACTGAGTAGATGTGGTAAACATTTGTATAATATTTGACAATGTACATGCACCCTCTGTGGTTGGAAAGAAGTCAGAAGGGTACTAACAGATCTGAGGATGAGAACAATGTGTGCTGCTTTCTGACGGCTGACATCCATCGTACAGGCGCAGTGACTCAGGACGTGATGATCCTCTTGCCTTGAACATTTGGACACAAGCCTAGAGTATAACTGAGCTTGGCGTGACCAGCAGGCAATCTGGTGGCGGGGAATGAGAACAGCAAACCCTACCTTGGCTGCAGTATCATTAAGCGACACAGAAAGCCCCCTCATCCACTAGTGCTATGGCAGTATTATTCTGGCTCCTGTCCAGGGTGGGTAGGAAATCCACAGACTTCCCAGCTTTTCAATGCTATGTACAACAATAATAGAAATTCAAGCGAGATCGGACGCCGACTGAATATCAAGGTCCGCACTAGACAGAGGTAACCGGGCTGTTCTGTGCGAAAAATTGACTACTGGAAAAAAACAAAACAAACAAATGCAAACATAGAAATACACAAAACCCTTGGAGAAGAAGGACCTACAGATGTCAGATGACCAAAAGAACAAACATTCACTTAATATCCTACAATTAAACATGTGGCCTAAGAAACAAAAAGATTGAACTCTCAAAATTATTACATGACCACAAGGTACATGTGGCCCTTTTGCAAGAAACCCTACACAAAGACAGTGACCTGCACTTGACTGGATACACTAGTTATCCTGTAGGTGTACTGACTGCGAGGCATAGTCACATACATAAGAATGACATTCAGGGAGATGCATCACAGCTATAACAGCCCATCCACAGATGTGCACAAATTACTATCTGGCACTCTGGAGGAAAATATACATATACAACATCTAAACCCCCAGAAAACACTCAAACTGCCAGAACTGCACAACACACAGTATCGCAAAACTATTTTACCGGTGACTTAAATGGACACTCTCCACGTTGGGGCTACCCAGACAACAGGACAGGAAAATTAATAGAAGAGCTGTGGATACACAAATCTATCAGTATTACAGAATGCAGAATCTCCACCAACTTTGCTGCACAGAGCTCACCTCTCACTTACTCGACTGACCTGACCATCTGCTCATCCGACTTGACAGAATCTGCCATTCTCAAATACTTGATGATATCGAAGTGATCACTAACCACTCTTACTACTATAACAACTGTAAGTAGAGCCTGTCGAAAGCAAAAACACGGTGGAACTTCAAAAAAGCTAACTGGAGACTTTTTCAAGAAACAACTCTCTCTCTGCTTACACAAGTTGATGCCAGCAGTGTTGAGACTTTCACAAGAAGTAACAAAAGCAATCTGAAAGCCTCATCATTATGTATCCCAAGGGCAGCTGAAATACACAAACCATTTTGGAACCAAGACATACAAGACACCATCTATGAAAGAAGCACATTAAGGAAAACACTAGAGTCCACACATCAACTGGACATAAAAGTGCAGTACAATAAAGCTTACAAAAGTAAAACTTGCAGTTAGGAGCTAAAATGAAAATGGATAGACACATGCTCAAACTAGACTTCAGACGTAATGGAAATAAAGCCTGGCGTGGTCAACAATCTGTCTGGGGATAGTAGGAAGACAAATCCCAAACCAGTGATAGATGGAAGGAAAACAATCATTGAAGACCAGGAAAAAGCAGAGCACTTCAACTGTTACTTTGCATCAGTGAACAGAGCAGGGGAACTCACAGAGATAGACAGAAAGCGCCTGAACCACTTGAAGCAACAAGAAAAAGCTCAAACAGTAAATGCTTCCATTTTTTAGAAAGAAATTAGTAGACAGGAATTAGAACAGGCATTAAAGAAATTGAAACTTAGAAAGTCTCCTGGACCAGATAAGATCCACGAGATGCTTCTAAACTTGGGTCCAATAGGGAAGGTAGTAGTTCTCCATCTAATTAATATGACATGGAGAAATGGAATGCTCCCAAAGCTGGAGGAGTGCCCATATATCCCTATCCTGAAAAACACCAAACCCCAGGTGAACCCAGAAGCTACCACCAATCTCCTTAACATCATGTCTAGGAAATTAGCTGAAAAATTGAAAATTGTCGTCTCTATTGGTTTCTTGAAAGTACCAACACTCTATACCACTGAACAGCGGATTTAGATCTGCAACTGCACAGAGACCAACTCTTTAGGCTTACTCAAAGAATACACGACAGCTTCCAGAACAACAAACACACAGTAGCTATCTTCTTGACCTGCAGCAGGCTTACGATCGAGTATGGAGAAAAAGGCCTCCTATAAGATGATGGACATTGGAATACATGGGAATTGTACAACTGGATTAGTACTTTAATTGACCGATAGTCCAGACAAAATCAATGATGCAATTTCATCTAAGGAGGTCTTAGAAGAAGGTTTACCACAGGGCTCATCCCTAAGTTGCACCCTCTTCCTCATATACATCAATGACCTTGCAAGTCAGATTACGGCTGAAAAACGCTATACGCAGACGACCTGGCTATTTGGCAAAGTCATGAGGATGTAGAAAGTGGAGCACGTAAACTTAACGGAGACCTAAGAAAACTCCATGACTACTGCCCAGACATGGAAACTAAAGATAAACCTGCAAAACAGTGTATACCATCTTCACTATTAGCCACAAAGTTACCAAACAGAATATCACCTTGAATCTAGACAATCACCAACTGCTAAGAGAACAACACCCCACATATCTTGGAGTAACACTTGACCGCTAGCTTAACCTGAAGAAGCATGTTGTGAATGTAAAGAACAAAGCATTAAGAAGATTACAGCTATTGAAGAAGCTTGCTGGCACAACATGGGAGACAAAGATACTCTGAGAGGCTTATATCTTGGTTACATCCGCTCTGCAATAGAGTACAACAGTGCTCTTCTAACAACTTGCTCCAAGACAAACCTTGATTCCCTGGACAGAGTACAGAACAATGCCTTATGTCTAATCAGCGGAGCAATGAAGTCAACACCAACCGCCGCATGTGAAATACACACAAATGTGGAACCTCTTGGGTTGCGTAGGGACAAAGCTGCTGTTGAAGCTTATGAAAGGAGCAAAAGAATGAATCAAGATCACCCCAATAAACTACTTGTTGAGAAGTGGAACAGAGAAACAGAATTAAACAAAGTCAATCCTCCACCACGTCAGTGAAATCAAAGACAGATACCACCTTCCAGAAACAAGACAGCAGCTGCAGTGAGTAATAAATACACCACATACACTTGAATACACCTGAAATTAGAACAAAATTGATAGATGAAGCAACTAAACGCTCAGACCCAGTCAGCCTTATGATAGCATCTCAAAGAACCATTGATGCCTATCCCAAGAATGGATACATGTCTATACTGATGGATCTGACTTAAAGCACCACCAAAGCAGGTTACGGAGATATATACAATACCCAGACAGATCATCCAAGAGCTGTTTGGTGCATGCGGGGAGATATGCTCCAATTATGTGGCTGAAATTCATGCGATAGAAGCAGCGTTGTATCACCTGAAGACTGTTTTCGATGCCTTTCCATCAAAGGCACAAACATAATTATCTTCACAGATTCAATGTCTGCCCTTCAGCCCTAGAGGATGGTGGACATTGTAAATCTGAACTATCCCATATAGCCCTAGATATTGACAGACTTATTACATCACATGACATCAAAATAACCATGCAGTGGATCCCTGGACATTCAAACACACTGGAAATGACAAAGCAGATAGGCTGAGCAAGAAAGGTCAACACAGGAACAACCAATCACAGCAACAACTCTCCATACAGCAAAGCAAATCCTAATGACAACAAATAAGGAAATTTGGCTGAACAGATGGGCCATGGGAAACACAGGAAGAGATGTGTACACCCATATGGCAGTACCTTTAATACAACATCAACCACCTTACAAGAAGAGATCAGAGCACCATTTTAGACTCAACCCAACACATAACACTTAATAATCACTTGAACAGAATTCATCCACAACACACTCCAGAGTGCCAACTGTTCGCACATCATCATGAAACCGTTCACCACCACCTCTTCAAGTGTCAAGCATTAGATGACATCAGAAAGACCTTCCTTCCTCCAAGGCCAGATAAATGGAACACACTATACGGAACAAAGAACAACTTACAGACACATGCAGATACCACTACATAGCATTAATCAAGGGCAAAAGCTCAAGTGCCGTTGGATCATTGAAGAAGAAGAAGAACAAGTTAACATTCACTAATATGAGCAATGACCATTAACCAACTCTTGCTAGTTCATGGTTTTAGTTAAATTTTGTAGCTAGTTATCTACCAGATGATGTAACCAGCCCCAAGATGAACCCTACCTTAGTCACCTCTTACAACATACATTGCAGCAGTGTTATATCCTTGTGGTCCTGGTATTGCAAGTAAAAATCAAACAGACTAGGTATACTAATTCACTCCAGGATATATGTTTGAACTGTCAAGTAGTTTAATTGATCATCTCCCCCCAATTACTGGACAACATCATCAAAACAAGAACAATTAATCTACATATAACAATATAGCTTTAGACCTGGACACACAGTAAACAATGACAGTAACTCTACTTACCAACTATATTTCCATAACTTTCAAAGTGTCTGGCTAATTCATCTTTGGTGACTTCATTGGCTATAATGTTACTTACAAATATACGGGCATTCAAGTACTTGGGTTCACTACTGCTATTACCCGTTGGGTTGAGCTGAACCATCACCAGAATAACTGCTGCTGCACTGTCCCGCTTGCCTGTGCGTCTTTCCCGACTATTTTTCTACCCCGCTGTTTTGTGAACCAGCAGCACTGTGCCAAGAATCATCCTGGTCACTTCTTCCTCTGCTACGACTACGGCTTCTGTTTTCTGATGGCAACGAGTGACTAAACTGGTCACCACTTGACCTCAAATTGTCAGATGTGGGAGATTTAGACCTTGCTCGTGACGACTGCTTCAGATTTTGCAACCATAGTGGCCGGATCATCTCTGTCAAGATTTTTTTTTCAAAAACAAAAAAGATATATGTATGATGAAAGCAAGCATTCAATCAATACTAATAAATAAAGAATTCATTATAAACAATAAAAAATGACCAGTAATTAATGCTCACTCAAAATATGGAAGAAAAACCTGAGATTATAATATATAAACTCCACTTAATATCTTCTTCTTCAACGCTCCACATCGACCAACTTGTAATCAACTCTTTATGATTTGTATGTGATCTGAGCCTAAGAGCGAGTATATGTTGTCCAGCATTTTAAAAATGACCCAGTGCTTTCCACTTATCAATGACAATGAGGTAACAGTTAAAAAGAAATTTTACATGAAACCTCAAAATACTATAGGCAATCAGAGTAATGGAATAGTAACATCAAAATTGTAATTGGTGACCTAAATGCCAAGATAGGAGTGGACAACAGGCTATAGTGATCATGGGGAACACAGACTAAGGGTAATGAGCAAGAACAGAGAACTATTCCCACACTTCTGTGCAGCAAACCAATACATCATAGGACACTATCATAGGTGGAGGTGTCTTTCCAAATAAAGGAATACATATATTAAAGTAACCGTAGTAACATAGGTATCTCATGGGCTTTCCCTGCTCATGTCGGAGGGGATGTTGTGAAGGAAGACAGTGGTGGTTTTGCCGTGACTTATGAGCAGTCCACTTTGGAAATCATGGTGGTTACTAAAGTGATGGTTTGGCTGGAATCAGACTTTTATCCACGCATGTTTTCTTAGTGACTCAAAGAGTATGCTCAGGAAGATTGAAATAGGATGGGCTAGGAGACATTGGATGGAGTTGCTGGGGAGGTCTAAGCTGACAAAGATCAGTTTTATTTTGTGCCAGGGCATGCAGGTGTAAGGGGAATGAAGCGTGGATAGGCTTGCAGGTATGGCTGCGGTACAAAGGTCGAGCAATGGACCATGCTCATATTATAAATTCCTATGGAGAGAGGACATGCACATGATTCATGTAATAGTGGTGAATCTACAACACTAGCCAGACTGCAAGAACTCCAAGTCAAGTGTGGTGTAGCTAGACAAGAACGCTATGCTGGTAGCCACAGAAGAATAGTAAACCAACAAAGAACCGGTGCCATTAGTCGCCACACGCTGAGGGACATACTGAGGGGAGATCGGAGCACTTATGGATTAATTGGTTCGACGTGCAGTGATGATGCTCCGACGACTAAACTAAACTCTTCGACGTGCAGTGATGAAGATTCGACGACTAAACTAAACTAAAAAACATGGGTATCACCAAATTTAAAATAAAACCAATAAAATTCAAAAATTGCAGTTGTTGCCCTTAGCCTTAGTAGTTAGAACATGCGTAAATCACTAAATGTGTTGTAAACCATTGTTCTTGTGCTAAAAATTTCCAGTGACTGGCGGCTAAGTTACTAGTTTTTAAAAATTTATATTGTTAATAACAGTGGTCTTGAGCAGTCCCATATTGCCCATATCCAGTGCCGGATTAGCCTAGTAGCAGAAGTAGCAAATGCTACGGGCCCCGGCTAGGGGCCCGCGCCCTATGTGACTGATGAAAATGGGAAAAATAACAGATGTTATATAAAACACCAAGCTGTCTGAATTTTTAAATGTCGTGTGTGATGGTGCTGAATCCAACGAAATCGAGCAGAAAATACAGAACACGTGTCCCACTGTGTAGTAGATGAAGGCAGTGCTATAGAAGAATCATCATTAGCAATATTACCATTATGATTCTTCACGATTTAGCCACACTTTCCACAAAACAAACTGAAATCGAATGTACAGCAAGTCCTCCCAATTTAGCCATATCATCTTCAAGCCAAAGAGAGGCAGAAAGCACATCACATGCTTCTAATGAAGCAACATCTTCTACAAGCCAAAACACAACGAAAGTAAAATGTACTCCAACGATATTGGAATGGCCAAAACAACTTCAATCGAGATTATTGGATTGTGAAAGAAAATAGCGAAATGCAACATATGAACAGTGATTTCATGTCTTTAAAAAAAATCCATGATTTTGTCGAAAGTTGTTTTACATACACGATACACCAACAAACAAAACTCATGAGAGTTTGGTTGTGTTATACAGAAACTAAAGACAACTGTTCTGTTTTGTTTCAAGAGTTATTGGTTTAGGCTGTACCATAGAGTGACTGGTGTATTTGAATACTTCAGGTTAAAATCTATTACAGCAGAAGAGATCTTGAAAAGAACTCCAAATATTGTCAGCTCTTACCAAGAGATTTAGAAAGCCTAGGTGAAACTTATGCAGTTCACTGAACTTCTTAAAATTAATGTAGCTGCTGCTACTAGCAACGAAAAGCATGAGACTCTTGAACTGCAATTTTATAAACTTATAATGGAAAATTCATTAGAGTCATGTTTCCCAAATGTAGAAATAGTCTTACCAATTTATTTGTCTTTAATGATTACTAACTGCAGCGGAGAAGTTCTTTTTCAACATTAAAGTGTATACAAAGTGAGTTAAGAAACATGATGGGACAAGATCGTCTAAATAACCTCACCTTAATGAACATTGAATGTAATTTACTTAGAGAAATTGATTTGTCTAGTGCTATCTCTAAATTTGCTCACATTAAATCGAGACAAGTTTGTTTGTAAAGTTGTGTTTTATTTTATTATCATACAAAACCTAGGGCCCCCCGCTAAAATTTGCTACGGGCCCCGCGCTAGCCTAATCCGGCACTGCCCATATCATATAATTTTTCTTTAAGTATTCTAATTTAGTAAATGAGTCGGTAATGGTAATCTCCCTCGCTTTCCATTCATATTCAGTTTCATCACACTATCATCAACTATCACTGTAATAGTTTGTAAATAGTAAGTGCTTGTAGAAGTTGTACTATGTAAATGAGACATGCATTTTTTTAAAACGTTTGTTGTGGTCAAACGAAAGATTTAATTAACATCCTTTTAATTTTTTCAATAGAAAGAGTGATGACGGAAAAAAGGGGTTTCCACTCGCGACGACGCTGCCGCTGGAAACATGGATGCAACAAATTTGTGTTCGTGACATGAAATCTAGGATTGATAATATAATATTTATTACAGTTAAACATTATTATGTTTCTGTCTTACCTAATGGTGTTTTGTTTTCTTTAGATCTAAATCACGTAAGTTTTGCACCCGTAAGAAAATCTTTCTCTACAACAAGAAAGTAAAGCAAATTATTTTGCAGATTGCAGCCTCCACTCCAGTTTCCGGTTCTGTGAATACTGAATCAAAAGCAACGCAGTTGTACATTGGCTGTTAAACTAACTCTAACCAATCAACATTAGTTTTACATTTTATGAATCTGTTAACCAAAATGGCGGAACAAACTGAAGGTATACACATTATTTTCTTGTGAACGTAATATCGAAACCAGGGGGTTAATACTATGCAGATGAGGTAATGCTGCACAGAGGCTCAGGAAATTAACATCACCTCTCTCGCATGGTCTTTTTAAAAATTATATATGGCCTTTTTCGTCTTTACAGACGGTCAATTGGCAAGTGTTTTACTGTGACAACTTCACTGAGTTAAGACTATATAAGAGTTTCCTTTTCTCTTGTCGTTCAGCTCATACATAAGACTAAGTCTTTATCAAAAGACTCTGCGCCCTTTCACTTTCGATTTGCTTTCCACACAACTCTGTCATCAGCTAGTCTTTCCCATGTGCTGGGACCTATAGAAAAGTTTTCATTGAGGCTTTGCAGACATCTTTATATCTGAGCAGTGGTCTGCCTGGTGCCTCTTCCTCCGAAAGTTCACAGTACATTTCTTTGGTATGCGATAAGTTTCCATTCTTCTCACATGCCCCAACCATCTTAGTCGTCTACTGCTGAGCATGCCCATGATAGAAGGCAGGCTTACACGTTGCAGTACTTCAGAGTTGGTTATCTTATCGTACACCTGATGTTCATAATCTTGGAGACATCGAAGGTGAAAGATGTTAAGTCTCCTCTCGTGTCTTGAGTAGGCTGTCCAACATTTCCGAGCCATATAGTAAAGAACTAATTACACAGGCTCGATATATTTGAATCTTCGTCTGCAATGTCAATTTTGTGTTGTCCCACGCTCACTTTGATAGTTTGCCGTATGTAGTAGCCACTTCCTACACGATCGTGATTTCTTCTTTTTATTATGAGTTTGATAAATCATGTTCAACTAGATGATTTGTTAATGTTTTTATGATCAATCAATATCATCGACAATCGTAATAATTATAATTGTAACATTACATACACATAACATCGTAGGCTCAGATATAGAGATGTCTCAGGTCTGCAAGGCCTCAATGAATAACTTTTCTGTCGGTCCCAGCAAATTGGGAAAAACTGGCTAATGATCGAGATATATGGAAAACAACATTGCAAAGGTGCAGAATCTTTTGAAGAGAGACTTACTTAGGGATGAGCTGAGTAGACAAACGAAAACTCAGAAGTTGTCACAGTGAAACACTTGCCAATTGACCGTCTGTAAAGATGAAAAAGGTCATATATACATAACATAGATATCAAGAGTAACAATCAATCATCAATTGAATTATTGATAATTAATTGAATTAAGATTTAGTTTAGACGTCGGATCATCACATCGAACCAATCAGTCCAAAAATACTCTGATGTCGGCAATGTCAGTAGAGTATGTATTTCAGCGTGTGGCAACTAACAACAGCAGTTTTATGTTGGTTTACTATTAAGTATTTTAATTCTTTGGCAGCCTACTAGTACTATCTAGTGCTCTTTTGTCTAGTTACATTTGAACTCTTTGACTTGGTATTTTTGCAATCTGGTTAGGGTTGTATCGTTGTAGATTCACCACAATTACTTAGTTGAATCATCTACATTATTATTTACATGGCCTCTCTCCCTTAGGGAATTCAGATTATCAGCATGGTCCATTTAATTAAAATAGGCATGGATCAAGACCACTGACATGACCTGCAGTCGACTGTAAACTACACATAACAGTGTACTTACAATACTTATCTCAGTTCGACACAAGGCTGATAGGACAAATTGTTTGTATCTCCTCCATAGAATTTAGAGTTTTTTTGGCAGGAATACAAAACTTGGCAGTCACTGACAAAATTTGCCAACAGGGTTTTGAGTTTAGTCTAAGACAGGCTTGCACTAAAAGCATCACAATTGATGGTCTTGGAGATGGATACCACGGGTATGGGTAACACACTTAACTTCAGTTGCTTGATGACTGCTTGGTAGATGAAACAACAATTGATGCCTCTATATGACAATTTGATATAAAACATTTCACTAGTAGAACTGAACACCTGCCTTATTGAACTTAATGTTATAATAAAATTATTATAGTTTATTGCATAGAATATGTTATCTTAGACCATGTAGTTTATGTATATATATATATATTTTAAAAAAAAATTTTTCTAATGAAGCAAGTGAGGCACCACATTACATCTTGCGTTAGGGTTGTCATATTTTCATCTTCCGAAATGAGGACACATCTAACATTTAAATTGTTTTTCATTAAATATCCATACAATTGCCTGCATGTCAAATGATTGAAATTAAATTTTACATGTTAAATTGGCTTTGATTGTGAATTAATGTTTTGTTTGCTCTTATGAATCGTAGTAGTTGTCTAAAGATTGTAGATTATGTCTAGAATTTCCAAAATTGTTTGCAGAGGCTCAGATTTAACTGTGAAATGATGACATGTCCACAAAGATGAGGCAGTGTGGCAACCACATCTTGAGTTGACTGGGGGCATAACTGCGACCAGCTCTTTTTTATATCATTTTCTTTCTGTGAAGTCATCTAGCAATCTGACTAACTCTAATACAGTTAGCAGGAACAAATTAAAATAAAATGGTGTCCTTTATATATATATATATAAATATAAAGGCGACATGTTTTTGTTTCAGATCTAAAGGCTTTTGAGCTAGATTAACAGAAGTGATCAGTGGCCATCAGCCTGCTGCCAGATTTTGGAGAAGTATTTTGAAACATTTTCTCCTTTAGATCTATTTATATTTTTCAACATTAGAGATGCAAAACTCTTAATTGTTTTGGCATGTCCTGAAAAGGGTAGGTTTAAAACTCATAATGACAGCTGATAATAGCATGGGAGTGAGACAGAAACATGGGAGTGAGACAGAAACAAAGATCTGCACACCTAGCTTCATGGCATGAAAGAGTGTCAACATTCAAAGCCGGGAGGGTTGGGGGTTGACTTTATTGCACTGCTGTTTAACCCATATGGCTTGGTCCTCTCTGCAGAAATGACATACCACCTGCCAAGAGTATTGTACGAACTCCGTAGCTCTGGCAAGAATTCTAGAGGTATCTGGATAAAAATGCACCCGTGAACAGAACAATGCTGCTCTGCTTCAACTCGCAAGGCAAGGACTTAGCCACAGAGACCTCCCAAAATTCAAACTGACAGTCAGTATGCAGGACAGATGTTTGTGAGATCCATGAAACTGACAGTCAGTATGTGGGACAGATGTTTGTGAGATCCATGAAACTAACAGTCAGTATGCAGGACAGATGTTTTTTAGATCCATGAAACTAACAGTCAGTATGCAGGACAGATGTTTGTGAGATCCATGAAACTGACAGTCAGTATGTGGGACAGATGTTTGTGAGATCCATGAAACTGACAGTCAGTATGTGGGACAGATGTTTGTGAGATCCATGATCATCCACATTAGTTGATATGGCACATGATGATAGTATGCTGCTTTCTAGTATGTAGAAATGTAATATGTGAACCTCAATGTACAGGTGTCTGCAGATTTTGTAAAGAAGGACAAGTTGGATAATACCAGATGACATTTCAGAAATGATGAATAGAATAAGATAAGCACAAGCAACTTTTCAATGAATGGCTTACCATGCTACAAGTCTTTGTTAATCTCTGTAAGAAAGAGAGTTCCTTTATGTTATGTTGGGCATGTGCTAGATGGAAATGTGTTGTGAAATCTTAAATAAACATAATGCTGGTGTGTTGCTGGGGCTTGCAAGGGGAGTAACGCATAGTAGCACTGCAACCTACAAGGCATGTCGTAGAGGTGACTGAGGTAAGAGCCTAGAGAAGTTACCTAGTAAATAAAAGCATCACAGAAATTGGATGTGCTGGCCTACCAGAAGACACATAACTGGCACAGTCTACAATTGTTCTTAACCCACGGGACTGCAGAGCCGATATATCGGTTCAGAGTAATGTTCATGATGTCGTAGAACCGATATATCGGCTTTTGGATGTCTGTTCACGGAAACGAATGTATCTTCAGAACCCCTCTACTAAAGTTAAAGGTAAAAAAATCTTCAGAAACGGAACGTACATATATGTAGGTACATTACTATCTCCATTTAACAAAGATTTGAAAGAGGGAAAGCAGTGTATTATTGTGTTCAAGTCGATACTTTTTTTAACGTTAATGTTCCCGCATGTTTACAGTGTAATCTTGAGTACTGTTAGATCAAATTATAACTTGTGATAGTAATGAAGAAGATTTAATTGATGGTAATAATGACATTTGATTGTTTATGAAATGCAGTATCGATAGTTGTAAGTCTAATGTAATAATTGCATCTAAAGAATGGGCGTTCCACATTTCATTTATTGACGTGTCCGCACTAAAAAGTGAATATTATAAAACTACTGCACTTAGTTAGATGAAACTTATAGAATATGTTCCCACATGGATTATCTTCATTTAAATACTACTTCTGAAACATATATGAATATTAAGATGTAATACGAACCGGAGAGTAAAAATATTTTTATGATTTTTCGTTTTTTCAAAATAGTCATGCTACAATAATCTAATTTTCTCAAACGTATATCACCTGATGTAAAATATTATTATATTAATGTATTCCACATCCAAATAGCAACAATTTAATATATAATATGTCATATTTTAGAGAATTAGTACAAGAGTTATAAAGGATTAAAGTAATTGACATTCAATGTTAAATTTGAATCGCAAAATAAATGCGTCCAGAGGTCAAAATAATACAGGGCGAAAGGGTTAAGCTCAGATCACATACAAATCTCAAAGAGTGGGTTAACAAGTGGTCGATATGTAGCGTTTGAAGAAGAATAAATAAACATAAAGGAAGACCACTGGAAGCAATAAAGATATTCAAAATGAAAGGGACATCTACAATAATTCATGTCAGGATGTAATGAGAGGATTGTGAATGTGCTCATGAAATTGTAAAATATTTGTTTTTCATGAAAAAATATGTCTGAATTTAGATTTGTTCCATATCATTTTTACTTGGTTGTCCAGTAAGATAAAATTTTGTTGTCCATATCATTTCCTTGATTGGGTTTGTTCAGTAGATAAGAATTATGTTGTACATATCATTTCTGACTTGGTTGTCTAGTAAGATAAGAATTTGTGTATTTACTTCAGTTATCTTTATATTTGTGTCCATGTCACTCATGGTTGGGAGCATGGACTGGTTGTGGATCATGAAACATCTCAGGTAGATTGTGAGTGAACATTATTTATAATCATATTTCATTATGTAGAATGAAAATCTCAGGTAGATTGTGTATTAACATTATTATAATCATATTTCATTATGTAGACATGAAACATCTCAGTGGTTGTAGTCAACATTATTTATGAATCATTTTCATTATGTAGACATGAAACATCTCAGGTAGATTGTGTAGTCTAACATTTCTTGTCATTATATTTCATTATGTAGACATGAAACATCTCAGGTAGATTGTGTAGTCTAACATTTCTTGTCATTATATTTCATTATGTAGACATGAAGTAGATCATGTAGCAACATTTCATGTCATTATATTTCATTTCAATTAGCTGTAGCACATATAATCATGTATGATACAGGTAGAATTTCTGTCATATATTTTAGTAGTTGAGTAGACAATGTTCATTATGTCATTATATTTCATTATGTAGACAGAATAATTCAGGTAGACCGTGAGCTAACATTTCTTGTATTATATTTCATTATGTAGACGAAGTGACAGTAGATTGTAGCTAACATTTCTTGTCATTATATTTCATTATGTAGACGTGAAGTAGATCATGTAGCTAACATTTCTTGTCATTATATTTCATTATGTAGACATGAAGTAGATCAGGTAGATCATGTAGCTAACATTTCTTGTCATTATATTTCATTATGTAGACGTCAGGTAGATCATGTAGCTAACATTTCATGTCATTATATTTCATTATGTAGACGTGAAGTAGATCAGGTAGATTGTGTAGCTAACATTTCTTGTCATTATATTTCATTATGTAGACGAAGTAGATCAGGTAGATTGTGAGCTAACATTTCTTGTCATTATATTTCATTATGTAGACTGAAGTGATGTGATCATGTAGCTAACATTTCTTGTCATTATATTTCATTATGTAGACATGAAGTAGATCAGGTAGATTGTGTAGCTAACATTTCTTGTCATTATATTTCATTATGTAGACTGACAGTACAGGTAGATCTGTAGTAACATTTCTGTCATTATATTTCATTATGTAGACGTGAAGTAGATCAGGTAGATTGTGTAGCTAACATTTCTTGTCATTATATTTCATTATGTAGACGTGAAGTAGATCATGTAGCTAACATTTCTTGTCATTATATTTCATTATGTAGACATGAAGTAGATCAGGTAGATTGTGAGCTAACATTTTTGTCATTATATTTCATTATGTAGACGTGAAGTAGATCATGATAGCTAACATTTCTTGTCATTATATTTCATTATGTAGCTGAAGTAGATCAGGTAGACTGTAGTAACATTTCTTGTCATTATATTTCATTATGTAGGTGAAGTGATCAGGTAGATTGTGTAGCTAACATTTCTTGTCATTATATTTCATTATGTAGACGTGAAGTAGATCAGGTAGATTGTGTAGCTAACATTTCTTGTAATTATATTTCATTATGTAGACGTGAAGTAGATCAGGTAGACCGTGTAGCTAACATTTCTTGTCATTATATTTCATTATGTAGACGTGAAGTAGATCAGGTAGACCGTGTTGTCAAACATTTCTTGTAATTATATTTCGTGAAGTAGATCAGGTAGACCGTGTAGTCGAACATTTCTTGTCATTATATTTCATTATGTAGACGTGAAGTAGATCAGGTAGCTAACATTATTTATAATCATATTTAATTATCAGGCCATGAAACATCTGAGGTAGATCGTGTATCTAATATTATTTATAATCATATTTAATTATCAGGCCATGAAACATCTCAGGTAGACCGTGTTGCTAACATTATTTATAATCATATTTCATTATGTACGTGAAGTAGATCAGGTAGCTAACATATTTATAATCATATTTCATTATCAGGCCATGAAACATCTGAGGTAGATCGTGTATGTAATATTATTTATAGTCATATTTAATTATCAGGCCATGAAACATCTGAGGTAGATTGTGTAGCTAATATTATTTATAATCATATTTAATTATCAGGCCATGAAACATCTGAGGTAGATCGTGTATCTAATATTATTTATAGTCATATTTAATTATCAGGCCATGAAACATCTCAGGTAGACCGTGTAGCTAACATTATTTATAATCATATTTCATTATGTAGACGTGAAGTAGATCAGGTAGCTAACATTATTTATAATCATATTTCATTATCAGGCCATGAAACATCTGAGGTAGATTGTGTATCTAATATTATTTATAATCATATTTGATTAGGGGACCATCCATAAAACATCTCATGTAGTTTACATTCTTCTCTTCACCTTTCAACTCCCAACAGAGTACAGGTCTTCAACAAACTTCTTCCATCTCTTCCTCTCTCCTGCCATCTTCCAATTCTTTCCATGTTTTAATAATAATAATAATAATTCCTCTCGTACCGTTATCGTTACATAGGGCCTGCAAGTAATTTCTCCATACCGCTCTATCCTGGGCATTTAGCTCAATCTCCTCCATGGAACTGAAACCGATATTTCCTGCCTCTCTCAGCAAAGTTCGTTTCAGGGTCTCCTTAGTCACCTCTCTTTCTTGAACCTTTTGCATCCCACTTCAATGCCTGCTTTGATATTTTGATCATTCCTCCTCAAGTGTGCCCAACATATCTCCATCTTCTCTTTCTTATAACAGTTGTCAGTTTTCCATGTTTTACTTATCCTTTTAATATCAGCCTCCAGCTCTCTTCTCCAGGTATGTCTAGGCCTTCCCCTACTCTTTCCCTGCTGGTTCCAAAACAGTGCCTATCTTGCAATGCTGCAGGTCGGTCTTCTCAGTGTGTTTTCTATCCATCGCCAGCGTCTCTTCTTTAGCTCTTTCTTCACTGGTATCTACTTAGTTCTTTCTCTGAGTTCCTCATTCGTAATCATATCTTGCAATGATATTTAATTTATCGGACCACAGAACATCTTGGGTAGATCTTGTAGTTAACATTACTTGCAATCATATTTAATTTATCGGACCACAAAACATATGTTAACATTACTTGCAATCATATTTAATTTATCAGACCACAGAACATCTTGGGTAGATCTTGTAGTTAACATTACTTGCAATCATATTTAATTTATCGGACCACAAAACATATGTTAACATTACTTGCAATCATATTTAATTTATCGGACCACAATACATCTTGGGTAGATCTTGTAGTTAACATTACTTGCAATCATATTTAATTTATCGGACCACAAAACATATGTTAACATTACTTGCAATCATATTTAATTTATCGGACCACAATACATCTTGGGTAGATCTTGTAGTTAACATTACTTGCAATCATATTTAATTTATCGGACCACAAAACATATGTTAACATTACTTAATCATATTTAATTTATCGGACCACAAAACATATGTTAACATTACTTGCAATCATATTTAATTTATCAGACCACAGAACATCTTGGGTAGATCTTGTAGTTAACATTACTTGCAATCATATTTAATTTATCGGACCACAAAACATATGTTAACATTACTTGCAATCATATTTAATTTATCGGACCACAATACATCTTGGGTAGATCTTGTAGTTAACATTACTTGCAATCATATTTAATTTATCGGACCACAAAACATATGTTAACATTACTTGCAATCATATTTAATTTATCGGACCACAATACATCTTGGGTAGATCTTGTAGTTAACATTACTTGCAATCATATTTAATTTATCGGACCACAAAACATATGTTAACATTACTTAATCATATTTAATTTATCGGACCACAAAACATATGTTAACATTACTTGCAATCATATTTAATTTATCGGACCACAAAACATATGTTAACATTACTTAATCATATTTAATTTATCGGACCACAAAACATATGTTAACATTACTTGCAATCATATTTAATTTATCGGACCACAAAACATATGTTAACATTACTTGCAATCATATTTAATTTATCGGACCACAATACATCTTGGGTAGATCTTGTAGTTAATATTACTTGCAATGATATTTAATTTATCGGACCACAAAACATATGTTAACATTACTTGCAATCATATTTAATTTATCGGACCACAAAACATATGTTAACGTTACTTAATCATATTTAATTTATCGGACCACAAAACATATGTTAACATTACTTGCAATCATATTTAATTTATCGGACCACAAAACATATGTTAACATTAGTTGCAATCATATTTAATTTATCGGACCACAATACATATGTTAACATTACTTAATCATATTTAATTTATCGGACCACAATACATATGTTAACATTACTTAATCATATTTAATTTATCGGACCACAAAACATATGTTAACATTACTTGCAATCATATTTAATTTATCGGACCACAAAACATATGTTAACATTACTTGCAATCATATTTAATTTATCGGACCACAAAACATATGTTAACATTACTTGCAATCATATTTAATTTATCGGACCACAATACATATGTTAACATTACTTAATCATATTTAATTTATCGGACCACAATACATATGTTAACATTAGTTGTGTTCTATAATGTTTTTATTTCATTGAAAGGCATGTCTATCTACAGGTAAGCTTATCTCAGTCCTTGTGGAACCACCCATTCTTCACCATAAGCTGTTCTATACTGTTGTTGCTCTTCCTCTTTGGTATACACAAGAGAGTGGTTGCTGCATCAATGTATCCTTGACTGGTGGCATTCATGTGCATTAGATTGATCATTTCATGTGTATTAACACTAACTTGAGGGACAGGGGGTTGTTGTTGTTTCCATCAGATTTCATCCACTATATCATGAACAACAAGAAGTAGCAGTTAGAGTAACTAGCAAAACATCAGAATGGTTTAAGGTTAGATAAAGTTACATCATACATCATCTCTCCATTTTTATTTAACATCTATGCAGAACACATAATGAGAAATCTCAGAGAGAAACAAAACCACAAACAAACATTTTTATCCATTTACAATTGATAGAAAATTGATTCTGGTGTGCACATCTTGCAAGACTGCCCCAGCCTGAGCAGCGCGAGAATGGAAGTCTGGCCAACAGGAAAAGTCCTTCAAAACAAACTATGAGGGAAACTGGTGAAGACCTCAAGTACACCATTATGTTTATACCGGAGTAGTCCCATAGCAGAAGTTGATCGCATAGAAGAAGATTACAGAGTTAAGATACCAAGATGACACAGTTATCAAGAACAGACTATCATCTTCCAACTCAATATGGTACATAACAGACTAACAAACACCTACACAGACTACAATTGTCCCCATCCCCTATGTCACCGCTGATCAAACCACAGAACATGTTCTGCAAGACTGTCCCCTGTATATCCTCCCTAGAAAGAAATGCTGGCCCTACAACTCAACACTACATTCAAAACTACATGGCACCAGAGATGAGCTCTAGACAACAGTTGACTTCATCATAAGAACTTGTCTAACGGTATAATCATCAAAATAGCAAATGCAAAGAAGAATACACAGTTATCCTGTCAAATAGCATCACAGGATTGAAACAGCTAATTTTCTCCGTTAAAATACATAGTTAACACCTAAATCTTTTTTCTAAATACAAAGAAAACAAATATGAACAAATACTGGCATAGCAAAATATCAAACCAAATTTACCATCAATAATGAAGAGAAAAGACATTGAAAAGTTACAAATTTTGAATATCTTGGCGCCATAATTAACAACAATGGAGATTGTACAAATAAAATGACATTTCAATTGTGTGACATGGGCGGGTCTCAGACACTGGAACGAGTTCGAGAATTAGGTGTTAAGTTTGGACATGCCAGACAGTGTCGTCTTCGTGGTAGAGAGAGAAGATATAGTAATCAACTTCTCATGGGTACTGTGAGCAAATGGACTTTGGGATGGCTGCTGCAACGGAGGACAGAGCACGAATGGGAATGCCCAATGTGCCATGACGTCGATCGCATAACATAACATAAAATGACATTTCAGGTGGGGGTTAGTATGAAGAAACTATGACATAAGAAGCAAAGAAACACAAATCAAACTATGAAGATATATGGATATGAATCATTGACCATAATACAGGCATTAAAGAAGACAATCAAATCTTTTGAGACAAAATGCTGCAGAAAACTTCTTAGGATGCCCTACACAGAGAAGAGAAAATATATAGACATCCTACAAGACCGGAACATTGAGGAACATTATCTCATAAATAACATCATATCACAGTAGTTTGGAGAGAACAATCATGGAGGACATGGTTCCTGGAAGATGAGACAGAAGGTAACCAAGAAGATGTTGACAACAGGACATCAAGAAGTCTTGATGTTGGAGGAGGTAGGAGAACTTGCTAGAGACCAAGAAACTAATGTAGAACCCGCAGCCCCTTAGCCTCACAGTACTAGACCTAAGCATTTGCAGGTGAGATGGTTAGTTCCCATTCTCACTACTTCCTCCAAAAGTCAGAAATCTAGTGACACTTAAGTTGACTGAAGTGAGTTTCTACCAGGGTGTGTTTCTACTAACTTTAAATTGAAAACTAACGACTCGAACTACTTGGTTTACACATTACCCATAATAGCATTAAACTACTACTACAAGGTCTCTGGGGCTAAGTAGTTAAGTCTTTGCCTGGCGTCCAGAAGCTCATGGCAGCCGTGTGAACAAAGATGTTTTGTGCAATACTCTCTGCAGCTGGCGTGCCATTTCTGCACAGAGGGACCACACCATATGAGCTAAAATCTGTTGCAATGGCGTCAATCCTTCAACTTGAGACACTTTTTAAAAAAACGACTATTTACTAAACGTGCAAATAAATAATTTGAATATGCAGTTGATTCTGTTGATTGCAATCATATGTCAGTTGTCCTTAATATTGTTCACAGTATAGCCTCCAGATGTCGTACATTTCTGGCCGAGTATAATATGTCATGTGATGATGTGAGTATTGTTTTTCTTATATGCACCCATATACACATATAAACTGTAGACTATCTGTATACTGTGGTTGAAATGTCTGTCTGCCTACACGAGTGATGATAGCAGAAGGAGCAACATGGTTATGTTTTATTTCTCCAAATATGTGAATGCATGTTGATATGTATCCTAAACTTGTTATTTGCTTTCTAATTTCTCCATAGAATGGGAAACTGATACTAAAGCCTCGGCCTGCCCCATGACAAGAAGACATCTTTAATTTGCCTCAGAGAAAGTCAATATCATCAGTTATTGGTTGGCTCAGAAGACGTTTAAAACGTCCTCGGCCACTAGCAAATACTTAAATTATCTTAGATTCTGTTGTTGTATGCTTTAGCAAGGGAAACAAAAATAGTGCAGCCATTCTGATCCAACATCTGGTGTAGATCTATTGTAACAATTTCATAACAGGTTCTGTGTGTGTGGAACATCAGAGATGCTGCATGGGCGGACAAATGTAAGAGTATGTATGTTGTATAATGGACTCATAATTTCACATCCCATCTGTGTGTAACTATGCAGATTTGCAACAGTTGTGTTGCATTAATCCAAGTTCAAACTGTATTTTCAGCTGCAACAATTATGCAACAACACAAAACTGAGCGAAGTAGAACAAGAACAATAGATGAGTAAATTAATTGCAGTATATTTGATAGTGGCAGATTTGATGTTATACTTGAGTGATATCGCAGATCACAGAAGACTTGTTGATAATCAGTTTAAAAATCCTGTTTTCATACCTTGTGGCATATTGAGGAATACAGTGTTAGACCTGCATTTTTCTGTGACCAACCACTTTTGACGAGTGATGTTTTCATACCTTGTGGCATATTGAGGAATACAGTGTTAGACCTGCATTTTTCTGTGACCAACCACTTTTGACGAGTGATGTGGCCAACATTACAGCAGCCACTTTCACTTCCCAGTGTTTCTCTGGTACCTAAGTGAGGCTGTGTCAACCTCAGATGCATATGGTCATTAAAAAAAACTAACTAGAATATGGTGCTGGGACCATGAACTTACTAAATATGTCCGCTATTGCTACTCTTGGAGCTTGTAGATAATGTTTTATTTTAGTGTTCCAGTCGGAACAGGAGGTGACCAAAGCAGATGACATCCTTGCAAGTAGCCTGCACCATATTATCTATGCGCTGTTAAAATACTGATTTCTCCAGCTTTTTCTTTATCTGTCAGTCATTTTATCACAAAACCAGCATAGCTTTAATCAGCTGTATGCCATTGACAGGGCCTCTTATGTTTGAAACTAGCATCGTCTCTGAAGTGCATATTTTCTTTATGTTTTGCTAACATACTTTCAATGTTGCTAATTTGCATTGTTCATAACACTCTTTAGCCATGTTCTGTAATCTGCTTTCTAAGGTACATTGGGTATATTTTGCCCTCTCTAAAGAAAAGATCACCGAATGCACCAGATGAGGAGTCTGTAAAATGAAGATAGTGTAATGCTATTCTGTATTATTACTGTTCATCTGACTAAATATATCAACAGCTGGACTTGAAAATGTTACCCTGGTTCATATCAAAGACAAATCAAAAACTGAACTACTAAAAAATGTATGCGCACACTTTTCTTTTCTCTCCTTGCTGATGATATTTGTATCTTTCTTTAGGTTCTTTGTATGAATTTCTTTATTGTATTTTCTATAGAAAATATCAATAACATTTGATATGAGACTTAAGGTTGTTAGACGCGTATACATACATACACATATATCAAACATAGTTATTCATCTTTGGTTATCAGTAAGAAATTGTATGTGTTGATCACTGGCTCTTCCTCTCATTAATGAGATTTTTCTTCTCAAATGAATAAGTATTTGATTTAATCCGAGGCAATTTAAAGATGGAACACATGTATTTCGACATCCCTGAAGTAATTTCTTGTACATAAGTTTGAATGTTTGGTATGAATGTCATTTTGTTTAGAGCATCAGTTGCATTTTGGTTGGAAGTTTATCAAGTCATCGAAGAAAGATAATAGAAAAATATGCAGGTTTTTTTGTTATTTAATGGGAAAAAAAGAAGGCGAGTGAACATCGACTGAATGGTTTTGATGTAAATGTGGAAAACAGACATTGAATGTCAATTATGACCTGGCTATAGCCAGAAGAGTTGTGTATATAACATTTTTTATGAATTTCAGTAGAAATTAAAGGTCAAATGTATGTCTCATTTGCATATGGTAGCTATTTTATACAAGTAATTGTGTGAAAATGGTATTGTCTGCTGTTTTATATCTCTGTTTGACTTTTGATGATCATATTTTTACCCTATAGAGAAAAGTAACAAAATCAAATGTTTACAATTGAGAAAGTAGTTTTACTGTGCATCAGATCAAGTGTCATCACCACATTGAATATTCAGTGTAATAGTTCTCATTTTTTTCCTTTTGCCATAGTAGTACAGTCTGTTGTCTAGCACTCTAGTTGTTTCTTTTCCATATCTAGCATTGTCTTTCTCTTCCTTGTAGGACAGTTTCTAGCAGTTGTAGATGATCTGTCCTAGTGGGTAGCTCCACCTCTTGGTATTGCACACCAGGTTGACAGTGGCAGCCTTCAGGATTTCACAAAAGTTCTAGTTTTAACAATATATTTGTTCAAATGACATTGTAACAAATATACAATCAAATCAAGTGTCTGGTACCAAGTCACAGTCAAAATATAATGACCTGGTCTGTTCTGCTCCGGTACGAAGGCAAAATATAATGACCTGGTGTGTTCTGCTCCGCACGAAGTCAAAATATAATGACCTGGTCTGTTCTGCTCCGCACGAAGTCAAAATATAATGACCTGGTCTGTTCTGCTCCGCACGAAGTCAAAATATAATGACCTGGTCTGTTCTGCTCGCAGAAGTAAACAAAATTAATGACCTGGTCTGTTCTGCTCCGCACGAAGGCAAAATATAATGACCTGGTCTGTTCTGCTCGCACGAAGTCAAAATATAATGACCTGGTCTGTTCTGCTCGACGCAAGTAAACAAAATTAATGACCTGGTCTGTTCTGCTGGGTTCTTTGAGGAAGTCTTTTCCATAATCATGTTTAGTATATGTCTTTAGAAAGTCTGTTGCAGATTTTCTTTGTGAGAGTTTTGACCTCATCAAAAGAGTGGTTGGTAGATGTGTTCCTTAGCCCAGACATTGGCACTCTCATTTCCCTCAATGCCACTGTGAGATGAACTACACTGCAGAAATACGCAATATATTCTCCAAGATCTAATGTAGATAAGTCAGTTGCTGTGTTCAGGTAGCAGTTTGGTGTAATAAGAGAGATGACAGACTAGCCTTGAAGACACCAATTATTGAGGTGTTGAATGTCATTGAAGGAAAAATACTGCAGTTCCTTCTAAAACATCAGTAAAATAATGTCACAGCTATACTGTAACTACATGTTTGAAATTCAATATTACTAGAGTATGACTGTGTACCTATGGGGGTAGGATAAGCAGCATGGATAACCAATCATAGAAACCTTCAACATCTCATTTGAGATGCTGTCCAACTTCTTCCTAGTTTGTTCTCGTACTCGTGCTGGTTATTGCAGAATGTAGTCCGGTGAATGGAATGCGTGATGTTGCACCTTTCAGTCCCGACTTCTGCGTAGCCTTTTTGGGTGCCAGGCTAGCTTATTCGATCTCTACAATTTAGCCTAACTTCTTGGTAGTTATATGTTTATGCTGATGTGGAGTCAACACCTTACAGCTGACTGCTACAACCCCTTGCAGCTTGTGTCTAGTTCCCCGAAAGAGGAAGGAACATCTGCTGTGCAACTAGTGGTCTGCTCGAGCATGTGTGGGGGAGGGGTGAAATTGTTTAAAATTAATTAGCAAGTTTGATTGGTATGTATAACTGTAGAATTTCTTGTAACTATTTTTGTATGTAAAGTTGTAAATAAATCAATCGTTAATGTGAACTTGTCCATACTTGGTCTATTCTATGAAAATGAAGCTTCCACGGGTCTCTTGTTGCAATTTTATACTGTATAACTTCCTTTACTTGGGTAGCTAAATTACAACTACCTCTCAAGTTGGAATAAGGATCACCGAGATGTGAGGGACACTGGTAATAAGGAAAGCAAGACTGCACAAAAATCAGAGAGGTCATGAATTCATAACAGGCGGAAGAAAAAAATACTGCATAACTCTTGTTGATAAATATTGTTGATAAGTTCACCACATGTGTTTAACCTAAGATACTGTTTAGCTTGCATGTATGGACATACGTTATATGGATTATGGTCAGCAAATTCAATGACCAGGGCTTAGAGCAGGCTTAGCACATATGTGTACAAACATGTATGTATTATAAGTCAATCAATATGCTCAAGTGAATCCAGTCTGGCTACATACAACATGAATGGCTTGACACACTTAACATATAAAATATGATCCATGTAACATTTACTACCGGGTCGGCTGGCGCTACAGCAGTGATTGATGAAGGTCAGACATCGATGCCACAAGCGAAGCAAATTGAATCGATGATTCTGTTACAGGCACGTATGGATCCGGAGTAAAGGAGATGAGATTGAAACCGGCAACAGCCAGAAATAAACACTTTGATACAAGATATTTGATTAATCAACACAGAACTGGAGTGATTAGTCACTTCACACTGATGGAACTGTTGAGGATGAGAATTCATCTTGTTGGTCTAATGTCCTTCTACACGATTCCCTCATTGTTATTAGTTGATCGCATGGTTTGGGTGGAAAATAGTTAACTGGAAGATCTGAATTTTGCAAATGATATTGCCTTGTTAAGTTTTCTACAATAGAACATCAGGAAAGAAGGCGAGAGGAAGACCACAAAAAGATACCATAGCAGAATCCCGCCAAAATAACTATCACCCAAGCCACAGAGCAGCGCAAGACAAAAACAGAAAACCATGATACTGGGCAACAAAGGAAGTAATAACAACCAAGATATGCAAAGAAAAAACGGACAACTTATCCATATCATCAAAAGTTGGACTGTGATAAGAAAAGACAAATATAATGATAATGGTAGTGCAGTCAAAAATGTACCGCTACGATAAAAGTAATATGCTTATTAATGTATCCAATGAATTCCTCTCACATCAGTCTATCTTGTAGAATAGGTGCTCACCACTTGTTGATCCTTCTGTCATCTGGCCAGGTTTTGCGCCCAAGATTTATGTTAAACTTTATTTCAAATACAATATCCAAATTAATAATTTAGTTTCCATGACAACAAAATATGCAGAGAATATATTTGAAAACTATTTTGAAAGAAAAAGAACCAATAAAGAAACTATTAAAGAAGTTTTTTTTTATTGTATGTGGGAGGAAGAGAAAAAATAACTTTAATGTGGCAATAAAAAGTCAAAATGACATTGCTGTACTACAGATTTGTTACACCCACATCAGCAATCCATTTGTTACACCCACATCAGCAATCCATAGCAAAAATTCATGTGACACCTTGAAAGTTTGCACCAGACAGTAGCAGCATACAGTTATCCATATTTTGGATAGTGAGAAACCAGCAGATATTCCTCAGAGAATTCAGAAACAGTATGGGTGACACTTGTACTCCTTCAGCAGGTTTGAGTAAAACAGGAAGTTGAAAAGTTGGTAGTCAACTATGAATGATTCAGCTTGTTTTGATTAGCCATAAACTTTGAGACAACACTATTGCTGCTGGATAACAAGTGATGCAGACAAGATGATTGGCAGTCTTCTCACAAGATGGCTACCAGAACAATTCACTATCAAACTGAAAGAATGCAGTGCAAATGTTTTTTGAGATACTGTCATGAATCTGAAGCAGCTGGCTTTCTAAACTGTATAGTCATTGGTGATTAAATCTTGGTCCTCTACTTCCAGTCAGAGATCAAGCCAGCATCAAGTAGCAACGTTCATCATCAACAATAGAATAGAACAAATAATTCAGGAGAGAGGAATCCCGTGGCATTGGATGCAGATGTCAAGGCCATCTTGAATGAAAACTGTAATGAAGGTGACATTGTGATTTACACAGATGGATCTATAGTTCGCCACCAAAAATCTACATGGGCCTTCACTACAAGCTCATATGGCAGAAAGGTCTAGGAAGCCAGTGAGGCATTTAATATGACAACAAGTAGCATGACAATGGAAGTACTGGCGGTGACTAATGTACTATTCTGGCTGGAGTCACAAAACTACACTCATACATACATTCTGAGTGATTCATTGAATATGACCTGAAAAGTGGGGGCTGGTTCGGTGCACAGGCAATGGACTGAATCCCTACAAGCATCAACAATTTGCAGAATTACATTCATCTTTGTTCCGGGGCACCATTCATCTTTGTTCCGGGGCACATGAGTGTTGATAGCAATGAGAGAGCAGATGGGCTGGCTGGCACCGCTACAATATCGGGGGAGATCAGCCAATGGATATGCCTGATATTCTGAACACCCTCATAGAGTGTGGCCACGGAGAGAATTTTTATCTAAACCAATCCACGTGAACAACTAGATTGCAAGAGCTTAGATTGAAGACTGGAGTGGCAAGAAAAGAACATCACAACAGGTATATGAGTAGGCTCATCAATCTACATTGAACTGGTATCATTAGTCACTGGACGCTTTTGGAGATATTGCGAAGGAGATTGGAGCACCTATGGACATATCCAGTATGCAGTGAAGATATTCCAAACTGAAACTATCCAAACGTAATTTGATGATGGTATTCACACACATACACACACACAAAACCTGATACTCCAAATATAATTTGATGATGGTATTCACACACACACAAAACCTGATACTTCAAACATAATTTGATGATGGTATTCACACACACACAAATTGATACTTCAAACATAATTTGATGACGGTATTCACACACACACAAACTGATACTCCAAACATAATTTGATGATGGTATTCACACACACACATTCACAAACTGATACTCCAAACATAATTTGATGATGGTATTCACACACACACATTCACAAACTGATACTCCAAACATAATTTGATGATGGTATTCCCACACACACACACAAACTGATACTTCAAAGATAATTTATAAAATAATGACAGGACTGATGTAAAATTCATGTTTAGTTGAGTGAGTTTATATTCCACATCCATGTGAGATAACTGGAGATGTTTCACATCCATGTCAGATAACTGGAGATGTTTCACATCCATGTCAGATAACTGGAGATGTTTCACATCCATGTGAGATAACTGGAGATGTTTCACATCCATGTGAGATAACTGGAGATGTTTCACATTCATGTGAGATAACTGGAGATGTTTCACATCCATGTCAGATAACGAGATGTTCCACATCCATGTGAGATAACTGGAGATGTTTCACATCCATGTCAGATAACTGGAGATGTTTCACATCCATGTGAGATAACTGGAGATGTTTCACATCCATGTGAGATAACTGGAGATGTTTCACATCCATGTCAGATAACGAGATGTTCCACATCCATGTGAGATAACTGGAGATGTTTCACATCCATGTCAGATAACTGGAGATGTTTCACATCCATGTCAGATAACTGGAGATGTTTCACATCCATGTGAGATAACTGGAGATGTTTCACATCCATGTCAGATAACGAGATGTTCCACATCCATGTCAGATAACGAGATGTTCCACATCCATGTCAGATAACTGAAGATGTTTCACATCCATGTCAGATAACTGAAGATGTTTCACATCCATGTCAGATAACTGGAGATGTTTATCACAATTTTAGTACAATCAAACTGACAAACACAGACCATAACATATAAACATGATAGAGCACATTTTTATTTCTGAGTTCATCATCATCATTCAGTAAGTTATCCAGAATAAAACTTTGTCATCCTAACTGTCCTTTACAATTTCTCTCTCTCTTAGGCCAGATGTCTCGTCTCATAGGCTAGATGTCCCACCTCTGCAACTGTCATGATCAATTCATTTTTTTTCCGCCACTATAAATTCAGCCATAGTCAAGGTGTCTAGTATGGTACTTCTGATTGATTTTTGTGTGAAGTTTTTCTTTCCTTATAATCAGTGTCCCTCGCCATTTAAGCAAGACTTACTCTGACTTATGAGGTACTTGTAATTCAGGTACTGAAGAAAATGATCAGGAAACTTGTAGTCCAACCATGTACATTGTAGACAGCGAAATTTTTGAGGCTCACGCTGGTCTCGAACCCTGAAGTTATCATGGCACATGGTTACTATCGAAGCATGTTATCAACTTGGCTGTTCATAAAATGTTGACCCCATGCTCACATCATCAGTCATATCCTGGATCCATCTTCTCCATGGTCTTCCTCTTTGTCGGGATGTTTCCTTCCATAATCTTCTCCAACCCATTGTGTCTTTTTATATGTCCAAAATACCTCAATTCTCTTATTTGTAACATCAGCTAGTTTTCTTTAATTTTGAGTTCTATCTGTACAGTTATATTTGTTCTCTTCTCTGTCCATGGTATACGGAGGACTCTTCTCTGTCCATGGTATACGGAGGACTCTTCTCTGTCCGTAATATGCGGAGGACTCTTCTGTAACACTTATCTAAAAACATATGAATTTAAACACTCCCCCAAAACATGAATGAGAACATTGTTTAGTAATTATTTGGATAAAGTAATCAACAAATAAGATATATTTGAACAGCAATATGAAAAAACTGGTTGCAGACTTGAAATGTTAACAGAAACTGCTGACATGAAATGTTAACAGAAACTGCTGACATGAAATGTTAACAGAAACTGCTGACATGAAATGTTAACAGAAACTGCTGACATGAAATGTTAACAGAAACTGCTGACATGAAATGTTAACAGAAACTGCTGACATGAAATGTTAACAGAAACTGCTGACATGAAATGTTAACAGAAACTGCTGACATGAAATGTTAACAGAAACTGCTGACATGAAATGTTCCGGTACAGTCAGCAAATATTAGAAGCCAGTATACCAAGTACAAATATTCATATCATGTGATGCCCGAGTGGTTACCGGGCCCAAATTTGGGGTGTAAAGAATAGAACCACTGTTACCTGCCATGCATGTCGTAAGAGGCTACTAAGGAGGTTTGGATGAAATCGGATGCATGTGTCCTAAACGTGTAGAAGTCTATGCGTTAGGGGCCTACCAAACCAATGTGCAACGTATACACGTTTTTGGCAAAGATCAAACATATCACAAAGAGTGATTAAAATTGGTCGTAAAGAATGAACGCAAAGAAGAAGTAGAATATCATGTGAAACTGTTCAACAATTAATGTGTTGTTAAACTGACCTCAAAGTACTCTGGACAGACACATAGGTGCTCAGTCTTCTACAGCAGAGAAAGAAGATGATATATGTTTAAAAGTGTCTTCCAGAAATAGCAAACACCATCTGCCGAAAGTGTTGTACAAAGCACAAACTCCATAGCTCCAGCAACAAACCAAGGGATCTCATGAAAAAATTGAACATGTGACTAGGTCCTGATTCAAACCTGCAACCTTCAAAATGACATGAAAACATGTTAACCACTTCACCATAGAGAGCCATGTATGTTTATTCTTCTGTAGCTCGCTGTTTTATTTATGTTTAAATAATAATAATAATTCCTCTCGATCACTTATACGCTACATAGAGCCTGCAAGTAATTTCTCCATACCGCTCTATCCTGGGCAACTCGCTTAATCTCCTCCATGGAACTGAGACCGATATTTCCTGCCTCTCTCAGCAAAGTTCGCTCAGGGTCTCCTTAGGTCGACCTCTCTTCTTGAACCCTTTGCATCCCACTTCAATGCCTGCTTTGATATTCTTTGATCATTTCTCCTCAAGGTGTGCCCAACATATCTCCAACTGTCAATAGCAACAGTTGTTACTAGTGGTTGACCAGACATGTCTCTGATTTCATCACTTCTGGATTCGTTCCATTTATTTATGTTTGCCTGCTATAAATTCAGGTGTAGTCATGGCATCTCTGATTTTTGCGTGAAGGCTAGCTTTCCTTATCACTAGTAAAGGAGCCTTACTCTATCTTCAAATATACTTGTAATTTAGATTCTCTCTCCCCCAATAAATAATGAGATGATTGTGTGTTGCCGAGGCCCTCAAGGGAAGCAAACTACTTGTAGGTGCATAACTGGCACAATGTACAATCACTTTTAGGCTCAGATCACATACAAATCACAAGGTGGTTTAACAAAGGGTCGATATGGGGCATTGAAAGAAGAAGAAGTAGAATAATGAAAGTTTCCTATAGTCCAACAGGAAGTATAATAATGAGAGTTTCCTATAGTCCAACAGGAAGTAAAATAATGAAAGTTTCCTATAGTCCAACAGGAAGTAGAATAATTAAAGTTTCCTATAGTCCAACAGGAAGTAGAATAATGAGAGTTTCCTATAGTCCAACAGGAAGTAGAATAATGAAAGTTTCCTATAGTCCAACAGGAAGTAGAATAATGAAAGTTTCCTATAGTCCAACAGGAAGTAGAATAATGAAAGTTTCCTATAGTCCAACAGGAAGTAGAATAATGAGAGTTTCCTATAGTCCAACAGGAAGTAGAATAATGAAAGTTTCCTGTAGTCCAACAAGAAGTAGAATAATGAAAGTTTCCTATAGTCCAACAGGAAGTAGAATAATGAGAGTTTCCTATAGTCCAACAGGAAGTAGAATAATGAGAGTTTCCTATAGTCCAACAGGAAGTAGAATAATGAGAGTTTCCTATAGTCCAACAGGAAGTAGAATAATGAGAGTTTCCTATAATCCAACAGGAAGTAGAATAATGAGAGTTTCCTATAGTCCAACAGGAAGTAGAATAATGAGAGTTTCCTATAGTCCAACAGGAAGTAGAATAATGAGAGTTTCCTATAGTCCAACAGGAACTAGAATAATGAGAGTTTCCTATAGTCCAACAGGAAGTAGAATAATGAAAGTTTCCTATAGTCCAACAGGAAGTAGAATAATGAAAGTTTCCTATAGTCCAACAGGAAGTAGAATAATGAGAGTTTCCTATAGTCCAACGGAAGTAGAATAATGAAAGTTTCCTATAGTCCAACAGGAAGTAGAATAATGAGAGTTTCCTATAGTCCAACAGGAAGTAGAATAATGAGAGTTTCCTATAGTCCAACAGGAAGTAGAATAATGAGAGTTTCCTATAGTCCAACAGGAAGTAGAATAATGAGAGTTTCCTATAGTCCAACAGGAAGTAGAATAATGAAAGTTTCCTATAGTCCAACAGGAAGTAGAATAATGAAAGTTTCCTGTAGTCCAACAGGAAGTAGAATAATGAAAGTTTCCTATAGTCCAACAGGAAGTAGAATAATGAGAGTTTCGTATAGTCCAACAGGAAGTAGAATAATGAAAGTTTCCTGTAGTCCAACAGGAAGTAGAATAATGAAAGTTTCCTATAGTCCAACAGGAAGTAGAATAATGAGAGTTTCGTATAGTCCAACAGGAAGTAGAATAATGAGAGTTTCGTATAGTCCAACAGGAAGTAGAATAATGAAAGTTTTCTATAGTCCAACAGGAAGTAGAATAATGAAAGTTTCCTATAGTCCAACAGGAAGTAGAATAATGAGAGTTTCCTATAGTCCAACAGGAAGTAGAATAATGAGAGTTTCCTATAGTCCAACAGGAAGTAGAATAATGAGAGTTTCCTATAGTCCAACAGGAAGTAGAATAATGAGAGTTTCCTATAATCCAACAGGAAGTAGAATAATGAAAGTTTCCTATAGTCCAACAGGAAGTAGAATAATGAAAGTTTCCTATAGTCCAACAGGAAGTAAAATAATGAGAGTTTCCTATAATCCAACAGGAAGTATAATAATGAGAGTTTCCTATAGTCCAACAGGAAGTAGAATAATGAGAGTTTCCTATAGTCCAACAGGAAGTAGAATAATGAGAGTTTCCTATAGTCCAACAGGAAGTAAAGTAATGAAAGTTTCCTATAGTCCAACAGGAAGTAGAATAATGAGAGTTTCCTATAGTCCAACAGGAAGTAGAATAATGAAAGTTTCCTATAGTCCAACAGGAAGTAGAATAATGAGAGTTTCCTATAGTCCAACAGGAAGTAGAATAATGAAAGTTTCCTGTAGTCCAACAGGAAGTAGAATAATGAAAGTTTCCTATAGTCCAACAGGAAGTAGAATAATGAGAGTTTCCTATAGTCCAACAGGAAGTAGAATAATGAGAGTTTCATATAGTCCAACAGGAAGTAGAATAATGAGAGTTTCCTATAGTCCAACAGGAAGTAGAATAATGAAAGTTTCCTATAGTCCAACAGGAAGTAGAATAATGAGAGTTTCCTATAGTCCAACAGGAAGTAGAATAATGAGAGTTTCCTATAGTCCAACAGGAAGTAGAATAATGAGAGTTTCCTATAGTCCAACAGGAAGTAGAATAATGAGAGTTTCCTATAGTCCAACAGGAAGTAGAATAATGAAAGTTTCCTATAGTCCAACAATATATTGACAATTTTTGACCCATGCTGGCCTTGAACTCCAGTAATGGTGTATATCTAATCCGAAGCAGGAGTGATTGTAAATTGCTGTTGTCCTTGTTTTGTTTGTTTTATAGAAGTTGTTTAAGCTGAGACTGACTTGTAACAATTACAACTAACATGATTGTATAGAAATTGTTTAAGCTGAGACTGACTGACTTGTAACAACTATAACTAACATGATTTTATAGAAATTGTTTAAGCTGAGAGTGACTGACTTGTAACAACTAACATGATTTTATAGAAATTGTTTAAGCTGAGACTGACTGACTTGTAACAACTAACATGATTGTATAGAAATTGTTTAAGCTGAGACTGACTGACTTGTAACAACTATAACTAACATGATTTTATAGAAATTGTTTAAGCTGAGACTGACTGACTTGTAACAATTACAACTAACATGATTTTATAGAAATTGTTTAAGCTGAGAGTGACTGACTTGTAACAACTACAACTAACATGATTTTATAGAAGTTGTTTAAGCTGAGAGTGACTGACTTGTAACAACTAACATGATTTTATAGAAGTTGTTTAAGCTGAGACTGACTGACTTGTAACAACTACAACTAACATGATTTTATTCAAAGTAAGATCACTAAGATGCAATAACAACATATCAAGAGCTATAATATCATTGACTACTTGTGTTTTATTGTTGACATATAAAATAGTAAATATCTGATAGAGAGAGAGAAACATAATATAGATTTCAACATCAAAGATAAAAAAACATGAGAGAAATAATGGATAAATATCATGAGGAACAGGAAGCTATGAAGAGACATGATGGAACTATAAATCAAATAAATTACATTGCGAATCTCTATGAAGATATTGACAGATACCTTACGCTGACCGTTGCTTTCTTGAAGTTAATTCAAATTGTCATCTTTGAAAATGTGTGCTGGAAATAATTAAATACTAACAAATCAGATGAAATCTACAAGTGACTGTATGATAATAATAATAAATATTTAATAATTTCTCTCTAGCAAGTTCTCCGCCTCTTCTAACATTATGCTCAAGTTTTGTGTCCTGCTGCCACCTTTATCTTGGTCTTCCCTTGCCTCTACCCTTAGGAACCATGTCTTCCACTTCTGTTCTCTCCAAACCACCATCTCGTTTAACGTGACCGAAATACTTTATTTTCCTTGACCTGATGTTGTTTATGAGCCAATGCTCCACGATACATAAGTCTTGTAGTATGTCTTTGTTTTGTCCTGCGTGCCTAGCCAGCTTAAAACTATGCTATCACTGCCATTGTTTTCAATGTGAGACTACTCATTATAATAGCAAAAGTACTGCTTGCCTATTTGAACAGTTTTGCCTCTCTAGCTTGCTGTGGAAGCCCCACTATCATTATAGTGGAGACCTGTCTTTGATGTCATCTAATGTAAACTGGCTTAATGCAAGGGCACATAATATATTAAGTTTGAGATATCTTCCCACTATCACTATATGAACACATTGAGAGTTTTTCTAGTCCTATCGGAGAAGGACGATAAAATGTAGGACATGTGTTCAATTTGAGCATGTAAAAGATCCCTTGGCAGTTCAAAATTGAGAAGAGCAGGCTGGAAAGCCGCTACCCGGGCAAAATTAATTATAAAAGATTAAAAATCAAATTCCTTCAGAAATATCTTCAAAATGACATCGGGGACACTCACCTGTGCTACAGAGTTTGTGCATTGCAGCTGAGATCTTCTGTGTAAGAAAGAGATTGGAGCACACATGGTTACTCACCAAAGTGCAATGATGTTTGTCCAATCAATCAATCAACAATGACAGTGTGCTAAGTGGCTGATACATTCTCTCAGTATATTCATCAAAATATTACACAGAACACATTTCGTTACTACAGGCAATGCCCATGTGTTGCCAGGGCTTGCGAAGGGAGCAAAGAATAGTAACACTGTGACCTACAAGGCATGTCATAAGAGGCAACTAAGGTAGGAGCGTAGGGAAACTACCCTAGTAAAAAGAAGCGTCACAGAAATCGAATGTGCTGGCCTACCTGTAGGCGCATAACTGGCACAACTTACAATTGCTCTTAGTCTCAGATCACATACAAATCACAAAGAGTGGTTAAACAAGTTGTCGATATGGGAGCGTTCAAAGAAGAAGACTACAGACAAAACTGATCATTTTCCTCAACCATTTTAAACATGCACTGAATACCTTAGTGTTGCCCAGTGCATTTTAAACATGCACTGAATACCTTAGTGTTGCCCAGTGCATTTTAAACGTGCACTGAATACCTTAGTGTTGCCCAGTGCATTTTAAATGTGCACTGAATACCTTAGTGTTGCCCAGTGCATTTTAAACATGCACTGAATACCTTAGTGTTGCCCAGTGCATTTTAAACATGCACTGAATACCTTAGTGTTGCCCAGTGCATTTTAAACGTGCACTGAATACCTTAGTGTTGCCCAGTGCATTTTAAATGTGCACTGAATACCTTAGTGTTGCCCAGTGCATTTTAAACATGCACTGAATACCTTAGTGTTGCCCAGTGCATTTTAAACGTGCACTGAATACCTTAGTGTTGCCCAGTGCATTTTAAACATGCACTGAATACCTTAGTGTTGCCCAGTGCATTTTAAACATGCACTGAATACCTTAGTGTTGCCCAGTGCATTTTAAACATGCACTGAATAGCTTAGTGTTGCCCAGTGCATTTAATTCAACCATTAATTCATGAAACTTAATAACAAAGTCTGAGCAAAGTGTAAGTTGGAAACAAACATAACACAACAACGTACATCACAGTTGAAGAAGTCAATTTCATCAATATTATCTTCATAGAATGTTGCTATCCAACAGTACAATCATATCATAGAATGTTGCTATCCAACAGTACAATCATATCATAGAATGTTACTATCCAACAGTACAATCATATCATAGAATGTTACTATTCAACAGTACAATCATATCATATAATGTTACTATTCAACAGTACAATCATATCATAGAATGTTGCTATCCAACAGTACAATCATATCATAGAATGTTACTATCCAACAGTACAATCATATCATAGAATGTTGCTATCCAACAGTACAGTCATATCATAGAATGTTACTATTCAACAGTACAATCATATCATAGAATGTTGCTATCCAACGGTACAATCATATCATAGAATGTTACTATCCAACAGTACAATCATATCATAGAATGTTACTATCCAACAGTACAATCATATCATAGAATGTTACTATCCAACAGTACAGTCATATCAGTGTGCAGCTAAAATGTAGAAAGTAAAAATATGAACTTCCTTACAAATTTACAAATCAATTATAAAATTATTTTGTGGTATATGGATACTTTGTGGTATATGAACGCTTCATTTTTCATTAATTTGTAAATCTTGTTCATTAATTTGTAAATCTTGTTCAACTAGCATCAAATTCTGTTTAATAAATGTTATATTGTTTTCATTGAACATGACATCTTGTTGAACTAATGTCAAATAAAATTGATAACCACAAGTGAGGTGACAGCCTTGGGCAAGCGGCCTTAAACTATTTGCCCTACAGACCCTCCCAGCATACACTCAGAAAAATGAGAAGAAAGTGCTGTACGAAAATTGTGTTTTTCAATGTTCAATGGACATCAGTTTTTGTTCACTAAAAGGTTTCATCTGGTTAGGTGAACATCAAACTTATGTCAACTCTTTTTTTAAACACTAAATGTCACGCTGTGTTCATTTCATGTCAAATCTTATTCAACAAATCTGAAATCTTGTTAACTGAATGTCAATTTTTTCATGGGACATTAACTCTTATTCTCTAAATGTCATATTTCATTCGCTGAATGTCATATTTCATTCGCTGAATGTCAAATCTTTTCAATGAATGTCAAGTTTCATTCTCTGAATATCAGATTCCATAAATGTCAAATCTTGTTTACTGAGCATGAAATCATGTTCACTAAATGTCAGATCTACTAATTACTTATCAAATTTGAAATGTGATGCTCGTGTGTACTCGAAGACTAAAAAATTGCCGAAGGAAGCGATAAGTTCAAATGAGGCCACATCCCCGTAGGTTTTTTGCAATAATGACATCTGTGACAGCATCAAATACAAATTGAATGTTATTAGTGTCTGTAGCACATGTCTGATGACAATAAATCTCTTTGTCTGGGCTTCTATTTTTGGCATCGAACTGTGCCTGAATGTATGCTGCAGCCTCTTCATATTGTTGTCTTCCTGCAATTAAAATGTACAAATTAGCTGATCAAATCGTTGATATAATTGCTTGTATTTCGTTCCGACTTCTGATGATCAGATCACCTCATTTCATAATCCTCTTGTGTCAATTTCATTCATATTTATCAATTCACATAAATGATTACTTTAATATTTATCAATTCACATAAATGATTACTTTAATATTTATCAATTCACATAAATGATTACTTTAATATTTATCAATTCACATAAATGATTACTGTAATATTTATCATTTCACATAAATGATTACTTTAATATTTATCAATTCACATAAATGATTACTTTAATATTTATCAATTCACATAAATGACTGCTTAAAACAAACAAGATTTCACTTCAGCAAAAGTGGCGGCAGTCATAAAGGCACAGCCTGTCAGAGACATCCTTCCGATACAACCCTTCTGACACAAACTTAAGCCTATTAAACACCATCAATAGATATCCACCTGGGATCAGAAAATTAAACACCATCAATAGATATCCACCTGGGATCAGAAAATTAAACCCCATTAACAGATATCCACTGGGGATAGGAAAATTAAACCCCATTAACAGATATCCACTGGGGATCGGAAACCTTCCCCAAATCATCAATAGTTGACCCAGTTTTATCTGAAAGACTGAAGTCTCAGTACAAGAGATGAAAGGGGCAAAATAAAACCCAACATAAAACATACCCACAAAATATATATGGACATACCTGTACACAGATGTGTCTGCAAAATATATATGGACATACTTATACGCAGATGGGTTGGTAAAATATACATGGAAATACATGTACACAAATGGGTTGACAAAAGCGCAGTCTCAGGTGGAGGAGGAGGAATCTATATTGTGACACCAGGTGAAAAATAACTAGAAAATGCCATACCCACGGAGAATGTGCTTGCATCTGCTACGCATCGCGTTCAGCAAATTGTTCACCAGGAGGCCCTTTCTAACCAGCATAGAACTTCCAATTCTGATAGGGTGAAACTTATCTTAACTTTCCACCCTCATAGTTCCCTTGTGAAGAAAGTCTTATTCCGTCATCTCTCCATTCTTCAGTCTGATCCCGAGACACGTTCAGTCTTCCAACACTATCCATTGGTGGCGTACAAATGGGACAGAAGTCTTAAGGATATGTTGGTTCACAGTCGCCTCAAGCCTAATATCCAGAGTCATTTTGGCACCATCCAGTGTGGCAGTCGCGCTGCAACACATGTACTTATGTAATACAGGCCTGCAATGTGTCTTTTCCAAAAGCCACGTTTGTTATTGAAGACAGTTTCATGTGCGGGTCCCGTAATATTATCTATGACATCACCTGCAAGTGGTGCAACAAGGCCTATATTGGTGAGACCGGCAAGAGGCTCAGTGACCGATTTGCCCAACACTTGCGCGATATATGCCTATACTCTGTGACCCCTGTAACTACTCATTTCAATGATACTGGCCATTCAGGAGCTTGTGATGTCCAGGTCACAGCCATCCGATCATGTTCCTCTGATGATCGTAGTCGATTTGCTCTGGAGAACCATTTTATTTCATTGTATGGTACCTTGCGACCTTTTTGGACTCAACACACTACATTCCTATGCTTCTTAGTACTTTCTCATCTCATGCCTTGTAATCTATATGTGTATTTGTTTCATATATATAAGTTATTTATTCACTTGATTGTTTATTGTTTCTCTTTTTTCCACTTCTAGTTTTGTGTTGCACTTATTTCGTTATTCGTTTTTATTCCCAGATTTTCATTAGATTCGTTTGAATGTTTCCTATGTAGCTGTCCATTTGTAGTGTTCTTTGAAATTCGTCACTCCTGTTGTATTGTTTGCTTGATAAAGGCCTTTTGGTCGAAACGTTGCTGTTTATCGTCACTGTTTCTGTATTTTGTAAAACTATAGTACTTTGTACGTGTTTCGCTATCATACCCACAGGTAAACACTTCACAAATCAGACTCGATGAAATGTTTGAATCAGGAAGTCTGCACATGGAATAGGTGGACAGGATTCAGGGGTCACATCTCAAGATACTGACTTGGCTGTACACACCTGGACATGCTGGAGAGCAGGACAACAAACAAGCTGGCTTTCTTGTAAACAATGCCCTGACTCAAGCTGGCAGAAGCACGGACAGAGCCGATGTCATCAATGCGGTATGCCCTCATTTATGTGATATGGGTGAGTCTCAGACACTGGACCAATTGCGAGAATTAGTAAAGTATGGACATGCCAGACAGTGTCATCTTTGTGGTAGAGAGAGAAGATAAACTACCATTAAATAGTGTTCTCTATAATTCGTCACTCCTGTTGTGTCATTTGCTTGATAAAGGCCTTTTGGTCGAAACGTTGCTGTTTATTGTCACTGTTTCTGTATTTTGTAAAACTATAGTACTTTGTTTGTACGTGTTTCGCTATTTACCAAGTTTTACTGCAGTCTTCCCCCTATTTGGATTTGTAAGGCCTTGGTTGTGGACCTATGCCCTGTAGGGCAAGGGTGAAGTAGAAGATTTATCCGTAAGCGCTAAATGTTATTTAGAGGCAGAGTACAAACCTGTGTATTCTGCAAATGCTATTGTTAAAGGTGACTTTTTTATTTTTTCCTCAAAGAGATCTTTCTTGTTCAGGAAGAGAATAATGGATGTTTCAATAAACCATTTATTGTTACAAATGGAATCAAACAGTTTCAAGCTTTCCTGCATTCGATTCTAGGAAAGAAAACATACAATCTTCATCATTGAATTGATAGTCATGGCCTAATTATTGTATTTGTTGATAATTGCTGATAATTTACCAAATAACAATAAAGAAACAAAAATGTTATCAGCAACATCAGGTGTCATGATTTCAATTCTTCTTCTTCTCTTACTTTCAGACTTGCACTTACTGACAATAGAAATGTTTAATTCTTTGCTCACAACATTGCAGTTCATTTTTGTAAATAAAGATATGGTACATTGTTCATTGTTATACGCTAAGCAAGTGTACAGCATGGCAGTGTGTTGCCCACAAGGAAAACAAAGAATAGTTAACACTATGACTTACAAGGCATGTTGTAAGAGGCAACTAAGGTAGGGTTCGACTTGGAGTTGAATACTCCATCCAGTAGAAAACTTGAACTAGAAAATCCAACCAATCATGAGCTGGTTGATGGCCTCTGCCCCAACCAGGGTAAAGAAGGAACAAGAGGGAGAGAGAGAGGAATGTGAACAGGTGTTTGACCTTCATTGAACTTGTGCCACAAGTACACAGATGTGTTTTGACTACCTTTGGTTATTGATTACTAAACTGACGTCATTGCACTCTGGGCAGACCCATAGGTGCTCAGTCTCCCCCAACAGACATCACAGAGTATGCATCTGTAGCTCGCTGGTTAATCACAGTTCTCACTATGCCCCTCATGCATCCAGTTCTACTTGTACAATGGATAACTCAAAACTGCTTAAATCGCTGGATTGACTCAACATCTATTGTAGTTTCTTCATCCAACAGGCAGCTGTGTACAGACCAAAGAACATCGCCCTATCTATCTTCAACTCCCCAACAATCTATGCTGTTGATGCAAGACTGCTCTCTCATTGCCACAAACATCTGCATGCCCAGGACAGTAGATCCACGTAAGCCTCCGGAGATTAGAAACTTCTATAGACAACATCCCCTAATACTAAAACCTGCCCTTTTGGATTTTGTCAGGCATTGACTGAGAGTCAGATATAATAACGGCTCCAGTAAACGTCCTAGAGAGCCAATGGAGGGCAGCAGTTAGGGCCTCCTCAACCTCCATCCTCATACTGGAAGTAGTTATCCTGTATGCTCTACTTCGTTCTGCAACAACCCTACCATGCGCATTAGCTAAGAAACCCCACTATCTTTAAAGTGCACAAAATACTGTCTCAATGAGTGTGTGAGACTTGTAAATTAGCTGGACAAAAATGAACAGTATGGTGTGCAGTCATAAGAGTTTTACTTCTATGTTTAGAACTGGAAAAATGACATACAATAAATAGTTGCACTTGAACAATATTTCACATTTCATGAAGCAGTATAATGTGATCTTATCTACCACAGGCGCCCGAGTGGTTACCGGGTCCCAAATTTGGGGTGTAAAGAATAGAACAACTGTTACCTGCCACACATGTCGTAAGAGGCGACTAAGGAGGTTTGGCTGAAATCAGATGCACATGTCCTAAACGTGTAGAAGTCTATGTATTTAGGGGCCTACCAAACCAATGTGCAACGTATACACGCTTTTGGGAAAGATCAAACATATCACAAAGAGTGATTAAAATTGGTTGTAAAGAACAAATGCAAAGTGGAAGTAAGTAGAATCTACTACACGTATTGTTATCCTATTTCTGTCATGTGTGATGTGTCATATGTCATGTGTCAACTAATGTTAACTATCACATTTATTGGAAGACTTACTGTTGTTTCATCTTCATGTAAGACTTGATCATATTCACTCATTGCAACACAGAAAATAATGGCTGTTACATCTTCAAAACAATGCATCCATTTCTTTCGTTCAGATCTTTGACCACCCACATCAAACAACCTGAAGACATGCATAGTTTGACATTGTTTAAATTTCTATCAGAGATTAGTTGTTATATAGGGGTATAGATATTATGGAGGAGAACAATGGATCTGTACAGATTACTGTCAGGATGATCCTCACAAACACTTACTACATAAAAGTTTACAAATAAACACTTACTACATGAAAGTTAACAAATAAATACTAAACACTTACTACATGAAAGTTAACAAATAAATACTAAACACTTACTACATGAAAGTTAACAAATAAATACTAAACACTTACTACATGAAAGTTAACAAATAAATACCAAACACTTATTACATGAAAGTTAACAAATAAATACTAAACACTTACGACATGAAAGTTAACAAATAAATACCAAACACTTACTACATGAAAGTTACTTACTTGAAATTTAAATTTTTAAAACAAAAATGGACTTCCACTATGCCGGTGGTTTTCACCCTGGTCCTTAGAATATCTTGTTCTGTTGGCATATAATCTTTAGCACCTAAACGATCTAAGTCATCCAAAAAACTGAAATGAAAAGGTGTGAAATAAATAGTTCATTTGTAAATCTTGTTCATTAACTTCAAATCTTGTTCAGTTATCAGTTATATGAGGACTATCATCATAGCACTCTGAACATGTCCATAGGTGCTCGATCTCCGCCTCAGCAAATCCAGCAGCGTCCAGTGGCCCAACATGCCAGTTCGATGTTGATTAATCAATCTCTTTGTATATTTAGTATGTCGTTCTTTTTGGGCTGCACCAATATTGACACCCATCTCTCTCAATCTGGTTAGCGAGTGGGACTCACATCACTGAAACTCCTCTGTTCGGAAAGACTCTAAATGCTTGAAGAATGTCACTTCGATCCATGACAGCTCCCTTTGATATTGTATCCATGCCAACCAGTCTATCAGCTCGTTCATTATCCCTAACTCCTGCGTGCCCAGGGACAAAAATGAAGGTAATTTCTCTGAACATTGTCTGTACTAATACCTCCACCCAGTTGTGTCTCACCATTCCTGATTCGACTTTACGAATCATGCTCATGGAGTCACTGAGTATGAAAACACGAGAGTAGTTGTGAGATGTCAACAATTTCACCACCTCCGTAACTGCCTGAACCTCCATTGTCAAACTACTAATGGTTGTTGTGTAAGCCCCACTGACCTCTCTTATTATTTTTCCCCTGAGCGTGCTGAAAAGCCCACGCACAGCGTTGTTGGCGAATGACTGAACCATCGGTGTAAATAACCACATCTGTATCATTGATGATGTCATTCAATAGGGCCTCCACCTCTATGTTAATCAGTGATATATTATTTTGTTCACAGTTTTTCTTAATAGATGTAATAACTGTGAAAGCAGTCTGAAAGTGAGGTGGCACAGCAATCCATTCCTCTCCTGTTTCAATTCCGGAGGATCACATATTTTCCTAAGAGTATCTTCCATCTGACTCAGCCATAATCTGCCTCTCTTGAGTCTACACCTTTCTCCTTAATGAGTTCTTCATGGAGAGGATGTTCTTTGTTTGCATTGATTTTTAGATATGATCGAACCCTCCAAGTTTCAATTCTGTGAGCAATAGTGGGGAGGTCAATAAGAAAACTCATTGATCCTCCTGGCGTATCTTGGTGTATCCCAGAATGATGTGCATAGCCTCATTCTGAATTAAGTAACTGTGAGGTCATCCCTCCCTGATCTCGCCATTTTTGAAACTAGTGTTGAATTCTTTACTAAGCTCATTCATGTCTTCGTCCGATATCCTGTTTATGTCACTGTATTGGATACCATCGGACCTGGTGCAGTATTGTGTGATCTCTTAAGCATTGCACATATTTAAATCTTGTTCAACAAATGTTTAATTGGTTTCACGGAACACTAAATCTTGTCGAATTAATGTCAATTAAAATAAAACCGATGATCTGCATATGCGATAGATTTGCTAGTATGGCTGCTGTAAAAAGCAGGCGAGCAATGCACGATGCTGATATTCTGAATTCCCTAAGGGAGAATGTGTAAATGATTCAGGTAATAGTGTTGAATCTACAACCCTAACCAGACCAAGTCAAATGTGGTGTAGCTAGACAAGAACATTATACTGGAAGTCAAAGAAGAATAGTCAACCAACATAGAACTGGTGTCGTTAGTTGCCACACACTGAGACATACTGAGGAGGAGATCGGAGCACTTGTTGACTAATTGGTTCGATGTGTAGTGATGATCATCCAATGACTAAACTAAACTAAACTAAAGTTGAGACTAACAATGTACTTACTATTTAGCAGAGTCATTAAGTTGATACTCGTTTGAACGACACAGACATTCTTGTATGCCGGAATCCAGCCACAGACGTTTCATGGCTGCAAGTAAATCTTCTGTAAACGGTTCAGTATCTTCCATCCTAGCTATGACGTCTAACACCATTTTTGCATCAACCTGAAGAATTATATATTAGACAATGACATGAATAAAGTGCATATATGTTGCTCCGCTCTGTACATAATGTACATATATATGCTTGTATAGTTTAGTTTCGTCATCGGCTCATCATGACTGCACGTTGAACCAATTAGTCAATAAGTGTTCCGATATCCCACTCAGTATTTCCTCAGCGTGTGGTGACTAACGACACCGGTTCTTTGTTGGTTTACTATTCTTCTGTGGCTACCAGCATAGCGTTCTTGTCTAGCTACACCACACTTGACTTGGAGTTCTTGTAGTCTGGTTAGTGTTGTAGATTCACCACTATTACATGAATCATGTACACGTCCTCTCTCCGGAATTTATAATATCAGCATGGTCCATTGCTCGCCGCTTTGTACAGCAGCCATACCTGCAAGCCTATCTGCACGTTCATTCCTCCTTACACCTGCATGCCCTGGCACAAAATAAAACTGATCTTTTTTGCATGCATGTATGTATGTATTCAGTGGGGAAGCAAGATTTTGTTTGTTTATTTGGAGTGGGTTTAAAAAGGTTTAAAAGCCGAAGGATTGACTTCATTGCACCGGGTTTTACCCCATACGGCACGGTCCCTCCCCGCAGAAATAGCATGCCACCTGCCAAGAGTATTGTACAAAGCATGAAAATGACTCACAAGGCAAAGGACTTAACCACTTAGCCACAGAGACCGCCTTTGTTTGGAGTGGGGAGCTTTGTACAAATCTTTAGTTATGAAAACTGTTGATTTCAAGTCACAAAAAAACTGCTACATACTGAATGAAAATCAGATAGTTTAATGCATTAAGTGTCTCTTCTTCTTCTATCTTGCAGCAAGTGTCTTTGATAGTCTGAAGCCAAGAATCATGTCTCTTCTTATTTCTTGCAGCAAGTGTCTTTGATAGTCTGAAGCCAAGAATCATGTCTCTTCTTATTTCTTGCAGCAAGTGTCTTTGATAGTCTGAAGCCAAGAATCATGTCTCTTCTTCTTTCTTGCAGCAAGTGTCTTTGATAGTCTGAAGCCAAGAATCATGTCTCTTCTTATTTCTTGCAGCAAGTGTCTTTGATAGTCTGAAGCCAAGAATCATGTCTCTTCTTATTTCTTGCAGCAAGTGTCTTTGATAGTCTGAAGCCAAGAATCATGTCTCTTCTTCTTTCTTGCAGCAAGTGTCTTTGATAGTCTGAAGCCAAGAATCATGTCTCTTCTTATTTCTTGCAGCAAGTGTCTTTGATAGTCTGAAGCCAAGAATCATGTCTCTTCTTCTATCTTGCAGCAAGTGTCTTTGATAGTCTGAAGCCAAGAATCATGTCTCTTCTTATTTCTTGCAGCAAGTGTCTTTGATAGTCTGAAGCCAAGAATCATGTCTCTTCTTATTTCTTGCAGCAAGTGTCTTTGATAGTCTGAAGCCAAGAATCATGTCTCTCTTCTTTCTTGCAGCAAGTGTCTTTGATAGTCTGAAGCCAAGAATCATGTCTCTTCTTATTTCTTGCAGCAAGTGTCTTTGGTAGTCTGAAGCCAAGAATCATTAACTGTTAATAAAAACTATTGCATACTTTGCCAGTTGTAGATTTGTGAAAGAATTTTGTTAGTACATTCAGAAAGTAACATAACTGATTGCACACAATGTCAGGAGACCACCTGGCCAGCAGAGTTATTGTGTATTGCACACAATGTCAGGAGACCACCTGGCCAGCAGAGTTATTGTGTATTGCACACCCTGCTACTCTATATATCAATATATTTTGTGTGTATGGGGGTGTACAACTGTATAAATGAAAAATTCAACAACATTATTATTACATTTTAAAATGTTGCTATGTTACAGTTCATCTAGTTTTTAGTCATCACATTATTCTTGGTCTCTGGGACCATTCACTAACAGAGTCATGCCAAATACAACCCCCTCCAGGCCGTAATTTGTCCACCATTGATCTGTACGTTTAGCTTCCCTGTTTCCATGCAATAAATTCAGTACTTACACAGCCAGAAATTAAATAACTTTAAAAAACATCAACATAGGATAGATGTGAATATATTGTTATTACTACAAGCTTAATAGCAGTTGTTGATATCATTGAACTTAGACTATCAATGTCAAGGACTCACCTCTCGTTGATTATGGTTATAGGGTATATTAATGGTGTTCATTGCTCTGATAATGGCCACCAATGACTGTATTGTATTACTATACACCACAGGTTTATACTGTTTGTTGTCCTCCAGTGTGAAACCACCTTCGTGGATAATTCTAGAACAAAAAGGACATGACAGGTTATTTATTATAGAACGATTTTACATAGAGTTCAATATAAATATATTTCTTCTTTAAATAAAACATCAAGCTTAGACTTTTAAGAGCATGCATTCCCATGCATGCTCTGTCCTCCGCTGCAGCAGCCATCCCAAAGTCCATTTGCTCACCTTACCCTTGAGAAGTTGATTACTATATCTTCTCTCTCTACCACGAAGACGACACTGTCTGGCATGTCCAAACTTAACGCCTAATTCTTTTATTACTAACTAATGCTTAACTCATTCCAGTGTCTGAGACTTGCCCATGTCACATAATTGAGAGCGCACTGCATTGATGATATCGGCTCTGTCCATACTTCTGCCCACTTGAGTCAGGGCACTGTTTGCAAGAGAGTCAGCACGCTCGTTACCCGCACTCCAGCATGTCCAGGCGTGTACAGCCAAGTCATTTTCTTGAGATGTGATCTCCGAATGCTGTCCACCCATTCCACACGCATACTTCCAGATTCAATAATTTGAAGCTTATCATATTCAACTTTTTGAAAAAGGCTTCAAAATTTCAAAAACGACCAATATGATCAATCGGTATGATTTTATGATATCTCAGTATAATTTTATGATATCTCGGTATGATTGTATGATATCTTGGTATGATTTTATGATATCTCGGTATGATTGTATGATATCTTGGTATGATTTTATGACATCTGTATGATTTTATGATATATGTATGATTGTATGATATCTTGGTATGAGTAGGATGAGGTCAGGCTATCTATGTGAAACATGGCCTTCCCCACAACTGCCTTGACACACATGACTTCTTACCCGAGGGTGTGCAATTACAAGGAATTCAATTAACAATTCGTGATCAGGTATGGCGAATCTATAATGTGTACGCCCATGTGGACAAACTCCATATTGCAGATAACTGGGATTTTCTTGAGAAGCTCTCAGATGTACCACGCACACAGTTTCTTATAGCAGGAGATTTCAATGCACGATCAAAGGAGTGGGGCAACGCTTTGAGTTCTGCTCTACTAAACTCTGACTTGACGATATTGAATGACGGCCGCCCAACTCGGTTAGCTTCTAGACCTGAGGACACTGATGGCGTCATTGATCTGGCACTGATCTCCCCAACTGATGCTACTTTTGCTCGATGGAATGTTCTTGGGGCTCAAGATAGTGATCATCTCCCTGCGTTGTTCTTCTTAATAAGGCCAATAATTTGCGACACAGATGACCCAAATCTGTCTTTCAGTACACGCCATGCCACTCTGATCACGAAAACCCATTACGTATACTGCGGCAGACTGCCAGAAAGAAGACTGCTAGGACTCCTTTCCTGCAACCACCTTGGTGGAATGAAAATGTTGAAAAGCATGGCTGGCAAAAGAGGCTGCTACAAAGTCATGGCAGAGAGCACGAAAGAAGCGACCTAGAAATATGTGTGATGTGGCTGAAAAGTCTGCTATTCGCCACAAAGCCACTGGGGATTTCAAAGTATTGGCTAGTGAGGCAAAGAGTGGGTTTTGGAGACTTTCATAACGCAAGTCTGTGGCGACAAGTCTCTATATCAATTCTGGCAGTTTCATCGCAAAATGAACAGAAGGAATACCAGCCAGTCTTTTCCTACTTTACGTGACTCGTCAGGATCCGTCTTGACAACAGATGCAGAAAAGGGGCAGGGGTTCCTTCATCGTTTCGTGGAACAGACAGAAAAAGGTGATAAAACTGACCGCCATAATATCATAAGTGCTCTTCGTGATATTACTAGCTCTGGAGAATCTTACATTGACTTAATAACAAAGGAGGATGTTGTTAATGCACTCAAGGCAAGCCACAGCACCGCTCCAGGGCCTGATGGTGTCCAATATCATCACATCAAGCAGCTGGACGAGACTGTTATTAATGCAGTTGTGATGGATTTTAATAAAAGTGTACAGAATGCTGTGGTACCGAGGATTGGCTTCATAGTTATTTACGACCGCTCCACAAACATGGGAAGGATCCTAAGCTGCTCAGCAGCTACCGATTACTCACCTTGCAAAATGTATATGGCAAATTACTAGAGAAGATAGTGGCCAGAAAGGTAATGTGTCACTTGGAGAATGACCATATCCTCCCTGACACTTTGGGTAGCTACCGGCCAATGAAAGGCACATGGGACAATGCTGGCACGTTTGCATATGATGTTTATGAAGGTTTCCCAATCCAAGCAAGAGACTGTTGCTGTGGCCATCGACTTGGAGGATGCTTATAAAAAGGTGAATTTTTCAATAATGGTGCGCTCTTTGATTAAATGTGAAGTTAATCCTTGGCTGGTGAACTGGATAGCTGCTTCTTTAATGGAGAGAACCGTTGCACTCCGTTTAGGAACATGGACATCGGATCCTGCACGTATATGCCCAGGATTACACTAAGGTTCTCCTCTATCACCTGTGTTGTTTAATATTTACACAGCAAATGTAGCTAAAATTCAGCCAACCGGATTGGGTCGGACATTGACATTTGCAGATGCTATCTTAATATATAGGACTGGGTCAGATAGACGAGAGATGGTTGACGACATTCAGAAAACATTGCATACCATCTTGGGTTGGTGTAGAGAGTCTCGCTCTCAGGTCAATCCTGAAAAAGCGTGTATGTTGTGGTGCTCGTTGAATAATCACATCGTCACGGCTGACCTACCCAGTGTAATCTTTGATGAACATACCATCGAGCGCAGAGACAGGCTGCGTTATCATGGAATAACCTTTGATCGTAGTCTATCTTTCAAAGACCACATTGAACAGACGATACAACGGTGCAAGCGTGGTCTTGCGGATCTCAAAGTTATGGTGGCCGCACACCTTGAGTAGAGACTACTTGCCATTTTGTTTGATCGACTGGTAATGTCAGTGGTAGATTACGGACTCGGAATTCTTACGATATCAAGATCACAATGTGAACGACTCGAACGGGTTCAGAATGAAGGTATGCGTATAGTTCTGGGCTGCACTAGAGATACCCCATTGTGAAGATGAGATATATGCTTGGTCTTCTGTCACTACGCTCCGTCATGCAATCGCCCAAACCAAGGCATATATGCCGGTTACTTCGGATAAGAGACATCCACTTCACAAGAACACTAATGATGTTAAGGGCACGAGAATCAAGCGTGGCATGTCGTGGATGGCCCAGGGTGAGAGAACAATTGGCCATGTTACTACGGTTGCGACTCTACCAAAATGGGAAGAATGGATCCCAACAGATGGTAGCATGATGAACTATCTCAACGTTATCATTACTCTTGGAAGAGAATGTAGAGATTGGGGCAACATGAAGGCGGATCTCGCAGTTAAGCAGCTGATAGAAGATAATGCAAGGGATGATGATGTTGTTGTATATACCGATGGGTCGGTTCAACGTGGTGAGAAATCCGGCTGGGGTTTCTTGGCTAATGCGCATGGTAGGGTTGTTGCAGAGCGAAGTGGGGCATACAGGACAACTACTTCTAGTATGAGGATGGAGGTTGAGGCCGTTACTGCTGCCCTCCATTGGATTTCTGGGACTTCATTTACTGGGGCAGTTGTTGTATCTGACTCTCAGTCGATGCTTCACAAGATCCAGAAGGGCAGGTTTCGGTATGAGTGGATGTCGTCTATAGAAGTTTCTAACCTCCAGCGGCTTACGTGGATATACTGTCCTGGGCATGCGGGTGTTTACGGTAATGAGAGAGCGGACAGGCTTACATCAACAGCATCGATTGTTGTGGAGTTGAAGATGGATAAGGGGATATTCTTCGGTCTCTTCGCGACTGTCTGTTGGATGAGGACACTAAAATCGATGTTGAATCGATCAAGCGATTTAAGCAGTTTGGAGTTACCCGTTGTTCAAGTCGAACTGGATGCCTGAGAGGCAGAGTGAGAGGTGTGTTTAATCAGTGAGCCACAGGAACCATCAGTATGCATACTCTTCGATATCTGTTGGGGAGACTGAGCACCTATGGGTCTGCCCGGAGTGCAATGACGTCAGTTTAGTAACCAATAACCAATAACCAATCAGTATGATTGTATGATATCTCGGTATGATATCTTGGTATGATTGTATGATATCTTGGTATGATTGTATGGAATATTTAAAGGCATCCTAATAGACTCTCTATTGTTTTACGTGGATCTAATGATCTAAATATGAAATGGTTTACACTTGACAGTGATGTTGACACTCTGGCGGACGCCTTTTGCATTTAATTGGTGTGCAAACTGCTGTTTTGTGCCTAGATTTCTGTTTGCTTCACGAGTTCACATGAGACAAAGATTGGCATTTTGAGTGATGTTCTCTGACACAGGAAAGGAGCAATTATGAGACAACCTGTTATCATGAAGTTGGAACTAGGCTACTGACTACAGACTGACATAAATTGCTGAAGCACATGTATTACATTTGAAGCATTTTGAAATCTTACATTGCATACATCTAACATTGCATAAATCTTACATTGCATAAATCAAGCTGGTTATCTGAGTTGTAGCATCATCATCATCAAATAGTTTGTCCTGAGCAGAACTTTGCCACCCCAATAGTCCTTCAGAATTTCTCTCTCTCATAGGTCAGATGTCCTGCCTCTGCAGCAGTCATGCTCAAACCATCAATTACATCCTGAATCCATCTTCTCCGTGGTCTTCCTCCTCTCCTCTCTCCTGGGATGCCTCCTCATCAATCATTCCATGATGATATTCTCCAACCCAACCCTTTATATGTCCAAAATTTGTACTTTAATTTTCTCGTTCTTATTTGTAGCATAAGCCAGTTGTCTTCGATTTTCAGTTCTTTCTGTTTAGATCTATTTGTTCTCTTCTCTGTCCAAGATATACGGAGGACTATTCTGTAACATATTTATTTACAGAAGCACATATATGTAATTCAAATACCTTGTTAAATGTCCATGCTTCACACCCATATGTTGCCATTGGGAATATGAGTTGCAGCTTACTAGCGCAAATATTGTGTTAGAATCCTGCCCATGCTTTAGGAGGTCAGAACTATTGGTTTTTAGTATGTTAAGTGATAGCAGTAAGTAGAGACGGACATAACTGCATCAAAAGCTCTTATATAGTCGGAGTGTTTAAAGTGGATGAAGGAAACGTACATGATATATTTATCAACAACCTGCTGGATGATGTACATCAGCCTATAGATGATGTGTTTATACAGCCACTGAAGAAGACCTTCTGCCCCAAATGGTGCACGAGAAGCAACGGACACCTACGGAACAGAATATGCAGTGTGTTCAACTACAGCCAAGTCTAATTAACTTTAGTTTAACTATACGTTTATAGTTGGTTCTGGTTTAACTAAAGTGCTACAGGAGCCATAGCCACGCCCACCCTTGGAGACTGGACAGCTATGATCTGCTTGGAAGGCATAAGGTTAGTTGTAAAAGCATAGGTCAGTTTTATTTTTTAAACGGCGATGTCTAACCATGATGACGTGACTTCGTTGCACTGGGTCTCTTCATATCATGCTCGGTAACTCTTGGCTTAAATGTAGCGCCACCTACCGAGAGTATTGCACTGGGTCTCTTCATATCATGCTCGGTAACTCTTGGCATAAATGTAGCGCCACCTACCGAGAGTATTGCACTGGGTCTCTTCATATCATGCTCGGTAACTCTTGGCATAAATGTCTTCCAAGCACAAATATTGACTTGAAATGAAAATTGTGACGTACCCCGTTTATGACCTACCGAGAGTATTGCACAAAATAGTCACTTCGTAGCTACATCAACAATCCTAGGGATTTCCGGGGGGAAATTCACGCGCAGAACGAACAACGTGGTCCAGATTGCAACCTACGACCTTCATTAGGCAAGGCAAACTGCTTATCCACTTCGCTAGTCCCTCTCCTCACACCTTCCCCCACCTCCCCGCTCCTCTATTAACATGAACCCGTAATGATGGTGGTTTCTAGTCACGTGGTCATAACCTATTGTATTTATTTGTTCGGAGTCAAACAATGGTTCTCACGATGTGGATCATGTTGGCATTAGAGTTGGCAATGATTGTGTGGACGAAAGAAATCAGCCAATATTAATGTTACTGCTTCCTCTCTAATATGATTTGTTATTGACTGATCTCATAGTACAGGGTCTTTCAAGCACAAATATTGACTGATCTCATAGTACAGGGTCTTCCAAGCACAAATATTGACTTGAAATGAAAATTGTGACGTACCCCGTTTATGACTTCGCCATCAACCACAGTAAATGAGGCGTCGATTTTTAGGTTCAATAGTTTGCCATTGCTTTTTGAACGCTGAGGTCTATTTTTGCAGTTCGTACAAATCTTAATGCCAAAAAATGTGCTTCCAAATTGCCCGCCACGGAGTTTGAACAATGCACACCTGGGTTATGATCGAGCTCACTACCGCTTAAACTACAGACGTATACAATCACCTGCTCACATCAGAAATGTACAGCAACACACGTCTGAGACTGTTGCCATCATCGCTTTCTATCGATGGCTATTATTATAATATCCAGATGACTATTTCTTCATGCAACATGTTAGTTCTATTGTATATGTTCATTATATCAGTGTCATTAGTTGATGTCCAAATGTTAGTTGATGTCCAAATGTTAGTTGATGTCCACATGTTAGTTGATGTCCACATGTTAGTTGATGTCCACATGTTAGTTGATGTCCAAATGTTAGTTGATGTCCACATGTTAGTTGATGTCCACATGTTAGTTGATGTCCACATGTTAGTTTTGAAACAATGTCCACAATATATTCCTAAGCTGTTTATGTTTGATTGTTCACACGGACACCTTCACTGGCAGATCTACTATTTCTCAGCTCAATGTCTTCACGGACACCTTCACTGACGATAGCCACTAGACACAAAGTCGCACAGGTAAAAGCGTATCTGACAGTTTCTGCGGACACAAAGTCGCACAGGTAAAAGCGTATCTGACAGTTTCTGCGGACACAAAGTCGCACAGGTAAAAGCGTATCTGACAGT